>VZRU01004516.1:0-116480 GCA_013398155.1 Pedionomus torquatus | reverse complement strand
TTTTTTTCCCCCACCTTCTCCGTTTTTAATGGAAAAATGAGCAACAAAAGTAACTAACACACCTCTTCTGGAAACGGGGTTTGGACATTTCTTTCATTGGTTTCTTCACCTCCCTCTTTAGTTTTTCTTTTCCATTCCAGTGAGAAATTGTTGGGGGTTTTGTCCCTTGCTTTTGAGGTTAGCTTTCTCTTTTCNCTCTTGCTCTCCTCCTCCTTCTTGCTCTCTCTCTCTCTCACTTTCTTTCTCTCTGACCTCTACCTGCCGTGGCCGACAGGAGCTCAGCCGGTTGTTTGTTTCAGTACACACTCTGCATGGCATGTCCACGTCTGGTGACTCGCCCGTCTCCTCCTGGCCTCGATCTATTCTCCTCCATCTTCCCTTTAAGTCACTAACAACATTTAAGCAAAACACATCAAACTCACTTGCTCCTCTCCCTCCTTCTCCTTCCGTCCCCCTTCACCCTCCATGTGTTTGGGGTTAGAGGTTTTTGGGAACATTTCTGTTTGGTTTTCAGTTTTCTGATTACTGTGGGGTTTGTTTGGTATTTTTATTTTTGATTGCATGCAAGTGTGAAATAGTTTTCTCTCTCTCCTTCTCCCTCTCCTTCTTTTATATCTTTTTTCCTGTCATCTTTCTGTGCTCCAGATATATTGGCATGACATGTCAAATTGCAGCGTGTGCATGCTTTGTGTTTTCTTTCTTCCTCATCTCTGCTCCTCTCACTTGTTGGTGTGTGGTTGATTTATTTTGATTTATTTTATTTTTAATTTCTTTCCTATTTTTATTTTGGTTATGAAATAGTTTGTAGCATATAATTTTCTTTTTTTTTATTTATTTTTTTTTATTTTTTTGTGGGTGGTGGGTGTGTGTCTCTCTTAGGTACACGGCATGCACATCCATAACGTATTGAAAGTGAGATCCCTCTCCTCCCTCCCCGAATGCATGACCATCAGTGTGCTGTGAGCAAAAGAAGCATAAAAAATAAAAAATACCAACCTCGTCTTCATTAGTGTTTATTTTTTTTTTTACTAACAACCATAACTAACTGTAATCATTAAAATAAATACTAATTAATCATAAAATCAGCTAATATGAGAAAAATATTTTTCAAGGACAGTTCCATTTTCTGGCCTGAATGGATGGAAGGCATCTTGATGGGTAGACTGCCAGGTCAGCCTGACAGCGCTGATACACCAGAAAGGGGAGAAAGAGATGCTGGAGCATTACCATTGTGGATGAAGCAGTCCAGAAAATGGAGCTTGGCTGAACTAAAAAGATACATACCAAATCTCAACAAAATCCTTAATAAAACTGACATAAAAATATAGGGGAGGTAACTTGTTCTGTTCAGGATTGTAAGGTCATTGCTGGGATTTTCTTTGTCCGTTGTGTCCTTTGAACAGGTGACAATCTCTGTGGATGGCATCCTTACCACCACGGGCTACACGCAAGAGGACTACACCATGCTGGGCTCAGATGACTTCTTTTACGTGGGAGGGAGCCCCAGTACTGCTGATTTACCTGGCTCTCCAGTAAGCAACAACTTCATGGGCTGCCTCAAAGAGGTAACTATTTCAAATTAATTCCTGTTTCTGTGCTTTTAGTATCTCGGATTCATTGCTCTTTCCTGCCTTTCGCTGCACACTCAATGTCTTTCCCTGATGCTGAGTTTTATGCTGGTTCTGCTAAAGCTCTGTAAAGATAAACTTGTCTTTCAGCTGGACAGAATGCATCAACTTCAAAACTCATGAGCTTATGCTTAGAATCAGGCTTATAGTGCTTGGATTCCAGTAAAAAAATATCCACGATAGTGGGAGAGGTGTCTTCCATAGGCTGTAAACCATTTAGATGGAAGTATTACAGTATTCTAGGCAGTGAGGCAATAGCCATTGAAAAAACTATAACTAGCCTTTGATTAAGAAACATCATTTTGGGGTGAAAAAAATTATAATCAGAAACATATTTAAGATTTATTTTTAAGGTCCTGTATTTCACATGGGAATATAGTTAGTTGTCAGTTTTCCAGGAAGATGCAGAGATAATTATAAACCTGAAAAATAAAAGCTGAAGGTAGCATAAAATACATGTATAAATTAGGTGAGGAGAATGCAACATGGTGTACTGGAGATGTGGCAATAATGTGGCCTGTGGACTTCAAGTGTACTGTGTCGGTAACGTTTTGCAGCAGAACTTCATTGGTCAGTTCCAAACCCATGTTTTCTCATGCTGGCTGGCTGTTGTGTCAGTAATTCCCAGTTTTGAGAAAATCTGCACAAGGGTAATAGAAGGAAGCAGACATAACAACCAGGAAGCAGAATAGTGTTCCTTGGGGAAAAAAATAATGGAAAAAAAATCAAAAAAGATGAAGCCTCAGTCCAAATCTGGAGTTTGGTGCAGTTTTTGTTAGGGTGTTATGTCCTGCAGTCAGCTCTTGTTGTCTGTCCTATCTCTTCTAATAGAATTTATGATGATCACTGTGATTAATGGTGATCTAGATATTGAAACCCCAAAAATGCGCTATAGAAAGGTTACTGAAAAACAAGCTTAAGTTACCTTAAGTCAGTCAGCTTCCTAGCTAGCCTAGAATGAGAATTTATTGCAAGAGTTTTCTCCCTAAAGTTGTGATCCTGTACTAATACTGGTTTTCATAGGGTGTGGCTGGATGGGTCTCATTTTATTTGCAGCTTGAAGCGTTGTCATAATAGCCTCTTTGTGTGAACATTTAGTATCAGAGCTCAATTTTCATACAGGAGTCATGGAAACAGTGATGCTGAGCTAGATGTTGTTCTGTGGCTGTGACTGCCTGACAAGTTAGCATCCTACTGATGCTCAACTCGTGGTGTCGGGGGTTACATGTTATTTGCCAATCCTTTGATGTGAGCAATGGCTGTCAGAGTTTGGAGCTGCTCTCCTGCCTGACCTCTGGATTAGTTAAAGGGGCGCACATATGCTTGAGAAGAGCATGTGAGCATCTTACATAGGAAATGAAGCTGCCCTGCTGAATACAAACTGTCATACAGAGATCAAATCCTTCTGTTTCCATCTATAGAGCCTTGGGCCTGATTTTCATAGGCACTGAGCATCCCAGTTTGATTGAAATCAAGAGGAGATGCAGCTTCTTAGTGTCTCTTTAAATCAGGATCTTAATTTTATTTATGGATGCTATGAACATAACACTTAGCAGAGGCCATTTTTATGTGTGCTTTAAGTCAAGCCAATGGAGCAGAGAAAGCAGTGACAAGAAAATCTTCAGCAGCTTTATTATTTATATAATCATTTGTATTCTATTAGCCTGCACAATGTGCTAAGAGCTGCTTACATAGCCGGCCCAGGCTCATAATGCTCTGTGAGGAGAAAAACTCAAGCAACCACTTAAGAATGAGAGGAAGAGGAAGAAAACAGATAATCATAATGTGCTTTGTAATCTTCACTTGACTAGGCAGTGACAGGAGATGTGTATGAGCAGCTGTCTCGACTTCAAGACAGGCTGGTGCTGGCTGAGTTTGACCTATAGTCTGCTTAATAGCAACCTGCTCTTAGTTGTGGTCCAGTAATGCTTTCAGCTGCTGTGAAAATGTGCCCAAAATGTACTTTGCCTGGCTGCTGAGGATGGATCCAGTATACACGATTCACTAAACCTAAGTGTAGTGTGGGGTTATCACAGGAGGCACCTGGAAAATGGGATGAATGGAGACATGTAATGTTTCAAAAGGAAAGCCATGTTACTAATTAGCACTTGGCTTGTCCATTCTGTCATCCCTCCAGACCCATTAGGATGCAGGATGAGTTACGTGGGTATCACTAGAATGTGTAAGGAAGCTGACTTCAGCTTTTCTTCAGTTCTGCTTTTTGCAAGTGGAGGTGATGGGGAACTGTGATTAATGGAGAAAGAGCAGTCCTAGACAACTGCCAGAATGCTGACAAAATCCAGAAGTGCTGCTGTAACACCAATACCTGTACAGAGCAGGGTCTGACCAGAACAAGTAGCCTGTATAGGCTGAGAAGGGTTCTTAGTGCACATGTAGTGAGTTATTCTCAGACATCAAAGCAGGCAGTGCTTTCATGAAGGGAAGCTTTGGATGACTTGAGTGAAAAATGGTTTGCTATGTGAAATCACCGCCAGTGTTGGTTTCTGCTTCTTTCTTTTGCTAGGGGTGAAAACACTGATGGCAAAGGTAGCAGAGTCAACCTGAGATCCACCTGCAGTTGGGGGAGGGTTCTTCTGAGTGTTGTCTTTATGTTTACTTCTGATAGGCCAGGGTATATCTGTGCAATGCAATGCAGTGTAGTATGAAGCACCTCTCCTATGAGTAAAGGCTGGGAGGTGGGATGGTTCAAACTGGAGAAGAGAAAGCTCCAGGGAAACCCTTTTGTGGCCTTTCAGTACGTAACAGCAGCCTACAGGAAAGATAGTGACAAACTTTTTAGCAGGACCTGCTGCAATAGGATAAGGGGTAATGGCATTAAACTAAAAGCAAGTGGGTTTAGACTTAAATAAAGGGAAGACATTTTTTACAGTGGGGCTGGTGAAACACTGGGAACAGCTTGCGCAGAGATGCAGTAGATGTCACATCCCGGAATCATTCCAGGTCAGGTTCAACAGGGCTTTGAGCAACCTGATCTAGTTGAAGATGTCCCTGCTCATTGCAGGGGGGTTGGACTAAATGACCTTTAGAGGTCCTTTCCAACCTCTCTTATTTCATCTGGACTGCATCAGCCTCACAGTACAGCAACCAAACTGCTCATGTGGAGCTAGAGGGCTCCTTGAGTGGAGTCGTTGCCCTTCCCACTTCCTCCGAGATTACATGCAGGTGCTGAAGTGCAACCAGGCAGGGTGCCTAATGACCCTCTCTGCCCCTTTGCAGCTGGGAAGGACTTCTCCACTCAGCTGGGGCTGGTGGCAGGAGGAGTGGCGGCTCTGGCAGGGTAGACCTGTCATGTGGTCAGAGTCTAAGCCTTAACCAGTAGGAGCTGGAGCACGTAAGAGTGTGTCCCTGGCAAGGAACTAGCAGTTTTAGGGCTTCTCTGCTACAATATCTTAATAAGCCATGGTGAAAGTAACCATGTTTTCTTTGAATTGTCTGAGTTAATGTTTCCTCCTTTCACCACAGACTAGATCTTCCTGCTTCTTCTTTTCCTTGTGGCTACATGTTCTCATTGAAGAGATTCCACCAACTTGCTAGAAGTCATACCTAAGCCATAAATCCAAGTGCTGAATGCGTAGTTCAGGTTGGGTTTTTTTCCTTCATTTTCATCAGAATTGGAGATGTCCCAATGTCTAGTAGCAGCGTTATTTTTACATTTCTCCATAGTCATCCTGGCAGTGTTGCAGTGCACCTGAAACTGTGATGAGGAAGCAAGACTGGAAAATAGAAATAGCTTTTTCTGTGAAAATTTTAAAATGCAGAATATCCAAGTAGGGCAGTACACAGGCATCAAACATGGACATTGTATTGTATTTGCATAAAATCTGAGGCTTTCTGGACCTCCAATCTTAAGCTAAATTGTTCCAGAGGGACGATCCAGGGAGGTGTATGGTGGTGGTGGTGGGGCTGTATTTTCTGTTGTGGAGGAAACCAGATATAGAGATTGGGGTAGGAGAAGGTACAGAAGCACATCTGAAGCATGTGAGCAGATTCTAATGGATGTCAGGAAAGGAGTGAAAGTGCAGTTAATGGATAAACAGGGAGAAGGACTTCCTGAAGGTGGAAAGAGGACAGGGCCAGAAGGAGGTGGGTGGGACAAGAAAGGTAATGACAAACGGCTACATTTTGTGTGTAGCAGAGTCTTAAGGATGAGGTTCCAGTAGTCAAGGATGGACCTAGAGAGTGGCTGGGTAGGAAATTTAGCTGTGTAGACAGAGGGAAAACTGGAGAGATGCAGAATATTTCCTAGGCTCTGTTAGGGGGCTAGCCATTCAGATCAGATTTACTTGGAGCAGTGTTTAGATGGTACAGATGGAGATGCTTTAGAAGAGCCTGAGGTGGTCCCTGAAGAATGGATGTGCATGAGAGAATTTCTGAGATCTTCACATTTTTCTATCAATGCTTTATTAAAATCTCAATTCTGAAAATTGTTGATTGGTACTAACAGCTTGATGGAAGCAGTGAGGTTTGCATATGGGCAGAATATGGCAGAAATTATTGCAGAGGTCAGGCACCATCTGGCCGTGATGGGAGAAAGCTGTGAAAGCTTAGATCGTTTCTGTCTGCAATTTAACTGCTTGGAGCCAGATTTCCAAATGGTTTATGAATGTGCCCAGTTGCTGTCTGTACATCTCGGATGCTGTCTGCAACCCAGGTCTTTTTCAGGCCTATTTGCATGTGTAATAATGATGCGATTTCTGCTTGGGGGTGAGTTTTTCTGGTTGGAGGGTCAGCCTGGGGATGAGGCTGAGAGTGTAGACAGGAGAACAACTGAAACATGGAGGCAGAGGAAAGCAGCTGGAGTGTGAAGAGGGTATGAAGAAGTTGCATTTGTAGGAACCCCTCCCTAGCAGTAAGACCAGATAGCTCAAAAGGCTTTTGGGGCCCAAGATCCTCATCCACAGCAGTGATTTAACAGAGCCCCAGGAATGTGTAAGGGGAGAGTAAGGATTAAACAGTGTGGGGAATTTCATTGGTGTGCTGTGGAGGAAGTTACCACATGGATGGCATCAATTACCCATGTGTGTCAGTCTGACATTGCTGCTCCAGCTGCTCTATTGTATTTGGGCCAGTCTGTTTCCTATCTGTATCACTCCAGTGAATTTAATATTTGAAAAAGAAAGGGAGGGGCTGGTTGTACTGCAGAGAAACAGACAAAGGATGGCAAAAAGCTGAATATGATGCCCCTCCTCAAAATATGCTGTGTTCTTTATCTTGATCTCCCACTACTCTTCTCTACCAGAGCCTCCCAAATAGCCCAATGGTGACCACTCAGATTCCTAAACTTAAAGATCCTATGAAGTTTTTTGTCGCTCCTCACTCTTAAACTTCCAGTTGCATTACTGCTGCTGTGGTGGACCAACCTGCTGCTACAGCTCTAGACTGTGTGAACTGAGAGTCAAGAATGTCTGTTTTTCCTGTGCTTCTGCAGAGTGCTTCATCACTTGACTGCCCTTGCTGTACATAACATAATGACACAGTAACTTGGGAGACATAACAGGGGAGAAAACAGCCAACATTTTGAGCAGCTCCTGCTGAAATACCTGCAGGTCATAAGAAAAAAAAGGAATCTCTGGGAAGATTTTATTTGGAGGTGGGAATGGAGACACTTGGAAACCCAAGAGCAATGTGATAGAAGGCAAGATGCTGAGACAATCCTGAACTGACCAGTAGACAGAGAGTGGGAAAGTGGTAGTGTTTTCTCATCCAGGAATGCTTGTAAGTTTAGTTCCTGGGCTGGTTTGCATTTGATGTTTCTGTTTGAGCTCAATCAGAAGGGCTTTGTTTGGGCAACAGAACATTTCCCAGGTTGCCTGCCAGCATGTGTTGGATACTCGGGCATGAATCCCGCAGGACTTGGTGGTACACAGGGAAGAATACCTTGTGCTTTCTGGTATGAGTGTGGGACATGACATGAAACCAAGGCAAGAGGTTCTCTCAACGTTTGAAAGCTGAAACACATTTCCCATTTATCCCTTGGCTTTTTGACAGCACTGAAAAAGAAGCAATGTTTTGAGGAGGATTGTTTTTAAAGAAATGTTTTTATCATAGTAGAGGAACTTCTGTTGCTCTGTGAGACCTCTGCTGTGCTGCCAGGAGGGCTGGCATTGCGCCTCCCTTGTTTTGCTTGCCTGTATCTTTGTTTGCTCACACCACTCTGTAATTGTAAAAGATTGGATTTCCCCAGCCTCTTTTCTCAGGAATAACTACTACAGTGAAATTTGCTCTACACACAAGTGTAGGAGAAAATCTATAATGCCACTTATGTCAAACCAGGCATAAGTAAAGTAAGATTTCTGTGGTTCGTGATCCCAATACTAACATTTAGCAAAGTGATGAATGTCAGCCTCTCTGGAGAAGGCACTTGATTCAGTTAATTTTTCTAGGTTTTTCTTAGGGAATCATTTAGCAGGGATGGGAGAAAAGAGAAACGTTTGTTCTGTAGACCAAAGACAAGGAGTCCTTTCAATATGGAAAATGAGCCAGGTGGAAAAGAAGAGAGAGGATGGAGATTTCTATGCAGTGTCTGTGAGTGAGGAAGACGAAAGGTCAGAGGTGAGCTTTTGTGATGCAGACAGAGCATGTGGAGAGGAATGTATCCTGTGTTACAGTAATGCAATGTCAACATTTTATGATTAATTAATCTGAAGGTATTTAAGCATAGAGAAACCAAACTGCTTAACAGTCCCTGTAGTCCCTAAGCGTGTTCCTATTTAATACTCTTTTGAGTGAATTCCCTTAACTTTCCTAACTTCCTAAACACCAAGAAAGTAGATTATCCAGACTGAGAGCTCCCAGGAGAAACTCAGATCAGAATGTCCTAGTCAGTTTGACAGGAAAAATGCATATCTTTGGTTTTGGAGTATATTTGCATAGTGTTCTAAGGTTCTTTTTTTTTTCCTAAATTGTGATTCTTGTCAATGACAAGGATCTCACACAGAAAGTCTAATGGTACAGAGTTTCATGGACTATGACTCTATACTTAGTAAGTACATGTATTAAAAATCTATTTCATAATGATTAGTAATATTAATTCATAAGGACCATATGAATTCAGTAGGTGACTATTGCAAAGCAGCCTCAGAGATTTTGAACTCTTTCAAACAGCTAAAATGCAGTACTAAAGGGACTAAATGTTTTCCTTCAAATGCTGCAGCTGAGGCAGAGATGTGATGGTACGTGTTGAACATCATACAGCCTGCTGCTGCTAGAGCAGTAGGTAAGAGAGGGACATTATACCTGTTGCTCCATGTCTTTTTGTTGCTCTTGTGGATGGGCATGGAATGCCCCCCTACTTTCCCTAAAGAATTAGCTCAGGTGAGGAATTGAAAAATCCAGAAGAGACCCTACTCCCAAGCAATCTAAGTAGCTGAGGCTGGGGACTGTTCAAATGAAGATCAGTCCTAATCAAACAGTTGGATTTGCAGCTTGTTTTTGAAAGTGAGCAAGTTCTCACGAGCATTTCTCTGCTTTGCGCTGTTTCTGTTGGATTTCAGTCCAAGATATTAGGAAATGCATCATAAGTGCAGTGTATCTTAGGTGATTCCTTCCATGTCTGGCCGGAATGGGAAGTGATCTTCCAGTTATGGATCTAGTTAAAACTTAAACTTCTGCTGGATCTGGGGAGACTCGTCAATGAAGTATGTATCGCTCTGCACATTCCAGATGTTAATATTTCACTTTCTCTTGTTCTCACATTTTTAGTAATGATTAATGGCCTGGCCCACAGGAACTAAAATCAGTAGTTTTTTCAGGTATTTTAGTGTGCTGCCAGTGCTGCAGCTTTGCTTTAGCAAGGGAGCTACACAAAGCCTCTTTCCCTTGCATGGCTTACCCCTTGCATACCCTACAGAAGAAAGATTTCTGCCAACAAATACAGGTTCTAGTTAAGATCACATTTATTACAATATACTATCTTGTTCTCTGGAACTCTTATCACTAGGCAGACAGCAGCTTGTAGGCATTTTAGGTCAACCCTAGTGCACACATTTTATTGGGGGATTAATTTAAAGGATAAATCACGTACCGACAGTTCAGTGGCATTGAACTCCTAAAGTTACCAGACTCTTAGAAGGCTTACAAAAGTAATTAACCGCCAAAGTCTGATTAATAAAGTATATATGTAGATTGGACGTGTGTTTTAAAGCAAATATTAATGAGCAGACGGAGATATTGACCCTTTCTATGCAGAGGGCATAAGAGGCATCTTTTTGCAGGGCTGTTTGGACTACTCACTGCCACCATGCTCATAAGCTAAAGAGGATCCATGGAGCTAGAATGAAAGCCTGGTCAAACCCAGTTTAACTCTGTCCCGCTGGCACTGGAACAGGTACCTAGGGAGGAAACCAGCAGCAGAGGCTGGCGTCACCAGTGTAGCCAGCAGGCTAGGCTAATGTGTCCCACCAGTAGTAGGGCACTGCACTGAACCTGGGCTGTGCCATCCGCGTGTGACCCTCAACCCCGGTGCTGTGGCCATCTGTGCTTGCTTTGCAGCAGGACGTCAGGAGCGGGGTTTTCTTTCCTGCATAATGAACCCGATTCCTGCTGAGCTGTTGTACCTGCAAGGGATGTGCCATGTGGTGGTGTTCAGCAAATGAGAGTGTTTACAAATGTAGAACTATATTCATATAGGCAAGTGCAGAAAATGTAATGGGAATTGGAGCAATACACTCTGTGCTTTGGGCACATAATAAAGGTAATTGGTAACCCAAGCCCTAAAGAATGGAAATATTAAAGCAACAATCCTTTCACACATATGTGATCTAATCGATCTCTATTCAAGATAAGCAAACTGAGACATACAGAGTAGTGATGTACAAACGTAGCTGAGTCCAAAGTCATCAGCAGAGCAGTGGTGATACTCATGCAGATTACTGTGGGAAAGATTTCTGGTTGTCTTTATCTTATTCCGTTAGCCAAATGTGGTCCCATCCTGATGGATGCTGTGATCTTTTGCCAGGACTGGTGGTAAATGATGGAAAATGGCTTGGTGAGCAGCTCCACCAGCTTCCTCAGTACCCTCAGGTGGATCTTATCTGGCCCTGTTGTAGACTTGTGTATGTCCAGGTGCTACAGGTCCCTCACCATTCTCCCTTTGGATTATGGGGGCTTCCTTCTCCTCTCCACTCCTGTCTACTAGCTCAGGGGTCTGAGTTCTCAGGGAACAGCTGATTCTACTACCAAAGACTGAGGCAAAGAAGGCTTTAAGTACCTCAGCCTTCTCCTTATCCTTTGTCACCCTGTTACTGCCCTTGTCTAATAAAGGATAGGAGAGAGAGAAGTTGCAAAACTGTGCTGTTTATGTACATGTGTATATAACAGGCCCTTTCAGATTAGGGGTAAGTGGATTGCTCATCACCAAGGAAGATAAAGAGAGAATGTCCTTACTTTTCTGGCAAGTAGAGTTTGTAAGCTTGGTAGGCAGAGAGCTAGTAACAAGGAGCGTGCAGAGCTTAATGTCTTCTCTGGTGCTATGATGCACGCTCCAACTCTTGACATAGCTGTAACAGTGATGAGAGAAGCTCCTTCCCTTCTGTATTTTAGTATTCAAAAATTAAAAGGACACTACTCCCTATGTAACTGTATTTCCCCAACACGCTTTCTGCTTTCTTTCAATTAAATCATTTAGGCTTCTTTTGAAAATATCTGCTACCTCTGCCAGCCAGAACAGGTATCACTGGGTTTGAGGCTAGAATTTCTAACTCCATTTCAGTCTGATTTTGGAACCATTAGGAGTCCTAAGCCTTCTTGGTTATTATTTTTTCTTCTGTTAGTCTTCTAATTTTATTGCAGTCTTCAAACGTGGAGGTGCCTAACAGTGAATATTGTAGTCTACCTGTGCTTTTAGGTATGTTGCGGTCATTCAATCTTGGTGTGCAAGGGCTGGATCTAGATTTTTAGAGCTTTAATGAGAGATTGAGTATTTTTTTGCTGTAGTAGCTAATTTCCCATTTGACAAGTGTCATCTCTTTGGGAGCAGCAGTCACTATATAAATCTTCTTGCTTGACCCTGAAGGCTAGACTATTGCTATGAAATGTGCGTGCGTGTATATTGTGAGCGATGGGGGAAGACTGAAGTGCTGCTGCCCACCCCAGAAAGCCAGGCTGCTGCAGCTGCCAACGGGAGAGGCAAAAGGGATGATGAGGTTTGAATGTTGAGCAGGTGGGATGGACAACTCCTCCCAGGTCCACTGCCCCTCTGTAGCATGAGCCAGCCAGCTGTCAAGTGTGAGCAGGACAGAGGGAGCAGGCAAATAATGGACAGCATTTATTCCTTCAGCTGTGTGGAAAAGGCAGCAGGCTCAATATGATACAACCAGATTTTGTACGTCTTTCTGTTCCAATTCTTTTTCATTGCTGCTTTCTGGCTCTAGTCTACTCCTGTTCATGTTTTCTGTTGCACTGAGTATCTGTGCTTCAGTATTTTTTTCTCTTCCTCCATCCTTCAAACTGCACTGGCAGAATTCATTTAGTTCAGAATTAACAATGGATGTGTCTAGATTCCTAAGCAATTCAGTGGGAATAATGGAAAGATGGAATTTAAGCTCTGAATTGTTTATCACAAGATTTATACTCTTTCAGCTGCAGTTCCGTAAGTAGAGGTGTTAGAAATTATAATGTCAGAGCTCAAAGATGAGTTAGGGTTTGCCCCCTGCCCCTTCTTGTAGCTGTCTAGACATAGATGTCATAGCAGAGTGAGATGAATGGTATTTATTTCAGCAGGTTTTAGGGGAGCATCCTTAGGAGGATTACTGTATGGCCTACTGGGGCTACTGGTGACTTCACATTGCCAGAAAGGGGGGAAACTTAAATGCTTCTACTTCCTAAGCACAAATCTTAGCACTTAACACTTCAGGGAGATCATCAGTTATCTGTGAGCTGCATGGGGTTGATGACATGCAGCTGAACAGCAACAAGAGCATCCAGGAAAGCAGCGATGTGTAGTGTGCAAGTCACCAAGCTCCTCTGGCCAGAGTGGAAGTGACAGAGATGGTGTCTCTGTTCTAGCACCCCAAGAGGTAACTGTGAGTGGTGCCAGCAAATACAGTTCTTACTGTATCAGTGTTAGCAAGCAGAGGAAACACAGAGGTTTGGGAATGGTGGCAGAAATGAAAAATGGCATTTAGAAATTGGGCTTCAGAATGGCTTAATCATTCCTGTTGAATCTGTGCCTTTCTTTCCGATTATTAGCCATTTTAAGTGGAATGGGTTTTGCATCTAGAACAAGTCTCTGAACAGATGATTAATGGTTTTATCTGTAATAACTTTAGATTTTATAGAATCCTGCTAGGAGTCCGCATCTGGTGAGCCAAGCTATTTAAAGCTGTGTTAATTCTGTTAATTGCTCTACGTTTATTTGGATTGCTGGCACCTGCGGGCTTTGGGATAATGTCTGTTGGGGGAGGGGGTATAGTCTCTCCCTCTTTCTAGCTGAGAAAAAATGGAAAGGACCATTTCCTCAGCTAGGAACAGAAACCTTGGCAGAACATCCTGGCTGGATTGGTTGGCCTTGAGATTTCCCTCTTTTACTGCAGCTGAATGCAGTGAGATGCCAGCTAGAGGGAAGATGTTCCCTTAACTGGGGCAGGAGATAGGCAGACAATTTGCTTTTGCAATGCGCTTGCCACCATCAGGCAGTAGCAGCAACAGGGTATGAAGCCAGTGATTTTTAGAAGCCTGATGGGGTCCTTCTCAGCTGTCTTCTGGTGTTTGTTTTCCAGTTTGGTTTGGTTGTGAAGTGCTCCAGTATGTTTCAAGCCCCGAACAGATGTGAAGATAATTATGATGATGCTTTCTGAACTTTTGTCAGAGACAAAAAGCTCTGACAGTGGAATTCAGAACGTTTGAGGTGACTGAAGCATTGCCGTGAAATGCTAGGAGGGCAGCACAGTTGATCCTCGTGACTTGTCACTCCTAAGGGACAAGACTGCTGTGTTTGTCATCTCTCTCAAGTAGAAGCTGGTACTGGAGACGTCCGGTTCATTTATTATATTCAGGCAATGGTTAAACAATCAGTTGCGATATTAAAATTGGTTACAAAACAAAGCTCAAGAAACTTATATGCTGTTCTCATATTTAACAATAGGTTCTTCCTCTGCAGTTTCAGTTCAGGTAACAGGGCAAGCGGTTAGTTGAGCACTTTCCTCCATTTCCCTGGTTTATATTCCAGGGCTACTTTGTCCTGAAGTTGCCTTCGTGTGGGATAAGAGGTACACTGAATGCCTTCATTCTCCTTTACCTAAGCTTGCTGTACTTGCTTCTCTCTCCTGGTCTGAGCTTGCTCCCTGTTATTCATGACTGAACACAAGGACATCACATAGAAATGCAGTGTTGTCATTTCCTCTCTCTTCTATGTTTTTTTCTTAATATGTATTTCTGGTATGTTCTCGTAATTAGCATATGCTTAGCTCTTCTGGCTTCAGGCTAGTTTTTCTGTTTACAAACTCTGACACATTTTGCTAGAACTTCACAAATCATATATCATAGGAGAAATTAATTATGCATGTAACTTATTAGGTTAACAACTTTCATCTCATGAGCTTCCCATAAAGTCTATACGTTACACATTAATAATTCAAATGACAGCTTTGACATTGAGTATGTTTTCTAAATCGGTTCTCTCCCTTAAGAGTTTTGGGTCTGTATGGAAACCACAGCTGGTTTTTAAAAACTTGATTCCAGTGTTTTCCCCATTCCTCCTGGAGGCTGGATTTGCCAGTGCATCCAGCAGAGGAGGCCGAGTAATTGTTGGTATCCCCTCTCAGTTTTGTACCTGGAGCTTATGGAAGCTTGGTTTGTATGGGGAAACCTTTTGGTAAGAATCAGAGAGCAGTTTGTGTTGGAAGGGACCTTTAAAGGTCGATAAATCCAACCTCCCCTGTGGTCAGTGGAGATATCTTCAACTAGATCAGGTTGCTCAGGGCTCTGTGGAACATGACTTTGAGTGTTTCTAGGGATGGGGCATCTACCACATCTCTGGGAAACCAGTGCTAGTGTCTCAACACCCTCACCATAAAAAATGTCTTCCTTATATCAGTCTAAATCTTCCCTATTTTAGTTTAAAACCATTACCCCTTGTCCTATCACAACAGGCCCTGCTAAAATGTTGTCCCCATCTCTCTTATAAGCCCCCTTTAAGTTCTGAAAGACCGCTAAAGGTCTACTCAGAGCCTTCTCTTTTCCAGTCTGAACAACCCCTCTCTCAGCCTGCCCTCACAGGAGGAGTGCTCCATCTCTCTAATCGGTTTTGTGGCCCTCTTCTGTCACCATTTATAATTTTAAAGGCCCCCGAAACAATCGATCCAAAATGAGGATATTAACAAGCAGAGTGTTGAAACTGCCTCTGAGCTGCATTGCAGAGGCACCCGCCTTTCAGTACGGAGTGATGTCCGTGATGGAATCGGGAATCCTGTAAAGGTTTGAAGGGAGAGCATTTCCAGCAGGAAATCTCTCCAGATCGGTTTGGGCTGTGGTAGCAGCAGACAGCTCCCAGGCTTTAACCTGGGTTTGGGAATCTTTCCATCCAGGAGTGATGTTCACATTGTGATTATGCGCATTTCTTTCCTTGTGGCTGTACCTGTGCAAGTAACTGTTAAGAAGGTTTGTTGTTGCCCAACTGGGTCCTTTTTTTCCGAGTGCTGAATCTAGATAGGGTTGTCTTTTATAGGAGATTTAAAAACCAAGAATCCGGTTTTTTATTGCCTCAAAAAGGTGGACTGGTGCTGTGTAAAGCAAAGGATAAAAGAGGACTACCCTACTGGGATAAATGTTGGAGAATCACAGATATTAGAAATAGTAAACACCTATCAGGTCACCTTGTCCATCTTGTCCTGCCAGGAGTGCCATTGTTCCTATCAGTGCATTAACTGGGAAGCGTTTCTACAAAGAGCTGTTTGCCACGGGACTCTGCTTCTTGTTTTCCATGTTCAGTTTGCTGCTGCTAAAGATGTCTTAAGGAGGACTAAGGCTTCTCCTCCCACCTGGGTTTCTTTGCATTTTGGACATTGGAGACTTCACAATAAAAATACACAAAAATAAAAAGTAAAGCACCAAGAATTATTATTTGGAGAATGAGATGTATTAGCACTGTTTAGTTAGTTACTGACTTTCTCAACTAAGAGGTCATGAGAAAAGCTGTCAAATGTTATCCAATGGGCAAGTGGCAGCATCAGGAATAGAAACCAGGAAACGTAACTTCTGATCTGTTCTCAACTCAGTCAGCAACAAATGATCGCTACACAAAGTGAGCATGCAGTCATCTGTCCTGTTGCTAATTGAGTGATCTGTGGCATGTAAGGGTTTCAAAACGTCAAAAAGAACCACCATAGCCATCTAGCTCAGACTTCTGTTCATTATCTAATTATCCCCACTTATGCAGTTTCAGAGTGTTTGTGAGCAAGAAACATCAAACCTCAATTTCTCCTATTACCTCCACTTTAAATCTAATAATTTTGAGCCTCTTTGGGGGAGCTGTGTTTTAATCAGCCTTGGTGTGAAGGCATTAAAAGACAATCTATTACTTTCCTTGGTAAGTTGTTGTGATGTCTAATTGCCCCTTACTTTAAAAGAAATTGGGCCTTATATCTGTTTGGAATTTGTCTAACATTAGCTCCCAAATGTTGATTCTTGTGATGCAGTTTTCTACTGGAACAAAGATGCTTCAGAAATCCAGTGTTTTCTCCTTATTCGCTATAATCAAGTCTCTTCTTTCCCTGTCTTTTGAAAACTTGAACAGATGGAGTTCCTCGTCTTTACTGTAAGGCCTTTATTCTAGTTCTCAGATGTTGAAGCTGCTGGATGTATTCTTGGCAATATTTTAGAGCCTTTTCTTTAAGAAAACAAAGACATTAGAATTATACTTATGGCTTAAGTGTGTATCATACCAGTGCTACGTATTCCTGCTTCAAGCCATACATCCTGAGACTGAGACGGCCCTTTTGGCCATAGCGCTTTCCTGGGACCTCACACCTTCTCCTCTGACATTTCCTAAATTGGTTTAACAGTTGCAGCTTTGCTGAGTGCAGCTCTCCAGCGGCTTCCCCATCCTGGTTCTACAGTTCCATGTCCTGTCTTCCATGTTCATAAGCTCATGTGTTTTAGTATTCAATTGTTTTAATCCTTGCTCGGGTCGAAAGGGCCTGGACTTCCACACTCTATGAATCATTCTGTATGACTGCTCTGCCTCTGAAGGTACTTAGTGCTCTGCCAAAGTTGGTGTTAACTTTAAATATTAGCTTCGGCACTTCTTATGTTTACTTCTAGGTAAATGATTAAATATTTAATACTCTCCATCAAGTACAGATCCTTATGTTCATTAGAAAGGCTTCTTTTCAGTAGCAATACCCCACTGACAACTGCTTTTTGAGATTTGTCAGCTGAAGTCTATCTATGTATCTAATATTATGTCCTGTTTTGTTCTTGTATGCTGTTAATTTAAGCAGAGCTGTCTTCTGGTGTTCAGTCAAATGCCTTAAAAAACCTTTTATCTGTGCCTTTACCATTGTCATTCAAATGATACCAGGTTTATTTGACAGAAACTCCTTTTACACAGGAAGGTCTAATGACATTACGTATTGTATTCCTATCCTTTAATGTTTTTATTAAGCATTTTGGATAGAAGCTGTAGTGCTATTTCCTCCAGGGTTGATGTTTCCTGGAGGCTAAACACTTTTACAGTTACACATCTTGTCGTGCTTGGTTTTTTAAAACATTCACAAAACATTATAATTCTTTTATTCTTCTGTTATCTTTCTGTTATTCCAAGATTAAAAATAAACCCCAGTGGATCAGAAATCTTTTCATTCAGCTCTTTTAAGACTTTGGAGCAAGTGACCCAGGTTTGTGAAATGAAAAATAAAGCATATTTATTCCTGGTAGCTGATCGACATCCTCTTTTGTTCTCGTGGATTGAAAAATACTTTGTCATCCTCTTGTGATTTAAGCACTTATGTTCTTCATGTATTTATATCTGATAGAGAAAATATTTGTTGCATACTTCATAAGTTTTATAAGCTGGATTTTTTAAACAAACTGTTGCCTTCTTGGGGTTTTGATGGACTTCTGTATCAAGATATGACCTTTTCTTTTTAGTTCTTTTTTTTTTTTCTTTTAAGTACTAGTGCATCCTGTCATGATTCATGATTTATAGACATCGTTGATTAATTAGATCACTAGGAACCATTGCACGTTACTTCTAGGCTGAACACTTGTGATTTGGCTAGCCACAATACGTGATTATGTTTCTGTCTACCTAATTAAAGCAGAGAACTTCTCCCCATGCCAATTCCTGTAGTAGGTAGATTTGGATCAGCTTGTAATCTACCTTTGGGTGAAATAGATGGAGCTCATTGGATAACTCACCTGGCATAGTATAAGTCTGATGCTTGAAATCACTGTAGTACTCTTCTGTGTTCTTTGAAGTTTTTTAATGTCTTTTAAAAAGTGGAGGCAAGGTACCAGGTCATGATGTTTTTAGATAGTTTCACTAATATATGTGGTTGGTGTGTTTTCTGTACTTTCTTGATAGTTTCCTACTTAGATATTGAAGAATCGCATTAGTCCTCTTAGCAACTGCTTTACAAAGGCATTTCATGTTCAATTGGTTATGCACCAAGACACACGCACTCTTTTCATAGTCACTATTTGCAAGGCTTAGATACGGTTCCCATTGTGTGAGAGTTACTTACAGTCTTTGATCCTAAATCTGTAATCTAGTGCCGGGCTGAGCTGAAATGAGAATGTGTCTGAGTATGAATTATTATGTGCATGTCAAACTGATAAGTATACTGAATTTTAGATATCTGCTTGCCCTTTTCCAGAATCCACATTAGGTGTCAAGGCTGCTTTTCAGTATCTAGAAGTCTGAACAATATCTGGAAGGACTGCAACCCTTTCCCCAGTGCTCTGCCTCAGTCTGTCTTTTCTTGGGCACCTGGAAAGCTTTATTAATAGCACTTTTTCCATAAAATCAGAAGCGAGGCTTAAAGCAAAATATGCCTGTTTCCTCTTACTGCCTTTAACATTTTTCATGCAAGGGATCCTAGGACGTTGGAATGAACCTGCAGTCCTAAGCTTCTGGAAAGTGGTACAAGGTGATCCTTGTGCTTCTCTGTGCCTGAGAATTCCTTTCAACTGCCACTTGCTGCCTCCTCTCTTCCCCAACCACACCAATGTCTCCAACATGTAATAATCAATAGTAATAGTAGTAAGAGTAATAATAATGGAATAGTAATGTTCCATTACTGGCATAGATTTTATGTTCAGCCTGGGAAAATGAAACTTGTTTGTTGAAGGCAGCGATTATGCCTCTTACACCTCTCACAGGAACATGCAGGCAAACTTTGCAGGGTGTGATTAACACAAGGGGGTTTATTCTCTTTCTTCAAGCTCATTTTAAGTGTGTGACTTTCTGGGGTATAATACTTCTACAGAAGCAAGGAAGAACATGGCAAGAAGCTGACGATTTGCCTCTAAAGAGGCATGTTAGCCTAGGTATGACAAAACTAGTTGGTAGCATAGTGCAGAAACAGCAGATCAGGACTTTTTGGCTTCTTGATGGCTTCATAAGGGACTAAGACGATCTTGCATAGCTATCTACAACCTGTCTTTCCTTTTGGAGACTCTTGGGAAATAATTCTTACCCTCAGTAATACCTGTTGATAGACTCACATGCGAATGATGGTTTTGCAGTGTCAGGCTTGTGGCTTCCAGAGCAGTGTGAGATACTTGCACTTTCAAGGATGTCAGAGTTGTATTATAAAGCCATACTGATCTTATTGACTGAATAACTAAGGAATTAGGGGAGTAATTTATCTGTTTTAGTTACTACTTATGTTGCTCCCAAAGCAAAATGGGGAAGTGTGAGGTAGCTGAAAAATGCAGCCCTTTCAAAGTGGAGGTGCTTTAGGGGAAAAAAGAAAAAAAAAAAGAGTACAGTACAGCATAGAAAACAGTGGCATGTTGTGTGCTGCAGTCATCATCACTAATCCTCCACGTTTGACTGCCTTATGTCTGAGAGACCCAAACCAAGCAGAAAAATTCCCACCTTGGAATGGTAAGACACAGTGATGTCGCGACGCATTGTGGGCTCAATATAAACTCTCTAGGAATTTACTTTTCAGCACCAACCTCTTTATATTCTGCACACTGGGCTTTGTATGCAATTATTGTGGTTGTTTTCCACTTGTTTGCCTCTTTGAAGTAGTAGATCCATCAGAACTGCCATTGAGTTATTTGGACTTGGACCAGGATTGCAGGCAAGAACATGCCCAACCCAGGGTGGCTTACATTAGAGATACTCCACTTAGAAGCCCCTGTTGTCTTTTACTTCCCTTATCTGTGCTCTTTTCAGGTTTGATCATGCTGAGGTGACAGAAAAAGAAATGCATGAAGAAGCATGCTTAGCTCCTGCTAAGCCCCATGCAGCACACAGTCCAATGTCATGTACAGCAAAGTTAATTCCACCTTCTGAACTGAAATCTCACCTCTAGATGTACTGGAGGATGTAGATTTGCAAAGGCTGAGTATGCAGTTACAAGGATTCTTGTGTAATCTCACCTCCAGCAGTCTTATCTCTAGGAAATAGTAACTCCATCCTTGTGTAAAACGCTTCATGAAAAAAAATACACTCGTGCTTTCTGTGCTACCTTCAGGATAGGAGAAGGATAGCACTTACCAAAATGACAAACAATTTGTTGGCAGCACACCCGCGTAAGAACATATGGATGTGGGGATCCGCATGCAGGCGGTGTGCATTCTTCTAATGCTAATTGTAAGCACAGAAGTTTTCTGTCCTGGAAAAACATGTACATTGCATAAGAATCACAGGTGGAGACATGAGTACTTGTGTATGTACATACAGTAGCATGCGTACAGGTACTGTTTACAGATGTGTATAAACATATAGGAATGCCCTTAGTAGGTACCAATGCAGAGATTCCCTGTTCAGATCTTTGTATGAGTATATAAACACATATGTCTTCTTAAACATGTATGCACGGTGCATGGATATATTTATGTAAATACAAATATACATAGGTGCATATTGGCAAATAAATATAGCACGTAAGTTGATTTCATGTCCAGATGTCAGCAACCAGCCCTGCACTGAGGAATACATATGTGTCCTTGTTTACAGGAGTTTTTTAGAGTTTTGTGGCTATGTCAGCCATTTCTTCTTATTCTCATTTTTTCCTTCAGTAGACTATATAACAGAGAATCAAGTTTCTTGGTATATTAGAAAAAGAATGGTTGACTGATTTCTATGTATTCTGTGATTTTTTGACAAGGCTCACTCTATTTAAGGAGAACAGAACTGCCACGGAAGAGAAAGACTCGGCTCTTAAAGAGTGGCACATAGATGAAACAATCATTTCTATCATCCTGGTCAAGGCAGTCTGGGTAATAACAAGAGCAGAGCCCCTTTCCAAAGCCTCTCCTCCAAAGAAAGTTACTGTAGAAATGAAAGTTCACCATGTTCTGAGACTGACTGCTGCTTCCATGGTATTAGAAAAGGAAATGGTGCTCAGGAAAGGTTGTTGGGACTTGAATGATGAAAGTGGATGTATGGGAACTCCAGTTAACCAGAAAAGATTAAAAGATTTAAATACAGAGTTTTGGTCAAATGGCTGAGGCAGATTTTGTTTACTGCCTGTTGTGTTTGAACAATGTAAGCTCTATAGCTTAAGATCTGCTATGGATTTTTCTTAGCAGTAAGATGGTACTGAGCAAAACAGAGAATGTACAATAATATTGTAAATTTGGCTTGTATCAAATAAGTTTTCTTAGATGTGACATCAGTATCCTTTAAATGTAAGACCAAACTCCACACAGAGATGTTTACGCTGTGCCTGGATGCATTAAAAAGGCATTGCAGGAAAAGTAAATAAAGTGAGGCAAAGATTTTTTGCCATTTCATATTTACATTATTGCATTTCAAATCTGAAAGAGTTTAGTAGATTATTTACACTCTCTTTTGCTTTCTCTTTCTGTAATGGGGGATATGGCTCTTAATTGGGGGAGTGGGAGCTAATACAGTGAGTTCATGTCAAGACACTAATATTCACAAAGTAACTTTAAATGCCCAGATGCTCTGTAGGAATTTCTTATGGAAAGTGTTTTTACAGTCAGGAAGCGTAGTGATAGGACAGGGGGTAACGGTTTTAAATTGGAAGAGGAGAGATTTAGATTAGCTCTTAGGAAGAAATTCTTTGCTGTGAGGGTGGTGAGGCACTGGTACAGGTTGCCCAGAGAAGTTGTGGATGCCCCATCCTTAAAGGTGTTTAAGGCCAGGCTGGATGGGGCTTTGAGCAACCTGGTCCGGTGGGAGGTGTCCCTGCCCATGGCAGGGGGGTTGGAACTTAATGATCTTTGAGGTCCCTTCCAGCTCTAACCACTCTCTGATTCTGTGATAATGGAGAGATGTATTTTTTCNTTCCCCCTCTCTTTTTTTTTTTTTTTTTTTTTTTTTTTAAAGAAAGGAAAAAATACATAGTGATAGGTGCACTCCAAAGACAAAACAGTATTGAGAGCTAGCTGCATTTTGCAGAATCAGGCCCAGAGTGCCTGAAACCAGCTAATCAGCTGCCTCTTTTGTCTGGTGCTCAGCGCTGACTCCAGCCCTGACCTCTCTCCTTACCGAGGAGCTCTTGCTGCTCCTGATTGCAGCACCCACCTCCTTTGAGGAGGAAGTGTAATCTGGTGCTGAATGGGCTGCTTTAGGCCCTCATCTGTCTCCCATTTCCGTTTCTCATTTCAGTGCTTCCACTGGAAAATGTCACCCTTTTTCTGCTTTGGTTTTTTTTTTTTTCCTTTCATGTGCTTTCCCCTTAATGCTCTCTCACAGCATTCCAGCTGTGCTGCCTGCTTCTCCCTCCCTTCTTATCCTCCAGGGGCAGGGGACTTGTGCTCCGTGCACACAGCTTCCCACTCAAAGCAAGGGATGAAAGGGAGATTCCACCAACAGCCCTGGTGGGCTCTGGCAGCTCCGCTGGCATCTTTGTGCGGTTTTGATACTTTTCCTCAAGAAACCTGTAAAGGTGATAGGGGCTAGGAAAGCAGAAATAGATGGGCTAGACTTCCTGGCATCATGGTAACTGGACTCACTCTCAAACAGAAGATAGGTTTGTGGGCTTTTTTAAATTTTTTTTTCCCCTTCTTCCTTTTTTTAGTGCTGGAAGCTATAGGGCAGGAGGTCACAGCTGAGAGAGTCTTTAGATACTTGTAGAAAAAAGATGTAAAAGGGCTTCTGGTTCTTTTTCTCACATCAAGATGAGGTTATAAGATGACAGTATTTTTCTCTTGTTGTCTCGTGTAGGTAGGGAATGAATTACATTCCCTTCCCCCTCCAGTAAATATTTAGCTCATCGCCTCCTTGGTTTTGCACAACATTAAGTTCCAGTGCAAATAAATGTTTGGGGAATCTTACCTGAGAAGAGATTGAATTTTGTCCCATTCCTTAGAATATGAAGAGAGGTGGGCAAAGAGCTCCTGGACAAACGCCCATGTTGGTAGTTTTTTTGCACAGAGCAATGAGAGAGGCATTTAGAAAAGCAGTGTAGAAACCCATAGTATTTCAGTCTAGCTATATGGAGGCAGGTTCTCCTCCTCCTCCCCAGACCATTGAGAGCTGTGTCGTGCGCTGTGACAGATGGTGTCAGCCGTGGGATAGTGCCATCCTGCCGGCAGCACTTCTTCAGCAGACCTGGAACATCTTTCTCCCTCGAGGGGGGAAAGCCTAGCTGAAGGATGCCTCTTCCTTTGGCTGCCATTGCAGGTGGAAGGAGATGCCAGTGCCCCTGCAGCCCTTGTCTGAAGGCTGAAGGAGGGAGAGACACACCCCCAGGTGGGATGCAGCAGCCCCGGCTGCTACGGGCTGACTGCAAACAGTGGGTTAAGTCTACGTGATACTAAAACCGCTAAATACTTCCTCTGTTGCACTAATCGCAGCGTTATTTGAGCAGTGCTCACTTTTAAGCCTGTGGTCTCCCGTGTGTAACGGCTAATGTTTTCGATTTGGTTGTGTTTTTATTTTCTGGACAAGTGACAAAACCAGAGGAAATGCCACGGTGGTTGGCAGAACTTGCCCAGCACGTTGGAACTGCCGTCAGTGGGAGTAATGCTTGACTGGCGTATGGAGACGGAACTACCTTCTTGTACCTGCCAGGGATGTTCTTGTGAAGCAGGCTTTAGGCATATTGGCTAGGGAAGATAGGTAGTGGGGAAAAACTGCCTACCTGTATGTGAGCAATATCCATTCAGTATTTTCATGGAAGGCTTTAAACATTGCTGTTCTCATTAAAACACATTTTATCACTGAAATTAAAAGCTGAGTGAAATGAAGAATTTCTGTCCCAAAGGAGGTTCCTCCAGCCCACCGTTTGTTTTCCTTGCTGCTGATTGAGTTGTTTTTTCAAAATGGTAATTCCTAAAAACTTCAGAATTGAATGAATCTGTAAGATTCTGATATTCCCTAAATCAAATTATTTCTTATTAATTATCGAGCTGTCCCCAGACATTCTGGAGGGAGTTTAACAAGAACTGTATTCTCCTCTCCAGTGCAGTTCCGTGTGGTAGTTGTCCCATAGGAATGTTGTGTCCCATTCTCCCACAGTGGCCAGAGTATTTGGCGAAGCTCTTTGTCATGAGTCTCTTCTGATGTCAAGTGGGACACTGACATTATGTCATATGAAAGTATTTCCCTAGAGAGGGCAGACCAGAGGTAGAAATGGGGACCACTATTGAAAGTAAACGCAGTGCCTGGAAAATACTGTTTTATATTATGCTAAGTTCATACAGAAGCTTTTCTGTTGTGTTTGAGGAAACTAAACATGTCATTTTGGGTTGCAATGGCTTGAAGTGGAGCATCTAATTCTTAATTCTGTGTTAGGAAAATGGAATTCTGTGTTAGCAAGCTATCCCGATAGAAAGTTCAGCCAGCCATACTAAACAGATCTATTTCCTGAGATAGGTCTTTTGTACTGGTACAACCTTAGGTGGATTTGAAATACAGTGAAATCACTATGTGGAGTGTTATTTGCTAAGTCATTGTCTGATACAGTTTTCAATGTCTTGTGTGGTTCAAGCCTTAAATGATCAATGGGGCCATCCTAAAATAATTCCTCTTTGCCTTTCAGATGAAATCCTTAAGACACTTGACAGTAATCATTTCCTCACATCCTCATCACTGAACCAAGCTAGACAGATTTAGCTTGTGCTAGCTAGACAAATCTGAGATTTCAGGATGTGTTTGGGAGGAGCAGAGCATTCTGTCACTGGTGAATGTCTATATAAGCTCAATACAGCACTGAATGTAATTGAAGTCAACTACTGCATGCGGGTAAATAAGCTGCTGTGATGATGATTTCCTTTTTGTTTTCCTTTTTTTTTTTTTCTTAAGCTCTAAAAAAAGCTGTTAAACCTTTATTAGCTAGGAAGTTAATTTGTAAATTTAATCTCTCTGAATTTGTGAGATATCAGAATTTTGTTATTATAAGGTTTAATCTTCCTTTCTGTGCATGGAATACTAGGAAACTCTGTAGCTACATAGTAATTTCCCCTTTGTCATGTCCTGCCCACCCCCCAACACAGAAACATATAAAATAAAACTGGAATGGACCATGAGAGGTTATTTAATCCTTTCCACTTCCACTGTCCCAAGACAAAAATCAATGATGTATGTGTGAGTCTGGACAACAATTTTTTTAACTTATAATTAAAGGTCTCTGATGATGGTTGCTCTTTAGGCAATCTGTTCCAGTGCCTCACTGTTCTTAAATTAAAAAAAAGCTTTTACTAGCATCAATTCTAACACTTCCTTACTGTAATTTTTGCCCATTATTTCTCATCCTTTTCAGCATAGATACAAAGAACAGATTGTTCCTTTCTGCTTTGTAGCAGCCTTTTTATATTTGAACACTGTTATAATGTCTCCCTGCAGTTTTCTTTAGGTTAAAAGGAAGCAGTACTTTCAATCTTTCTTCTATTTTCTAGACCTCTGGTTATTCTCATTGCTCTCCTCAGAACTCTTTCCAAGAGCTCCGCTTCTTTCTTGAAGTGCAGTTGTCCAAACTGAACATGATCTCCGGCAGAGTCCAGCGTTGTTTTCTCCAGTGTCTCCATACATTCTAGGATTCGTCATTCAGTCCCCTCAGTGAATGATTTTCTGTGTGTAGCTGTTGAGCATTTCTTTCTTTTCTCCTTTTTTACCTCTGCACTATTCAGGCTCAGTGCAGATTGTAGAATTTTCTCATTATAGTATACGCATGAATGTTTGTAAAATACTGGCATATCTCCTCTATGCCCTTCTTATATCCAGAGACACGTTGCTTTTCAGAACTAGCATGAGGTATGCCTGTGTCTATGGTCTGTGGCACAAGTAGGGAGCATAAAAGCTGGCCGTCTGGGCTTCCCTGTCCTGCAGCTTTTATTCTTCTCTATTACTAGGCCAAATGGAGGGTGAATAGAACATGAAGTAAGAGAGAAGTTCAAGTTTGTGCACTTGAATCTACAGTGAAATGCCTTAAACGCTTTGCCATCACATGAAGGTGAACTCTGCTACTGTCAAATGTCAGTTGCTTTTTCATGTAAATATTAAGAAGCGTCAGCTGGTTTTTAGGAGAAGACTGAAAAACTTAAGTCTAATTTCTCAGAACATTTCTTTTAGCTTTAGAGCAAAGATGAAATCTCTCCTTGTCTTCAATTAAAGCTTGTGGCTAATTAGCACTTCTACAAAACTAATTATATGAGCTCAAGTTGACCACCATAATGTAATGAATATACTTTTGAAAATACTGAGTTTAGGTGGCTTTCTCACCATTGCTTAGAAAATATGTGGAAGAGTGATATTTTAAGAAATATGGGAACTACACCTTATTTTCTGTGATCTCTTTCTTCACTTATTGCACAAAAACTTTCCGTAGCAAGGAAAGAAGACTTGACATTTCTACTACAAATAAGCATTCATCCTCAAATCATAGTTCATGCTACAGCCAATTCTACTTAATCTTACCACTGCCTATGCTGTGCCTTTTTGGTAGCTGAGAAAAGGACTTTAGTCTTTGAGGCTAATAAGAATATTTCAGCAGCATTTCTCTTGCAACTATAAAGGCTTCTCCCGCTTCTATAGTGTCATCCCTTTTTTCACAAATAAACATATATAATTTTTAATGTTTCTGATATATTTGTTTCCAGGTGCAATTCTAGGGTCTGCTGTTCCCTTTGAAATCAAGATTTCCTTTGACAGTAGACCAAATGAATTAGCAGTGTATCTCTGCACGGCAGTTGCAGAAATCTACCCAAGTGGTAAAATAGATTCTGTCCTTATTGCTAAAGGGAAAAAGTCCATGAAGTAGGTCATTTCACAGCCCTGCTTTTCTGTAGCTTGAATGCTGCAACGCAACACCAAGAAGTAAGGCTGTAGAGCCCTTGACATTTTAGTCACTTAGAAATATTCATAGCTAACTCAAGAAGCAGCAGGCTCAGTATATGCAAAAACATATTGTACAGCTCTAGACACATATTAGAATTTCAGTAAATAGCTGTAAATAAATGTTTTTTACCCTAAAATTTGGAATCTTTCTGATTTATATATTTGGATGGTCATAAGGCAAAAAATCTTAGATCTTATACCAAAAAGGTAGAGATAGAAATGTTGCATCTTTATCTTGGTATGTTCCAAGTGAAAGACAAGGCAGCAAGATGGATCTTGATCTACATTAATCTGGTTAAGGTTGCTCTGGGATACCCTGTGAGTGATCTGAGTGTTCACTCTGTAGTAACTGGGAATGCACTCTGATGTCCTGAATTCTCATGAGAAGCAGGGGCTTATTTTTTGGCTTAAAGGATAGTTGTGACTATGAAGTACTGGGTCCTCTGTCCTCAGTATGTGTTAAGGAAATATTTCTCACTGGACCAACTGAAAAAATTCCATCCTGCCTTTTTCAGCCCTTTTTTACTGGCACCTTGAATCCCTTTCCTTTCTCATTCTTTATAACCTACTTCAGGGAGTGCTTCTGTCTGTCTTCCTTTAAGTCTTCTGAAATTAGATCGATCTTTTTTCTCTTCTGGAGTTTTCCACAAAACTTGAAGTTATTGGCAACCTATTTTATGCTGGAAAAAAATTTTGTAGAGAACCTTGAAATAGTTTTGCCTTATTGTTTTAGCATTCTACTCACCGTATTCCTGTTTTTAGCTGGGTAAACACATGCTCTTTGCTAAACATAATTCATATAGAATGTAGGATCTCATTACTTTAGTCAACGTAGCACAAATCATATTTGAGTCTTACCGGTTCGGTTTCAGTGTCTTATCATCAATGTTTTGATGTATTCTTTTTCATGACAGGCTAATTAACTCCTTCAGTGTGGTGAATGGTGATTGTGTTTTTTTATTACCTGAATATGGTTGTTATTCCAGTGAACCACCACATAGGTTGCTCGCACATATTCTCAGTCCTCTCTCTGCCTGCAGTTTCTCTTGCACACTTGTCTTTTTTTCCCCCCCCTTAAATATGTTATTCCTACCACCATCACTGATTGGTTTGGCATTGGTCAGGGGCAGGCAGGTCCCTCTTGGAGCAGGCTGGCATTGGCTCTATCAGATGTAGGAGAAACTTCTTCTCACAGAAGCCACCCCTGTAGAAACCTGTTACCAAAACCTCACCACACAAACCCAATACGCTGAGCTAGCTAAACTTAGGCAGACTTCAGGTTGTTGCCCTATTTCATGATGTTCATCTAATTTGCCAGACTATAAATGGCCAGTTCCCTTTGGACTGTCCCTGTGTCTGGCCTGCACTGAAAACCATGTTTCCTGCTTAATAGCACCAAGTTGGAGAGAAGTTTTTATGTTGGCTGCTGGCCAAGTCTAGCACATCAGTTTTCCTTACTTCTGTTGCTCCCTCTCTATCTGCATCTTCACTTGATTACTGAGAGACGCTTTTCATCGTTGTCAAAAGCCATCTGATTAGAGCTCTTATTAACCCATATGTGAAGCTTCTTGTAAGTTTAGCTGGAGAAATTCCTTGAATGCTTCAGAATTGCAAAGTTGCCATTTTTAAGAAACCTCAAATCCAGATTGCCAATTTGTTTTAGCTCAGCTTAAAACAAACTCTTCTTTCTCAGCAGATTTAAAGGAAACCTAATTTACTGTATATCTTTTTATCCCTCAAAATGTCTCAGATGTCCTGGAATTCTACTGCTGTTTATCAAAGACTGTGTATCTGGACTATCCCGACCCTGACCAACCATCTGTACTGGTCCAATTCATTAAGCAAAGGCACTGAACAGTTGAAAAATTCCTTTTTTAAAGTGTATTTAGAAGCAGTCCTTCTGAAAAAAAAAAAAAAAAAAAGAAAGAAAAGAAAATAAGGAAGAAAATCACTTTTTCTCCTTGTTCTAATTTCATTTTTGGAATAGAAAGCTATTTTAGGGTTGAAAGCATGAAGGTTACTTTTCAAATGCTCTGTGCATAGTTTTTACAAGTCGTTTTATTGCAATTTCTCTTTTCTGTCTTCCTTCCTGGGATAACTGTGAAGTAGACATGTATGTCTGTGTACCAGGAATCATCTCCTTGGCTCCCTTAGGCCTCTTGACCTTCTCTCATACACATATCAGATACGAGATGAAACAGGCAAGATTGGCTTTGTTCATAAAGCCATCTGATAAAAATTTATGGGCACTGCTTTCATTCCGATGCTTACTTCTAAGTTGTTATGAAAGTCATGTCCCAGAGTGGCCCTAGAAGACTGTGTCCTAGTGAGGGACAGCTGTCTGCATCAGTCATGGCCTCATTTAGAGTTAGAGGTGTGAGTTTCAATCAGCATTTTGGTATAACCTGAAGAGCCTTCACGATACTTCAGTGATTGCTGATCAAACGAAAGTATGAGGTGGGAAGTGAACTGGAGATGATAGGGCAGACAGCTTCCCCAGGAAAATGTGAAAACATTTCTTCTCTGGCTTGCAGCAGGTGACTCGCTAAGAAACTTGTTCTTGAAGCTCATACAGTTGGATCTATAGAATCAAGTTTTCTGTCCTAGACTTCTTACTTGCCTTGCTTTTTAATGGGTTGTGGGAAGGTGGGATCGCAATCATATAAAAAAGCCTCACTGAAAGCACCGGTGGCAAGTCAAAGCAGAATTCACACAAGCATTTTCTTTACCAGGCGGTTTTAACATTTGGGAGGGTGTGTTTCATCTATTCTGGAAAACTGCACTGAAGCATCTGCTGATTTCATTAAAACACAAAGATTCATAGGTTATGAGGCCAGAAAGAGCCATTATGATAATCTAGGCTGATTTGCTATATAATTAATTCCTGTCTCACTATGTCTTCTACAGAAAACAAGATATTATTTTAATTTAAAGTTTGCCAGTAGCAGAGAACACACCACAACCTGTAGTAAATTATTTCAATAGCAAATTACCCTCATGTAAAAATAAGTCATAATATTTTAAAATGTGAATTTCTCTAACTTCAGTTTCTAGCCCCCGGATCCCATTATTCTTTTGTCACACGGATTGAAGAGCTCTCTATTGCCAAATTCCATTTTCTGCACAGGTACTCGTAGATGGTAATCAAATCACCCTTTAACCTCTTCCTATTAAACAGACTGAATTAGAATGTTCTTTGCTATGGGACATGCATTCCAGTCATTTAATTATATTCCCTTTTCTCATTCTTGAACCGTTGGTTTAACAATTGAACCATGCGTATCAGAATCTGCCTCAGTGTCTCATTGCTCCAGCCAGAGATGGCTGTTGTCTCTCTGTTCCTGCTCAGGATTCACCTTGGCTTTACAGCCAAGGATTATTTTTATCCTTTTGTTTATAGTGCTGAGATGTACCTGATTATATATCAAGATCTTGATGTCCAAATGTGGCTGCTAATGATACCCTAAGTCAGCTGTGTGAACACTTGTACTTTTTCCTTAAACACAGGTGCCTTTTAAATTTCTTAAGCTAGGTTGTGGTTTTCGGTTTGTTTAAAGAAAATAATGTAGAACAAAACACGCTTGAATAATAGACATTCTGACTAGGGTGGATCTGTTTCTTTGAAAAGACTGAATTCAAACTCCTGCGCCTATTCAACACCCTTTTTCCTCTTTTCCACAGGTCTTGTTTTGTGCTTGCTTTCTCCGTCTTTCAAACTTGCTCTAAGATCCTCCCTCCATTGTTAGTGACTTTCTGGGTTACAATTAACTCCATGTAATTTTATCTAGATCCTTTGAAAGCCTTTTGTCTCAAGGATTCTCCAGCTGTGGTACAGGTATGACTAATGAAATACATGACAGTCTGCAGCAAGCCCTAAAGGAACGCAGAGGCAAACCCTCTGCATTTCCCCAGGAGAGATGATTATTGTTGCCCAACTATCAAATATGTGAAAGGGGGAGATGTAACCTGTGTGTGGCCCAGTTGAAAGTCAGGAGCTGCTTATCTGTACGTGATCATATTCCTTCCACCACTGACCTGCAGAGGTTGCTGAAAGCAGGTTCATGAGTCGTAGTTAGGTAGAGCCCAGCGCCAGTCATCAATCATATGTAGGGCATTTTGCTGCCTGTCTGCTCTTCTGGTATGGGGAAAGGCTGGGTCAAGTTACAGTTTAGAGGAGCGTTGGTTTGAGCAGCTGTTCTTAGTGTACCCTATGAAGGGCAGTTCTGAGTTAGGATCACTGAAGTCACAGTTTATTCAGGACTTGCATTCTCTTGACCACCAAAGCCTCTCCGTACCGGGGTGAACTCAAAAATGCAGTGTTGTGCCAAAGTTGTACCAGTCACGGAGTCCCATATGTACATGCTAGCAGACGGACTCTGTCCATAGGAACTAATTTCCAATTACCCTCTTTTCCAGGCTATCCCTGCAGTGGGATAAGAAGTAGACCGTGTACAACACACTATACACGTAGATTCATAAAGAACATGAGAACAGCCCTAGTGAGCCTGAAGAACAGTCAATCCATTTACCTGGTTTCTGCCTGCAATAGTGGCAGGTGAGGTGCCATTTAGGGAGAGCGTATGAGCATGACTACTGTCAGTGGTACATTCCCCTTACATTTCCATGACATCCACTGCTATTGGATTAGGGTTATTAGAAAGTCCGTCCCTTGCTTTTCCCTTTAATATCAGTTTGTGGACTTGCTGTCCATTTATCTTTGTGGTTCATTTTCAGCCTGCTCAAAGAGATGATGCTCTCTGCTTCCATAGCCTTCCGTGGCAGCAAGTTCCAGAAGTTCACTACCCTCTGTGTAAATAAGTACTTCTAAAAATCCATTTTAAAGTGATAACCTACAGGTTCTAGCGAGTACCTCTAGTTCTATTATTGCTGATTTTGGCAAAGAGCAGTTCTACATTAACCTTCTCTAACTTCAATCATATTTTTTCCCAGTCCTCTCCAAATACAGAAGCCCTGGCCTTTTCAGGCTATCCTCACATAGCATCCTGTTCCACCCTCTTAATTCTTGTATTTATTTTCCCCTGTAACTTTAGCTCCTCTATTTCCTTGAGATAGAGAGACAGGACTGCATGCACTGCTCAGAACTAGTGTTTATGGAAAGCACTGGACTTTGTGCACACACAAAGTATGTGCAGAAGCCTTGGGCAGTCCAGGTAGCTGCGTGTGCATGTGCATGCTCCTCACTTGTGCTTTTCCCAGATACAGATACAGAGGCAGCTGCAGCTCATCTCTGATGGCTGCCTGAGGTACACTGTGTTTTCGGGCAAGAGAGGAGAGGTTATAGTATACAGCCTTGCTGAGTCACTAGAAGGAGGTGTATAGTCCGTCTAGAGAGAGCATTTGATAAGGTTAATCCATAGAATGAGACTACTACCGTCCCACAAATTGTAAATATATTTTATTCCTTGTTGCAGATATTAATAGACTTGATGTTTTTTAAGTCTGTGTGAGGGCAGAGCACTATATTGGGAACTGGAGTAAAACAAGCTATTGTAGGTCAATACTGTCCTCTGCTGGGAGGAACTACAGCTTTGAGCCATGACTCAAACAGAAATTAGCAACTGGCTTCTCTTTTCACTTGGGTGTAGGGCGTTTTGCCTTTGCAACAGGAAAATCTGATGCTGTGTAGGCTGCACTAGGGAAATTGTCCTTTAATGCCTAGAGAAAGCTGGAAATCCTTCACTTGCTACAAATGAGCTGAATTGTAATTTAATTTATTTTCCATCCTGTGGTTACCTACTTTAGAAGCTTATCCCCCATTCTCTCCCTTGTTTGCCTTTTAATATTTACTACACGCTTATTTCTTTGAATTTCCTTTCTTGCGGAATTAACAATGTATTATTTTCCTTTCCCTCCTTTTTCATAGCAAATTGTTGCCAACTCATCCTGCTAGCATTTTAAAAGCAGAAATCAAATGTGTGTGTGTGTATATGCTTTATGTAATAGACACAAAGTATTTTAAAGTATTTTAAAATAATGACTCCTTAGAAGAAATGAGAATCTTCAGTATTGTCGCAGAACAATTAAATCAAAATTGGGCTAGTTGCAAGAATGCCTTTGCTTGCCGTATGTGCCAGCTCTGGGGTTAGGAAGCATGGAAGGCGGGTGAAAGAAAGTACAGTTTACAAATATTTCAGTTTCGTGCCTTCTCCAGCCCCTGCCTGTGGGAGAATGGCTTGGGGCAGAGAGGAGTCCTCTTTGTAAGGAATTAATTTTGTACCAGTGAGAAAGAGAAGTGCAGGAGGTCCGGACTCCTGTGGAAGCCAGGCATGCTCAGGAGTGCTTGCCTGTTTGGGACTCTTCCCTTGGCAAATTTCCATCCACGTAGCAACAGAAACAGGAGTTCTGGTCCTTAACCTAGAGAGAGCAAGTGCTCAGGCACTGAATATGTGTGGGCTTTTGTGTGTTAGCTCAGAGAGCATAGATTTCTTGAAGCGAGGGTAAGCTGTGCAGATCTCTGTAGCAAGCTTGTGCCTATAGTGATCTAAGATTCAGAGAAATTTTAAGTCCTGGTTTATTTTTTTTCTTGTAGCTCTTTAGGAGCCACAGGGCAATTGCCAACAGTTCACAGCAACTTGCTTGACTTTTTTTTTTTTATTTCCCCTCTCTCTCCTGGTAGTTAAGTGGGCTTATAGGAATAATAGAGAAATGACAGTGATGGTGCAGAGTTTCCCTGCTGTGGCTAGCAGAGATGGACATGGAGGTTACACTTTGTTATGTATTTTGTATGGGATTTATGCAAATATAACAGCATGATACCAGATACACACTGTATTTCATGTACTAAAGCTTTTACAGCAGAGTGGGCCTGTGGTAGAGTTAATTGTTCTCACTGTCCTTCAGTTAAATGTTCTCTTCTGCCTGCTTATCTGATCTACAGTCATTGCAAAGTACCCATTACTGTCATTTCTATACATACTCCTGGTTGTGCTCTCTCCCTGTTATCATGTCAGACTCTTGCATGGTCTCCTTTCTGCTCCCCACTGCCATCTGGGAGAAGTTTATCTCCCATGGCTGAAAGTAATTGGGGTATTTGTAGTGTATGCAGGATTGATGTATGATATTTTTGCTTGTGTCTGGCAGGTTGTTTATAAGAATAACGACATTCGTCTGGAGCTGTCTCGCTTGGCACGGATTGGCGATACGAAGATGAAGATCTACGGGGAAGTGAAATTTGTATGTGAGAATGTGGCCACACTGGATCCCATCAGCTTTGAGACACCTGAGGCCTATATTAGTCTGCCTAAATGGAATACCAAAAGGATGGGCTCCATCTCATTTGATTTCCGAACCACTGAGCCCAATGGACTGATCCTTTTCACTCATGGCAAGCCTCAGGAGAGGAAAGATGCCAGGAGCCAGAAAAATACAAAGGTAGACTTTTTTGCAGTTGAGCTTCTAGATGGGAACCTCTACTTGCTGCTGGACATGGGCTCTGGAACCATTAAAGTGAAGGCCACCCAGAAGAAAGCCAATGATGGAGAGTGGTATCATGTGGACATTCAACGAGATGGAAGATCAGGTAGAGTGATGACTTTTTCTGAAGTAGATTCATCTTTCAGTTCCAGACTCAGGACTATGTATTAATTCTCAGAACCATCAAAACCTGTTAGATATGAGTCACCTTTTTAAAAAACTTTAGTGTTACTCCGGTGATATTTATCCAGCAAAGCAAAGATGTGAATGGCTAGGTTTTCATTAGTTGTTCAGTGTGAACTTTGGATAGCACATCACAGAGACAGTCTATTAATATTTTATTCACAATCTTTAGATGTTCTGGATCTATGTTTCCAATTACATGCATAATTATAATGAGAACTTCTTTGTAGGCCACAGTAATCTTTAAGATCCTTCAGAACCATTATTATTTAGGTTTTGATTTGAGAAATTCTTACTGATCTACTTTGGGTTCCTGTTCAAAAAGAAACTTAGTAGAAACTAAATCAAAACTTATTGCCGTGACCTAATATTACCATCTTGTCCTGGATCTTGTGTCTTTAAAATGCAGGGATTTGGGATCTTGTCATAAGGAAAATAAAAGTAATGGGCACAACCAGCGACAAAATTATGGCAACAAATCAACATTTTCATTCTGTTTCCTGTAGCATCTTGTAGTTTTCAGTTAGGATTCCTCACTCTCTTTTGTATGCCAAATTCTAATCTTAATATTCCGAGTCAGGTCCTTATTTTCTTTGCAGCTCCTTATTTGTAAAAATGTGATTTAGTTTATTTCTAATAATATACCTACCATGCAGTTACCAAGAGATGGATTTTTTTGGTTTATAGTGTGGGATATCAAGCTAACATACTCAACAATGTACTCTGAAGGAAAGAGTAGTCTAAGGAAAACAAAATGATCAAATACTGTAACTTCATCTTGAGAACTGGCGACTAATTGCACTTGGATTCTTCCTGAACTGTTGCGATCTCAAAGCCTTGTTGTATATGCCCTCAGAGGGAATTTTCCTTCCATTTGCAAGTGGATTTGGGATTTGTCTGGTGATCTCCAGACGATGGCTTTAGATCCCTAATTTTATGTCTCCAGTTGCTGAATGCCATCCGTAGAGAGAACACAGAGCTGGAATTGGCTTCCCTTGAGTTTTCAAAAGAGCTGACGTTTAGATACCATGCAAAGCATAGCTGTTTGAACAGGTCTTTGCCTGAAGCTAGTTTTCACTTCGATGATGTGAGGAATTTCTGTGTTTTTGGCATGAGGCGGTGCTCTACTAGGACTTAGTATCTGTGGTTATTTATTGCTATCTCCTAAAGACATCGATAGAAACATTTTATAAAGGAAGCCATAAATATATAAATGGGGCTTTGATTTCTTTAGAGTTGCTAAAATTTAATTTACTTCCAAGGATAAACTCAATTAGTTGCATTCAGTACTGCCTTTAGTTTTGCTTGTTCACTCAGGGACTGTCTGGTCCCTTGAGAGGCAGCTGCAGAAGGAGAAGAAACAGAAATGACATTAACCTCTCTGCAAAGTTTGTAAAAAACCTAGGAAGAGATTAATTTGGACTGGGAGGGTGTGACAGACGGCATTGCTACTTGGTGGATGGAGACTGTAGGACTGACTTGTTTGTCACTTGGCAGGGTGGTTTGTGATGTTTGTGCTGTATGTTTGTCACCAACTAGAGATAACAGATTTTGAATTGAAAGCACTTTGCTCAAGTGCTTGTTGAATGAACAAATGTTCATTCTTGTCTTTTTTTTTTTTTTTTTTTTAAATTGCATTTCCTGCTGACCACGAGTAGTTTGTTAATGGTCCTGGTGACTGGTGTCTTATCTCCCCAGAAAACCATGATACTGGCATTTATTTCATCACACCATACCTTTAGCAGGTATCAACCACACTTAACCAGGGGTACTTTTGTTAGGTGTGAGAAGTCAATTCAGGATCTCGTCTTGTTTAGTCCTTGGCTTTACTCCCACATACAGGACCAGAGAACAGCTACACTGTGGAGATTTTTCATTTTTCATTTTTTTAAGTGTGAATGCCTGTCATCTAGAAACTAAAATGAAATAATGAACTTAACATGAGCTATAAATCAGCCATTGTGATTTAATGAACTAGTGATCTATCTAGAGTTTACTCCTTACTAAAGCAGCAAGGCTTTTATTAGGTGTCATCTCTCCTGTTCTTCTTGCTGTTTCTCTAACAGCCCAAAACTTCATGCTTTGCTGAGCTTAGTAAAATAGCCTAAAAATTCAAATATTCACTATTGCAATATACTGAGGCGGGAGCGCAAATGCTGGGGAAGCGTGGCGGTCCTGCTTGGAATAATCTCTGGCACCTCTAATCCCCATAGGCTTTGTGTATGCTTTGGTCTGCATTAGCTACCAGAGCAACAAAAGCTGTTTTTTCTCTCTGCTCTGAGAGAAGTTGACAGCGTGGACATGGACACCTAGGATCCTGTGACCTTCCTGTCCTTGGGGAAAGCTCCTACAAAGTGTCCACAAAACTTGTCACAGTTTGTAGCTGGGGTAAACTGATCAGGTTACACAAGGCAGTGCTCTTGGCTGGTCGTCCACTACAGAAAACACAAGTTGTCCCACCCGCTCAGACTGCCCTCGGTAGCTGGGGATCTTTTGTTCAGTGCCCAAGGGACTGGAAAGCAGATACTTTGATGCTTCTGATTTCTCAAGATGGGATTTGATTTACCAAAACAGAGTTGCAAACATGGGATTTGGAGGGAAAAAAAAAAAAAGAAAAAAAAGAAAAAAATATATTTGTTCATGTTAACTCTTAGGGCCAATTCAGAATTCTGCATTTCAGCAGTTTGGTCTCAATAGTGCCGTGCGTCCCAGCGTGTACTATCTCCATGCAGGAAGAGGAACGGGGTACAAAACACCGGCAGAAAGTTCAGGCTGCTGTCTAGCCTGTTTCCTTTCATCATCTCACACTCTTTCTCCAGGTTTTACATTTTTCATTGGTATACCCAGTATTTTTTCTCTTTTGGGGAGCTTCTTTACCTTTGTGGCATTTGTAGGTGATGTTTGTTTTCTCTATAGTAGCAGCTGCCTGGAGCTGAGCCCTCCCATATTTTGGCTTGTTCTAGTCTTTGGAGTAGTATGTCCTCCACATGCTGCTTTTAGGAGTAACAGTGAAGATGCTGCAAGGGGGGCTGTAATCCCATGGCTCTGTGACAGACTGTAGGTGTCTTGTCACATCTTCTTTCCTTATTTTGAAAAAGGGAAAATGTCTGTGGTGCTGCAGCTTGTTTCTCCAAAATGATTCATCAAATAACCTTGGTTCTCTTTCAGCCTTTGATTTGTAACGCCTCTGTTGCTTCTGGCTCTCTGCTGCCTCTGACATTATTCCTAAATTATTACAGAACGTCACACACATGAAATACCTTGTATCTGTGTCATACATGCTGTTCTTTAAGAAGACACCTATTGCAACTGAAGAAAAAGCATGTGTACATGGCTGCACTTTCTCAGAGAGACACAAAATACAGCTAACTCTATTAACTAAACTCTCCCACCTTATCGTAGGGGTGTATGATAAAAAAGCAATGATGTGGAATTAATCTTAAAGCTTGGATGGTTGTCTCTGAGGACAGACTATCTTAATGACAAGGCAATTGGATGCAATGATTTATAGCTCAGGAGAGTGAATTGCTGATTTTTAGTCGAGTGTCTGGTGGGCAGATGGTCCCTATCACGAAAGCTCTGAAGAGTACACTGCTCTGGGATGTGAGACACCTGCATTATGTTCCCTTTTTCTCTTTGGATGCACTGTCTGACCTTAAACAAGTCACTTCACTTCTCTGCACCTATTTCATGCATTCTGATTATGTTTCGGTATTATACGTCCAGGTTATTTAATGTGCTGGGACGATTTCTTGAAATACATATAGGGATGCCCTCAGTGCAGTATTCCCACATCTTGCTTGGAGCACATGGAAGCTATTATAGATTGAATAATAGCTGTTCTTTGGAGATAACCATTATCTTTCTCTACTTGGATTTTCCTGGTTGTAAAAAGGAAGTTAGAACTTTCTTTGTAAAACCATAGAGTAATGTATTTTAGAACACACTTCTGGAGATTTGTAGACCAAAATCTAGACTTCCTTTGGGGTCACTTCCAGTTGTGTTTGAAGCCCTTCATGACATGGGGATACCACAACCTCTCTGAGGTTTATGTTCTCTCGTTTGACCACCCTCGTGGTGAAAAATGTTCCTTTCTATGGAGTTGGAGTTTTCTTTGCTGCAACCGGAGATCAGTGTTTCTTGTCACTGCAAGTGCACACTGATGACTCATGTTCAAATTGTCCACCATACCTCCAGGTTCTTTTCTGCAGAGTTGCTCCTTAGCCAGCTGGTCTCCTGGCGAAGATAAAAAAGCCCATGTGTAGGACTTTGCATATATTGTTGTTTATTTGCATCAAACATTTATATTAGTCCTTTGCTCCACCTTGTAAAGGTTTCTCTGAATGGTAGCCCTGTGCTTTCTCCAATGCACATTTCCAATTTGATGAAGGGCTATTATTGCCATGATCCAGGTCCCAGCTTTGAAGGTACTGATGAAGGTTTTCCTGGAAGAGCTATGGAATGTGAATTAATACACTTTTACTTATATTTTTTTCTCTATGGTCCTGATACCGTCAAATTCCTGTATGTTCTCAGTAAGTCTGTGGTTTGCTGGGTGAATACCATTGCATAATGCTCAGTTTTTACATGTTATTATTTAGCCATTGCGTAGTTATGCTTGTGTCCCTATAATACAAGTTGAGATACAGACACGTGATGATCAGTCAGTGTATGGAAGTACTTTTGGCCTGTGGTTCAAGAGAAGAGGGAGCTGTGTGGGAGACACTGTCATCATTCTGCTGCACTGAACCTCACACAGTTACTAGAAAAAAAATGAATTAAGACTGAACTAGACTCTTTGTTTGTGAAAGTGATGATGTCTCCTTATCCTTCTCCTTTAGGTACTATCTCAGTGAACAGCAGGCGCACCCCGTTCACCGCTAGTGGGGAGAGTGAGATTCTAGACCTGGAAGGCGACATGTACCTCGGTGGGCTACCAGAGAACCGGGCAGGTCTCATCCTCCCCACAGAGCTCTGGACAGCAATGCTGAACTATGGCTACGTTGGCTGTATCCGAGACTTGTTCATCGATGGGCGAAGCAAGAACATCCGGCAGCTGGCGGAGGCGCAGAACGCTGCCGGGGTCAAGTCCTCCTGCTCCCGCCTCAGCACCAAGCAGTGCGACAGTTACCCCTGTAAGAACAACGCGGTCTGCAAGGATGGCTGGAACCGCTTCATTTGTGACTGCACTGGCACCGGCTATTGGGGCAGAACATGCGAGCGAGGTAAGATGAGCTTTCCGACCTCAGTTACACAGAGCTGAAGGTATGCAGAAGAACTGGAACAAAATCCAGTGTTTCCATGGGACTTTTCCCCGCCCTTACTGGTCTTTCCTGTGCTAAGTTCCAGTCCCCATGCTAAGAAAGGTTTCTTCTCTGATTGTTTTCTTTCAGTCTTTTCCACCTTCATGTCACAAGCTTACCTTCTTCATCTGTCACTTCACTCCCTAAACCTTCTGAAAACCTTGTTTTCAGGTTCCTGAATTTCTTTGAATATGATTTGTCTCCTAAGGCATAAAATGCTGCTGCTTGTGACAAGTCTCAGGCAAATTACTTGAAACAGCCAAGTGTGAACTTAAGTTATGGGGATTTTTCTTGCATGGGACAGATGATGTATCCCAGTCCTGTCTACTCTTCCTCTTCTTTGCATGGTAGGAATTTCTCAGTGGCTGTTTACAGGTAAAGGCAGCTAACGTAATACTGTTAACAGCAACATGTCTTCAAGTTTGCCTCTGATAAGGCAAATCTGTAGGACATATTTGAAAATTCTCCTTACTCATTCTCACCGGTGACTTAAAGATAGGAGGCACATGTAATGCTTGTTCAGGCAAGCAAAATGTCTGTGTTCTAGGCTACAAGGAAAGGAATTTACTAATTAGGCTATGAGCTATATGTTTCTCAACTACCAAGTGGTTTCATTAATTGTATCTTTATGGTGCTAGTGCCACCCTCAGAATGAGGTAGGGGAGTAGTTTTAAAAAAATGGAGGGGGTAAGATCACTTAGAAAAAAAAAAGTTTCCTAAAGCGTATTTTCTTATTAAAACTAATCTTTCTGTTAGTATTTGGCCATTAGTACTGCATTCTGGCTGAACTGCACTCACAGTACACCCAAGAATTACCTGTACCATTAACAGAATGGCCTAATGCTTACAGCATGTGTCTTAGAACTGGAAATCCAGATATTTTTGAGCTTCTGCCATGAATATTTGAGAAGCTCCTTTCCTACTTTGTGTCCTCCCCATGCATTTTTTAATATTGTTTGAAGTACTGTGCCACTGAGGAGAAAGAACATGAAAGTAGGTACAGTGCATAAAATATTGGGCAGAATTGACATCTGTAATTCATTTACTCCCCAGAGGATTTTCCTCTTTGCAGGAAGTTTTTGTTAATGTCCACACTGCTTTCTATAGATTGGATGGGTTTTTTTAGGTTTTACAGCACAAGGTCTATGATCATTTATAAAGCTTCTCATAGCCAGCCGTTTGTAGTATGCTGCCCTAAGCAGCAATAGTAGTTAATTGCCGGTGGTCCTTAAAACAGCTGAAGCATCAACTCTGCCATCCGGGCTCTGAGGACATGGGTGAAAATGTAAGATTCATGGGTGTTGGCCATGCCAATGTCATTCAGCAGTCCTCTCTTTTATAGGCTGCATTTTGTTTTTTGAAACACAGCCTTGGCAATTGTTTTGGCCATTTTTTTTGTGTGTTTTGGACACATATGATAAAAAGGCACCACCATAAATACATTGTTCCCCACAAAATTGCAGTTATGCTTGCCCTTGGTCTTTATGTAGTATTAGGAATGACCAGCTCTGTGATACAGGACTTTCTGAATTCTGTCTCGTGTCCATCTGCTGGACATAAAATAAAAACCAGGATTCTCTTATGTACCTTTAGATATCTACAGTATTGGCTTTCACTCCTTTTATTATCAGTGAAATTGGTAGTTTAAGAGCCTGTAAGCATTTTGATTTGGGACAAATGAATCTCAAGGTTGTCCTGAGATCCGTAACTTGGCCATGCCCTGGTCAGCACCAGTATGAGTAAGAGAGATACATGTATGAATGCTTGTCTACCAGCGTGGGAACTTGAGGTCCTAATAAATACATGTTAGAATCAGAGTGTATTTAAGATTATCAAAACAATTATGTTGGAGTTCAGGACAACATAAAAGGTGAAGGTGTATGCAGAGGTCCTAATCCTGATACACTAATTTTGTCTAGAAACCACAAACCACTTATTTGTTTAGGCCCAGCATCAGGCAAAACGTAGCTTTCATGCCTGAGATTCCTTGGCAATGTGAGAAGCAGCTCAAAGGGAATAAATATTTGTAGACTGGATACATGAAAAAAGCTGTACAGGTTGAAGTGCATTTGACTTCACAGCATTTATTGTGGTGTTACACAGTGGCCTCATGCTGCTCTGATACAACTACTTGATATCAGGCAACTTCATTAGTGCAGTGATTTTTGCCTCTATCAAAATCATTGCAGTCTACCAATGATATTTTTAATTTCTCACGGTCTGACATCCAAGGATTATTGCAGTGTATTGCAGACTTCAGCTGGCCTACGATCTGAATACTGTTGGAAGGGGGAATGTTGAGATGGAGACTGGGAAGGGAATCCAAGCGAGAGATGCTGCTGTGGCACAGTGGCACTTCTGCGTAATGACTAAGGAGCTGCCACAAGACAGAGGGGAGCCAGGCTGGAGCGTAAAGGAAGGAATGAAGAAGGAGCAAGCCAGCTCTTCTGATAAGAGACAGCTATAGACCTACTTTGCCGGTCTGCTATCTGTTATCCAAGAAGGGCTGTCTCACTTTACTTACTCCTTAGACTTCTGTCCTGTTAAAGGAGAGGAGTGTAACTCTTGGAAGGGGCTTGCAGCCCAAGATGTAGGGCAAAAGGTCAAGAAGCACGGGAGCCAAGAATTAAAAAACTTCTATGCCTGTTGGCTACTAGGAAAATCACTCTTTTTCACAAAGCAAAGCTCATCCTTAATGTTTATTTAATTTACTAAAAATACAATACATACATGCAACTCCAGGGAGAGAAGCAGATGATCCATTTGTTGTTAAGGGTAAAGTCTATCTCCCATTTCCAGGTGTAGCATTTATACATTTATAATGCTGTATTTCTCATTCATTTTGCTGTATAAAGGACTGTTATATGTCTAAAAGGGACTGAAAAAGGAAATAGATTGTGTCATAGTTAGAAAAGAGGTTTGTATTCTTTTTATTGATGGTGAAACAATACAAATACATAGTATTCAGTATGTCTCCTATATCTATATCTTTGTGGGTGTTTATCCTGTCAGTGAGGTAACATCTCTGTATATTCAGCACATTACACTGGATGTGACATAGACTTTGGTTATGATGATCTCCTCAGTGATCTCCTGAGGCAGTGCTACTGTAAAAGTGGAGAAACCTTGCTGTGGCTGCGGTTTGACAGGGCACAGAGTGGACAATAGCTGCGAAAGCCTCAAAGTCATTCATCCAATTCTAATATCTAATTGATCGTTCGGTATTGGCAGTGATATAAGCAGACAAAGGTGTTCTCAGTCTTAAAGCATCATACCTTCAAAGGGCAATGTAGCCCCTCCTTGCAGTAACTGAAATTGCGTGGAAGAGATGGGGTGAGACATAGCAAAGACCAGGTCACATCTCATGTGCTTCCCACTCAAAGCTGGGTATGTCAGGGAGTCAAAAGTGATAGTAGGACTCCCCTGGTTCTTTCAGTAACTGTTTTTCCTGTACTAAGTAGGAAATAATACTCTTGGGAGACAAATCATGAAGGCTTCTATCAGGTATGCTTATAGTCAAGTCCTTGTTGTAGAAACTAGAATAAATGGATGTCAGTGTTTGATCCTCAGAAAGGCTGAGACAAAGTGCTTTACATAAACAATACTCTCCTCAGTCTTCATGCATTCACTTGATCTGCTTGTGAGATTGTGTTTCTCTCCAGCTCTGTAGCCAGTGGTGGGTGACACAGAAGGGTGAGGAGATGGAAGTGCAATTGGACTCATGTGCCCGAGGTGCTCAGTGCCAGGCTGTGAGGCCGAGCAAAGGCAGCAACAAATGCTGGTAATTAACTAGATGTGCTCTCCATTTCACATTTTTACTGGGGTCTGTGCTGACCAAGTGACACAATCATTACTTACCAATGTATTTTCTTAAATCCTTTAGCTTCCCATTCTCTATCATCTTTCCATAATGGTTCTCTACTACCCAGTCTAACTTGGTGTGACAATGTTGGAAAGTATATATGAGAAGAGCTTTTTTGAGCCACTATTAAAATTAAAGAGCTGCTATAAGCACAGCAGCATTTGGATGAGTTTCTGAAATTCCAGAGATTCCACAGTACCTGTTGGAAGGGACTGGTGGTGTGGCTGTCTACCAGGCGAGGAAATAAGGCTCTGTTGGCTTTCCAAGTGGCATCGACTCAGTTGAAGTAGTTTTGTGACTTCCTTCTTTAGATGCCTTGAATAAGTACTCTTAAGATTAAAAATGTAGAAGCCTGGCAATGAGAACCTGTGCTAAACCTCTAAGTTCCCTGTGTAGTCTGTGGAAGGAGGTAGTTGCTTCTCAGGGGAAATACAAAGTAATAACATGATCTGCTTCCCTCCTTTTGTTGATTTGCCTGTCTCCTTGTATTGAATATGTGGAGATTCTAGCCTGATAATTTAGTATAGCTGCACTCCAGAAGGTAACTGTCTGTGCTGTGGAGGAATCGACAATGCCAAACTGCCAAGACCATCAGGCTGACAAATAAGAGGATGTCTTGTTTGGGGTGGGGTTATAAAGCAAATAAAATAGAAAAGAAGCTAATGGACAGGACACAATCCCTCTTGCAAGTGATTCTCTGGGTGCCTTCTAATCTGGTAACAATCCCACCTCCCCTGCTCCCTGAGCTCGCCTGCACTCCTGTTATACTTGATTAGAGTATGTACGGTGGAGAGCAAGATTTAATCTTGCCAGAAAGAATCCTAAACCGAAGACAGTTTTTCGGTGCCTGTGCAGTGAATGGCAGGCACAGTGAAGTGGATTTGTGATGGAAGTTATGGTTGCAGGTACATATTGAGGCTTTGTGCTGAGTTTGCTAGGCCTTGGCTTGTGGTGTGTTGGACATCAGGGAAAAAATGCCTTGGAGCCTGCACTCTTTAGTAGTATTTAGTCATTCTTGCATCCTAGATTTTTAGAAAGGAGTATCAGAGAACAGTGTCTGCACTACAGCCTCTCTGTTCCAAGAGATCTGCTGTTTTGCTAGTTACTTTGAAATAAAGGACATAAAATACCTGAGAGCCCACGGGAATGCTTCCCAAATGCTTTCTAGTCATCAGACACAGGGCAGGCTTTGGGAGAATTGACAAAAAGGATCCTCCAATACAAAGGTAACACGCTTCCTCCTGTTGTGTGTGAACTGTCTTCTCATACTGGACGGAGTAGAAATCAGGGTGAGTTGCAAGTCTTGTCAGCAAGAAGGTCTGGAGGGCTGCTACAGACAAGCAGGAGGTTGGGAAGGATGGGTTGGTGCAGCTACTGTGAAGTATCTTTAGCGTTTAAGTACAAATGTCTTCCATACCATTTGACTTCTAATTTGTTAGTATTTGAGATCAGTTGCAGCACTGAGCCACTGCAGCCCCCCTGTTAATTGCACTTAAGGTGTTAGAGGTAGGAATCGGGATCTGGCTCACGGCGGATGATGTACTTTGCTGTGATAACCAAGTACCTCCTCACAACCCATGGATTTTTCTGAAAAGGGACTCCAAAGACTTGGCATTAAACAAGCAGGAGGATGGGACATTAGCTGTTTTCTGCAGCTGCAGTGAAAATGCCATGGGCTCAAAAAGGTGCATGAGGTCTGTTCTGCGGATCCTGAAAGCTCTCTGTGTTCTTTCCTTCCACTGAAACACTGAGAGGGACTACAGTGAGCAAAAGCTCAAGAAGGACACAAAGCAAAAGACAACTGAAAATCAGATCATTTTAAGCCAACGAAAATCAAATGTTGTCAATCATTCACTTTTTAACGTTTTCTCCTACTTAATTCTTGCCTTGATCAGAGTTGTTTTTTTTTTTTAATTTTATTTAATTTTATTTCAAATAGGTATAAACTGGTAAGATTAGAAAAGGCAGGTTGGTGTGAGACTGCTGGCCATTTATGACTGCAATATAAGACACTGAGGTTTAAATTTTAGACCCGTGAAGTTAATTGCTCAGAACTGGGCAGAGCCTGAGTCCTTTCCAGGTAAGAAAAAATATAAAGTCTTGTTCCAGCCTTTGCCTTTTACTGAGCTGCACCCAGTGTTTATTGCAGCGAGACAGAGAGATCCCACTGCAGTTCTCCTCCCAAGGGCTGGAACCAGTGTCCCTTCCCATTTGGGTCTGCTCACAGATGGTCGATTTAACACCCTGAGCAAACCAGGCTTTTTCTGTGTTTCGTGGCATGCTGTTTGTGAACAGCAACGTACCTGCTGTTGGCAATGCTGATGTTGAGCACAGGGTTGCACATTTTATTATCTGCCAAGTACCTTTATAGCAGTGTTTGCTAAGAACAGTTTAATGACAACACACATCTGCCCATTATGTATGCAATAAACGGAGATGTTGTAAAATTGCTGGTAATAAGAAATGCTACAAAATCATTTACTACATGGTTTAAGTGCCACATGCTTTGCTGTCTCAAGCAAAGGTAGCAACATAGATTTCATTTTTTGTTTTAGCAGGGATGTTTGATGATGATTACATATTTGAAGGTTTGTTTAAGAAATTTTAAATGTGTGGATGATTTTTGGACTGTCCAAACTTGAGTCTGCAGTGTAATGCCAGATAACTGCTGAGAATACATTTTTCTGTAGGACTGACGGTTCCCAGGGGTGCTGGGCACATTAGGAGAAAAGTCTTTGCTGCAGTGTTTTAATGCCTTTAATCCCTGCTGGATCTTGAATATTCAAAGACATTAGGAAAGTCAAAACATCAGACTAATTTTTATGATTCCATGAGAATAAAGTGAAAGGCCTTTTCAGAAATCAGGAGTTCTGTTCTAGAGCTTATCTGTTCATTGACTTACTAATACCAGATAGGTCCCTATTGTACAATTACCCAAAATGTCTCCAAACTGCAGAAAAAAAGATTCCATCTGAATTTAGAAGTGTTTGTGTAATCTTTTCACAGCCATTTTAACATCTTCCTCACTAATGTTATAGGAAAGCCTCCATAGAATGTGATCTGAGGCACGTTAGCTTTTGCTAAGGGCATTTGTGTGGGGAGTTTTTTTCACTTGCCATCATTCCATTTGTAATACCTGTGGCTGGCCCAAGCAGCTCCTGCTATGGTATATACTGTGCACAGTTCTTCTGTTCAAGAAATACAGGCCTGGGCTCCTCACGCTTAACTCCCTTGTCTGTCTCCCTAATGGCTGGGTGTCAGAGCAGAAGGCTACTGCTGGTTGCATAAGTGCTGGGTTATTCTACTGTACTAGATATATTCTTCATCTCTGCATCCTTTACTTGCCTTCCATGGGGTAGCTTCTGTTCTAATAGCCAGACAATTCCTAAGATGCTCATAAGATGTTGTGCTAGCTCCAGTAATGGCAATATAGCCAAGGCGGGGCTTGTCAGGGAAGAGAAACAATATGAAGGAACAACTTCAGAGTCCCTCCCTTCTGTGATTTCTATTGTGATCCTTTCCACTCATCATTAATTTATTGTCCGCAGATGTAAAGATTCAGTCAAAAGCCACTGTGAATATATGTAGTTTCCAGGACAAGCGATGGCATTGGTTGCCTTGTAATGTCTTTGTGATATCATCAGCACAGAAGAGTGTGCAGTTAATTCTGCAGTCAGGGTGATTACATATTTTTGGGAAAAGACCATTTCACAGTCTTTAGGCTGTTGAACTTTAACTTTGAAGAGTCTCATTGATGTGACAGTCTCCAACAGCATCTGCTGAGTAGCTGGAAATTCTGACCATATAAAAATCAACTGATTGTCTCTCCTGTATTTTATAATGACGTGGGTATGATTTTTTTTAAATCTGTGTTCTTTCCTGTTTCTTCAGCCTGTCTCCATCATCATATGCTCTTGATATTTAAGACCACTCCTGCCTTCTGTGCTGCATGTGAATTTGTTAGTTCTCCAGGTGCTCTTAATCTCGTCTGAATATGGTAATTGATGGCACGGAAGAGAATTTCTGCTGTTTTTCTCTAAACTTCTATGTTTCGGGCTGTTTATTGCTGAGTGTGGCTTTCACAAGGTCCTCTCAGTTCAAGAAATATGATTATCCAGAACTGTATTAGATTTTGCGCTACTGTCAGCTCCTGTAAAGAGCACTTGAGCAACAAAAAAAGATGTTGATGGGTAGATGAGTAAGAACATTTGGTTAATGCTTTTAGCATCTTAGACTTTTTTTTTTAGTATGGGCCTCTTCTACAGGACTAGTATTGCATTGGCGTATTTGTTTATCTGCTGCTTTATAAATGGCAGCTCAGGACAATGCCTTCCCCTTAATACAAGCCACAAGAGACGGCCTGTCTAGAAGTCAAGGCACAATGCTGCTCCAATGACTCTCAAATTGAAGGACAGCTTGTCATAGCGGGTCAGTCTTTGGCCCAATTACACTGTACTGGAGGAAGGTAGAATTTACTAAAAAGTGGATTATCTGAAGTGGTAAGTCACTATGAAGAAAGGAAATACTTTTTCACATTTTCATCTCAGCTTTACCAGGTAACTCCCAGGAAGGCATATAATGGGATGTCACAGGTATGATCCAAGATGGGCTTGTGTACTTTGAGTTTGCATCATGTCTGTTGTTATCTACCAGGAGTCTAGAAATGAACCGTTGACACTGGGTGGAAGACTCACTTCAGACTAGACAGTATCTTAGAGTCTCTTATTGCTCAGTGGCTGATCTCAGTTCCTGTGTCTTCATACCAATGTTCCTTTGCATACCCTCGATTCAGACTAGTTTGGTTTTCTGCTGAGACTGCCAATTGTCCCTACATTTAATGGGAATATCTTGATGGAAGAGACCAGGATGAAGTACACTCATTTGTCATGAAAAATTGTTTCCAATATTTAAAATTCTATATAGACCTTGGAGATGTTATCTGCGAAATTAGCTTTCTCTATCTCTTTGCTTTGCCCAGTTGAAGCCATCAAGCTGAAAGGCAGGCCCCGGCACAGTGCATTTTCTGTCTCATTTCTTCATCTCTATTCATTTCAGAGGGAGAGGAAAGATTTGGCATTCATGATGCTCCCTTAATTGACTCTCTGTCCACGTGGAGATAGGCAGTCAGCCCTTGGACACTTTGATTGATTGGATGAGGCTATTATGTGATATGAAAAGGATGCGCAGAAGTGCAGCCATCACTGCAAGCACGGAAAGGTCCTCCTTGGTGCTTTATATTGGCTCACCCAGATCTGCTTGGTTTGTCTGCCGTCTCTCACGTGCATTGAATCCACAGAATAGCTCACCTGGTGGTCCGGGTGAATCTGCCACCGCTTGACACCAGACTCCAAGCTGTAGCTCTCCAGAGGGAGAACATTCTCACTCACTCTGCTAAAGGGTCTGAGAACATGGAAAGGAAAGATAATTTCCATTTCCTTATCAGTATCCTCACTTTTTTTTTCTGGGCAATCAAGAACAAGGAGGTTAAAATTGGGAGATAAGGCACAGAAGAGAGAAACTGTATCCTTATCAATCAAATTTTAATCCAAGTTGCAGAGCGACTTCCTGCTTTGTGATGATTACAGGTGGTGAGTAGGTGGACAGGTAAAATGCAAAATTCAGAAGATATCCATCACATTAATGCAAAAGTTACCACACTGAAGAGACACAGCAGCCAGCAGGATGTACAAGAAAAGCAGTCTCATAATAAATGCTGTTGGTCTCATGATGCCTCCATTTTTTATGGCCTGCAGCCGTTAACTTCTGAAGTTCTGCCTGTTAAGGCAAGGTCCTCTTGTGATCAGGCTGGGCCCTTTGGGTAGGGCTTTCCTACCATCATAATCTTGTGAGCACCTTAGCATTTTTCTATTTCTGAACAAGGAAGAATTATAATCCTTCATGTCACAAGACTGTTAAAAGGAGCAGAAGGACAGGGCAGGTTGGAGGGGATTACTGTTGGGGAAGGTATATCAAAGCACTAGAGTTTAGGATTCAAATGGACTCATGTGGAATCAGACGTTTAAGTTTAACTACCCTAATACCCACAGGCCCCATTTCAAACTGCCAAGAAAAGAAAAATATGGTATTTTAAATGGTAAAGTTTTATCCACTACCTTTCATTAAATGAGTAAAAATGGAAAATGACAATTCAGCCCTCAGCTGGAAAGCATGTTAGATTGACAACTGTGGGAGTCCTAGTCTTGTGCTCAGAATGAGAAATATATAGAGTAGCTATCCTTTATATACCTTATTCGTCTCTTGGAGAAGTATTTGCATTAGAGATTAGAAGGTAGGTCATTCTTTCTGCCCTGCCTGGTCTTTGGTAGAGCGGTGAAAGGAGTGAGTTTTCTTCTATAGCTCTGAGTTCCTCTCTGTTCCTTATGTGGCTGCTGAAGACAGAAGAAGCCATGAGGCAGCTTAGAGCACCCAGCACAGGGAGCGCAGCAAGGGACCCTGAACTGAGCAGAGCAAAAGGTGCTGCAGGGATCATCTGCCACGGTAGGACAAGATTTACCCCTGAACAAGTGATTGGCAAAAGGCATATGCTTACTTTATAGTGTGAAGTAAGCAAGAATACAGAAACCACCTCAAATATTTTACAGTTTTGTTATTGGTTGGGGTTTTTTTGTTTGGTTTTTTTTTTTGGTTTTTTTTTTTCTTTATATCTCTCTCTCTGTTGTAAACATTTGTGGTTGAAGAGAAACATGAGGTCAAAGGGAAGACTTGACATTTTAATAAATATCAAAAGGTCTGGAGTACTTACACTAGTGTACAGAATCTAGTCCTAAGATGTGGAAGCCTAAAAATTCAGTGCCTAGTCATGGAAACATCCAGGTTTTCACCATTTGGGTGCCATTTCCCTGGTGAAGTTCTCTTCTGTTGCACTCACGCTTTTTGATGTAAACCCCAAAAGTCACTGCTGCTTTGTTCCCAATGATCAGCTCTCATGTCCAATTTGTGCAAATCTCCTTTATTCTGTATTTGCATTTCGTTGTTCTTTCCTCATCGGGGACCTACCAGCGCTGAATTTTATCCTTTCCCTCCCTGTCAAGCGTTACTGGAGGATCATTTAGCGCTGCAGCCAAGGTGCTTGCCTCAATGCTGTGGTTTTAATAATTCCAGCTTTTTCCTTGATGAACATAGGGCTGGGCAGCCGAGGATGTGGATAAGGTAAAGCATGGGTAATAGTTGGCAGTTCACTTTTTACCAGTCCCAGTCTGATGCTGGGAGCACCACTGTGGTGTGAAGGAACTGCCATGAGCCACGTTGGGGAAAGGGATGGAGACTGACCAGTTTGGCTGAATGGAGATTTGCTCTGTCACCCTCTTTTCTCTTTTCTTTTTTTTTTTTTTTTTTTTTTTGTCTTTGGTTTGTTGTTTGTGTTTGTTTGTTTGTTTGTTTGTTTGTTTGTTTTTTGTTTGCTGAGGTTCTGTTTTATCATAGTTCTCTATTTTGTTCAAATGCTCGTACGCCATTCCCCTGAGCCTGCTGGGCTCCTTCTGCCACCTCACCTACCAGTCTGATCATGTTTCATTTTTCTGTCTGGTGCAGAAGAGCAAAGAATGGCCTGAAAGACTTCTTGGGATGTGGGAAATAGGGACAAGGGGAGGAATGAATAGATCTTTGTCAAACAAAAGGCTGTTATCTTTTCCTTCTGTCATTTTACAGCCTGCAACCTTTTCAGGTAAGGCAATTAGGTAAAACAGAAAGGATTGTGGTAAAGAGAAATGATTTATTGTGCTATTTTTTTAATGGCTCACTTTGGTTTTGCTTTATCTCTTATTTTTTTATTTAAAGTCAAAGGTGTTTGGGCTGCTTTTAAAAAAAAATCAAAACATAAAGGAACACCACAAATAGCCATGCTGAAGAGTAATGAATCCAGCAGACAGAAGGACTTGTGTCCAAATAAAAAAGGCAGAAAAGTGTAGGCTGGAATTGGTATTGACTGTGCAACGTGCACAGTGCTAATGGACCTGCAGAAGAAACAAGGACATTGCAGCCATAAAGTGAAAACCTGGTCTGCTGTGAATACAGATGAGGGTGGCAAAGGCACTGCTTCTATGGGGCTGCTGTTGCCCACGTGGCCTCTTGAGCTAAGCTGCTTATAAAGTCAGAGTGACAGGATGTAGATTAGCAATCAGCACCCTCATTTAGCTTTTTCTCCCCAAGTTGATTTACACTGCAGTGATTTCTCTTTCCTTTTGTCTTTTCCTGCTGCCTGGGAACTATTTGCTGAGCCCATCTATTCTCTTTTCCATTTTTTTTTTCTTTTTCTGAGAGAAGTCATAAAAGTTTGCGTGTGTATGTGTTACCTGCAGTTCATACGCTAGTGTATGTCACCAGCCAAGCCTCAGTCAGTATGTCTTCCAGGAGAAGCAGCTTTGAAACCACTACCATGTCCCTGCTGCTGAAAGTTGTTTTTTCCCAAACACCCTGTCACTCGGATTAGGGAGAGATACTGGCCTGTATCCACTCGATCAATGTGCTCCATCAAAGCACTGATCAACAAAATGCTACTAAGACTGTGTAGCACCCATGGTTTTCTTCTCCCATGTGGATCACTTAAAAAGGGAGTATTCTGTTAGACACAGAAGAGCTCATGCGTGCCAAGAGCTGTAATTCAGCATCTGTCTGGGTTGCCTGTGGGGGGCTGTGTATTATGTTTTCTCCTGCTTCAGCATCGCTCCTGAGTTACATGCTTGAGCAACTCCTTGGTGAAGGCTACCTAGGAAGGTTTCAGGGCAAGAAGGAGGACCCCCAGATACTAATGGGAGGGGAGATATGAGGGTCCTTAGACTTGATTGTGTTTGGGACTGAGATATCTTCAGTACTGAGGTGAGACAGAAGCCTTCAGGCAATGATCTGTAACCCCTCTCACTCTAGCAATGCACGTTAGCAATGGATTTTAGGGTATTCTCTGGCACAGTGATGTGGGGCCTGCCGAATCTCACAGTATTACCCCTCTCTCTGTACAAGCCAGAGATGGGGCCTTAGGAGAATTTTTGTACCCTTGTATATAGACAACACATCAGGGAGTCTTCAAACTGACAAGGAACGGGCAAGGTCATAGCTGGGAGCAAGCTAGTAAGTTGCTGACCTCTCTACCTGTTTTTTGGCCATTAGAATAAATTAAATAAGCCTATATTAAACTGTTTATAACGCTACAAAATGATAATCCTATGCAAACAAGTGCCATTTTTGCATATATGCAGAGTATTTTCAAAAAGATAAATATCATTATCATTTTACTTTTTGGGAAACTGTAATACAGAGCAATTAAGGCACCTACAGTAAGATTCAAGATTACAAAAGTAATTAGCCACAGATCCGGGCAGAGGGGGCTGTATTTACTTTGCTGGGATTTAAACGCCTGAATCTAAGATAGCAGATAATTTAGTCATTAGACTCCTAGGTCACTAAGCTACTTTTTCCACCTTGAAAAAGCTATCTGATGTCTCTAAAATAATATTCACAGATCTCTACAGACATGGTGATATAGTCCAGGGATATTTGATTAGCAGTTCCTATAGATAAATACTTATATACTGTGATAGGATAGAGATAATTCATATCACAACCTGAGTTCCTTCATCTTCTCCTCCTCCCCTGTTTTCCCACTCAGAAGAGCACTGATGAATCACTTTGGCCTTTCAGCCGTGCGGTAATGAAAAGCTGGTTATCGTACAGCTCCCCACGGGTCAGCCTCTCTCTTATCCAGCGTTGCACTCACTCAACTGCCATTCCCTGTGTGCCTGGCCAGAATCCAGGGGCCTCTAACTAATACGTGGAGGAAGTTAGTAAAGGTGTGCTTATAAGACAAAAGTCAAGTTGTATGAGCCTTAACTTAAGGAACAAATGAACATTAAGGAGCTATTGTCTGACAGCAAGAGCTAAGAAGTTCAGTGATTTCCACTGGACTGGGAGTCAGAGCACAACTAATGCTGCTCTTTTGTTATTACTACTGGAAATCTTTGTGAAGCTACCTGGCAGGTGCTGTTTGGAAGTTGTGTTGTAGCATATCAAGTACAAAGCACCCTGCACTACCGTGCATGCAGTCCTGTTTGCTCTGAAAGCCCATCTGCCTACTGCTCCCGTGGCAGTACCTGCAGGTGAACTGTAGGAGCATGGGCAGTTGTGCGATGTAAATTCAGTGTCATTGCTGGGCTAATGAGTAAATTTGATGGGGACTTCTCCCAAAACAAGTCTTGATATATGCACGATGTCACTAATTCGCTTCACAATACAGACATGCCTTAGGATTCTCTTTCTGGCTTGTATCACTACAGACAAGATCGTTTCTCTGTGCCTTGTCTTCCCCAGCTGCAAAAAGCCCAGATACTTGAGATTTTCCGGAGTCATAAAAGGGTTGCAAGGTGAAAAATTCATGAATTATGAACTTCAGACTCTAGGATGAGAAGAAATTGAAGACCAGCAAAATGTTATTTTTTTTTTTAATCTTTGACCTCATGTTTCATAGCTTTTCTTGAGCTTAATGGACATCCTGCCCTGAGAACAGGTAGAAAACCTGACCTAGTGACAATTTTTGTGTTATCTAGCTTATTTTTCTTTTATTGCTAGTTGATGCATAGTATTTTATTTTTCATCAGTACAGAAATGGGGGGAGATTTGGTTTTTTGTATTAATCCCCAAAAGAACAACATTGCCCAGACCCACAACGTTTATTAAAAATCCTTAAAGGTCAGAGATTTTCTTCTAAAATAGTAGTGACTTTCTGTCTTGCGCTACTTTTCTACAGCTGCAATGCTAATACAATCCTTGTGTGGTTGTTGAGAGACACTGCTAGATTTTTTTGAGGTATACAAGCAACCTTTTGTAGATCAAATGCCATAATACTTAGCAACTCAAGGGAAAAAAAAACTTTCTAGTTTCTTTGACATTGAAATGGTAAAATTATTCATTGCCCTTTATGAAGCACTAAACAAATGATGAGATTTGGTATGGTGTGTCAGCGATTGGCTGAATGTATTTAACTTGATCGTGATATGAGATTTACAGAGCACACAAGAAAGGAGCCTTAAATAGTTTTACCCATTGACCTTTGCCAAGATAATAAGCCTGAATATCAACTCCTCACCAGTTAAATTGTATACTAATGAAGTGACATTGGATACTCAGCTACAGGCATGCTATTGAGAAGTATTCTTAGTCATACAAGTATAAATGTATATTCAAGAAATGTGAGTATAAAAAGACTAGTCCCTTAACAAGCTTTGATGGCTATTTCGTATTAAAAATCTAAAAAAAAAAGATAAAAAATGTAAAGTGGGCTGTCAAGCAGTTCCGACTGAAATCCAACCATATGAAGGGAGCTGGCAAAAAATTTGAAATATGATTAGGAGGCTGAAGGGAAGAATACGGAAAAAGATTAGAAGAGTTCAGTACGTATTGGTTGGTAAAGTGCTGACCCGAGGGGAGGCTGATGAATCAGCTCTCATGGGAAGGCTGCCTTCCCAAGGAAGGGGAATGACTTAGAGATGTTCCCAGGACACTAAATCTGGAATATTGGGTTAAATTAAGAAAGGAAAATGGTGAATATCATAGTCAGCATACCGATAATGAGCTGTATTTCTTTTTGTTTTGTTTTGCAATAGCGGGAACCCTATAGAAGGGCTGCAGAGCCCATTAGTTAGACACTGGAAATCAGAATGGCTAAGAAAGCAGAGTATAGCCAGGATGCTACATGCTTTAATGAAATATGCATTCTAAGAGGAGCTGCATGATGTACCCAGCTCTTCTGTTTCTAGCTTGTATGGATCTGTGAAATGTATGCCTCAGAATAATGAAACCCTGGAAATGTCTTCCAACTTCAAAAGACCTATTTTTCTTTCTAAACCCTGCTAATCACTGGATGTGTTCTCCCAATTGGTGAGAACGTGAATAAATTTATAAGATGTGCAAGACACTGTTTCCCAAAGTATATTTTGTGTGATTCTTCATGTAATTACTTATTATAATAAAACATACTGAATTAGGAAGACTAGAATAGTTTATTGTGTAAAAATAACAACATTTTGATACCTCAGCTTTTTTGCTAGATCTTAAAGAATTGTTCAAAACTCCATATTTAGGCAAATTAGAACCAATTTTATGTAGCATATGTTACAGTATTAGATGAGAAAAGAATGTCATTAAGGAAGGCATTGTCAAATACACTGTAGGAAAAAGCTGTTGCCTGCAAAGTTCAAATCCCAACTCAAATCTGAATTAGAAAAGGTATTCACAGGCTCATCTGAGCACATGTAGCATGTGTCCAAGATTTTTCCAGGTGTCTGGTAAAGGAAAGCCTGATGTTAAGGCTCATTCTCTGTAGCCAGTGTATTGGCAGAAGCAAGTGTAGTACTTTATGTTCACCTTTGTGGCAGGTGGAGGACAGAGGCATTTCTGACTGCCAAGCTGTTGTCCCCAATATTGCTAATCAGCATAAAGCCCCAAAACAAGAACAAAAACCTAGTCTGTCGTTTAGTTTGCTTGTGTTTAGTCCTGCTCAGTTGTGGACTGTGCTTGATATTTGGCTAATCAATTAGGTTCTCAATGCATAAAAGCAGTAAATCCTGACAAACCCTTCAGTGTTTAGGGGCCCATCAGCTTTTAGAGTAAAATCCCCAAGCATAAATTCTGTGCCTACAGTGTGAAGAGGCCATTAAGTACGGATGGTTCATGGCAGCCTGCACACTACCAGTGACTGGTGGGAAGCAGGGACAGGGTTCAGGTAGCCAGAAGTGTATGGCTGGCCATGTAGAGGATGTGCTATTCTCCTCTCCTAGGTGCAGCCTTGAGCTTGCTGCCCGCATGAATATAAAGCCCATATTCTAAAACCCACTTTAAGATTTAGGTGCCAAATATGTGGTCATACAGCTGCAGTGTATTGATGAAGCACTTTGGTCCCTGCCAAGTTACTCTGCTTTTACATTCCCTTCTTTCCGTTACACAGAAACTCCTTTGTTGCCAGACTCTAAATTCCTTGCAGTTCTGTGCCTTGATCTCTCCGCATGTCTAATTGATCACAGGATGGTCTGTCCGAGAGCTTTGCAAGAGACTGTGCACCTAGATTCCTAGATTGTGTTGGCAACCTTGTACCTTGTGGAGGAGGTGTTAATGCCATGTTTAAAAGCTGTGGAAGCTTGGGAGCTTCTCAGACTGGTCATCCATTAATGTGAGGGTTTTTAATTACATTGGTGGTGTTCTGTGGAGCTGTGTCAGGAGTGAGTGAGAAAGGCACTGTGATTTCCAGATGCGGATGAAGTTAGGGAAGTATGACAGTCCTGCAGCAATCCTGCTGGTTTTGGTGCCTTTGTTGGAGCACAGCTGTGCCCAGCAGCTGGTCTGGAATCAGGGAACCAAGAAATTTGCACAGTTAGCAGATATAAATAGAGAATCTGTATCTATGAGAGATGCTTAACTCTGCAGTAAATAAATCCTAGTCCAAATAAAAGGCTAATTGAAATCTTAAAAGACTGTCTTGTGCCTCAATTCCTCCTCTTCTGAGTCTCTCTTTATCTGCAGAATTTGAAAGAGAAACAGGTGTTATATCTATAGAGTGTTAACATCTATGTTTCAAGTGATGTCAGGAAATGTCCCCTTTCCCTGACAGATTTAGATTATTTTTAGGCGTGTGGATTATTTTATAGTTTCCAAAGGAATTATTGGCATTTTGATTTGTTTGATATTCTGAGAATTTTTCAGGGCCTGTCTGATGAAGAATACAACGAGGAGGTGGCGGGTTGCTGTTGGATCATTCAAGAAGGGGAAAGAGTGGCCCAGTGGTGGTAGAAGAATAGTTCAGGGCACTGGGTTGTGTCCCTGCACTGCTGTGGCTTTGCAGCATCACACTGGACCAGCTGGCTCCTATTTCTGTCTCAGTTTTTGCTGTGAAAGTAGGCCAGTTCAAAAGGCATTCCTGAGGGCATCTTAGTGCTTTCAAATTGTACTGAGGACTTCAAATAAAGGGAATCAAGAGCGGGAAAGCCATCCTATTAGGAAACCTACCGTTTTGCTTATTTTAGGAAACGGAATGTTCTTTGCAGTGTGGTGTGAAGCTGAGTCACAAAAACACAGAATTTTCATGGTTGGAAAGGACCTCTGAGATCAAGTCCAATTGTACACACACACCAAAAAAAAAAAAAAAGAAAAAAGAAGAAACCACCAAAAAATCAAACCCCACAAGACAAATTACCCAAGCCAACAACCTCGGCAACTAGAGATTGCCCTGAAGTGCCACATCTACACAGTTCTTAAATACCTCCAGGGATGGTGACTCCACCACCTCCCTGGGCAGGCCGTTCCAGTGCCTGACCACTCTTTCAGTAAAGCAATTCTTCCTGATATCCAGTCTAAACCTCTCCTGCTGCAACTTCAGACCATTTCCTCTTGCCCTGTTGATACCCACTTGGGAGAAGTGGATATCTTGGGAGCAGAGGCCAGCACTCACCACCCTACAACCTCCTTTCAGGTAGCTCTAGAGGGCAATGAGGTTTCCCCCTCAGCCTCCTCTTCTCCAAACTAAACATGCCCAGTTCCCGCAGCTTCTCCCTCCTATGACTTGTTCCCTAGACCCCTCACCATCTTGGTGGCCCTCATCTGGACACGTTCCAGAACTTCAATGTCCGTCTTGCAGTGAGAGGTCCGAACTAACACAGTACTTGAAGTGAGACCTCACCAGTGCTGGGTACAGAGGCACCATCATTTCCCTACTCCTGCTGGCCAGGCTGTTCGTGATGCAGGTCAGGATGCTTTTGGCCTCCTTGGCTGCCTGGGTCTAATCCTTTCCAGGTGTAAAATAGGAAACTTTTTTTTAAAAACAGCATGTGCTGGTCCAGAACTCGTGCAGACACGGGTGGAAACGTGGGACCTTTGCCAGCGAGCGGCGGTGGGAGCCGGTGGCAGTGACACCAGGGGGCCGCGCTGCGTGTCTCTGCTTTCTCTTCCAGCCCAGGAGCCACGCTGGCTCGTCCCTTGGAAAACCGCATAAAGAACTCGACGATTCGGTTGCAGCCTCTTTCGCCATCTAATGGCCACTGGCAGCACCGCCACCCGCCCCTCACTGCCCCCAAAATGAGAGAGTGCCGGCCCCCGGTGTCCCCATCTCCTGCTCCGCTCACCCAGCAGCTGCTAAATTCCTACAGACGCCCGCTTTGGGGAAAAGCTTGACACCCTCTTCGTCTTCAAATAGACTTTGAAATATGTACTGAAGCGTATTGTTTCATTAAGACACCTGAATGCACACAGCTTTTCCACCCCCCGACCTCCCCCAGCAGCCTTGCAGCCCCTCCAGGAGCCCTCAGGAGCAGGCAGGGCACACTGTACTGCACAGATGATGTCTTGCAGCTCTCGGGATCGTGAGCGAGCCCCGTGTAAGAGCTGATGAATCCCTTTACATGGAAAACAGAGAGAAGCGGTTTTCTCGTTGTGAGGGAGAGGCTGCAGCGGGTGAAGAGCTTAACATCCCATTTCTCCAGAGGTACCGGGATTGATGCTCGTGTATTAAGCTGTGAGCTTTTAAACTCTTGAATGACTCCGTTAGTTTAAGATAATAGCAAGCTGGAGAGAGAATTGGGTGAAAGAAGGTGGAGGGGCTCAAAGGTCATCGAGTTCCAATCCACCTGCCATGGGCAGGGACACCTCCCACTAGACCAGGTTGCTCAAAGCCCCATCCAGCCTGGCCTTCAAAACCTTTAAGGATGGGGCATCCACAACTTCTCTGGGCAACCTGTTCCAGTATCTCACCACCCTCACAGGGAAGAATTTCTTCCTAATATCCAATCTAAATCTCCCCTCTTCTAGTTTAAAACCATTACCCTTTGTCCTGTCACTACACTTCCTGACAAAGAGTCCCTCTCCTGGGGTACGGAGTACCCCACGTATGTGTATCCTTGGTACTCTTCTTCTATCACATCAGCCTGATGGCTTTCACTAGCCATCACTTTCACGTTAAAAAGGGGAGTAAATTGAGCTTTTTTGCTGCTAGTGTAGAATTAGACTTGGATGAACTGTCCGAAGTGGATTCCAAATTTGTCTATGCCTGGTTCCTAGTGTCCTCAGTACAAGAGTTGATTATGTTTTCTTTTTCTGCTTGCAACCTCTTTTTAATATTTTTGGTTTAGTTCTGTAACGATTTCTTAAGTGAGGATCTACAAATGTGTTGTTGAAGTGAGGTAAGTGATATTCTTTCATACTTTCAGATCAAATAAAGGAAAATCACAAAGTGACTTGTTGAATAGATCTCAAGAGCCCTAATCTGTGTCCTTCTGCTTTAGATATTAGACCAACATCCAGTAGTGGAAACATAATAAAGAGGTGCTATTAAATATGGTTTCAGCCAAGTGGAGAAGGAAATGCTGACCCATTTGAACTAGATTACTCTTAGTTTGGTGCATAACAAGGTCACAAACTCTGTCCGTGCTTGAGTCACTAAGGAACATGAGTTGGGAGTTTTATCACCGTATCGTGAGGCAAATGATCGGTGACTAGAAGGAAAGCGCTTTGGTTCTGGAGTAGCTGAAATGTCCAGTAAATTTAGTTGGTTTAACTCAGTAGCATTTCTACGCTCCTCCAGTGCTGGTAGTTTTCACAGAGGATGGCATTATCAGTCCTTAGAAAGACTAAACTTCAGCTTTATTATATTCTTTGTTGCGCAGTCTCTTATCTGTGCTATAAAACTGGGAATCAAATCTGGCAGTTTGAGAAAGTAATCACATCCCTGATGAAGATATATTTTGTCACATAAAACATACATTTTTGCTTCACCAGCAGCCAGTGTTGTAGGAAGCAGCATGTAATTAAATGTTGCTGAAGAAGTTGATTGTCAATCCGAATTCAAGACGTGCAGGTCAAAGCAGCGTTTGTGTCCTTGTGTGCTGGCTGTGAAGCCTGCTTCAAAGTTACAGCTTCACCATTAGGTGGCAGTTTCACTTACCCTTGTATTTTCTCAAGGTATGTTTTAAGCCTGCAAAGTTGTGGGAATCCATCAGTTTCATCTTTTGTTGGGAACTGTCCTCAATATTTGAATACATACCTTTCCCCTTTTACAGCTGTCTATTTCTTTCAGAGAAAATGTGCACACTCCCAAGTTCCAGACTGAGGGAAATCAGTTAGTTCTCTTTTCTTGGATTAAGTATGTTCTCCTGCCAAAAAGTCCGTGTTCTTATTGCAATCTTATTAAACGACTGAGTTTCCTGAAGAGCTGGGACTAGAGTCTATAAACAAATTTAATTCTGAACTATTCTGCTGTCACTGAGGGAAGTTAGATTTTGAAATAAGAATAGCACAGAGGTGCTGTTTCAGAGATCACATGATAAAGACCTTTTAAAACAAGGCAAGGAGAGACTAAAAGCAATGGCTGCAGTCTCAGGCTTCAAATTAAAATATGTAACTGCATCTTGGGAATGTCTAGAATAATCCTTTAAACTTTATCTCATGAAACTCTGAATGAATAGATGAGGGGAGGGTGGTGGACATTGTCTACCCTGACTTTCAGCAAGGCTTTTGACACATTTTCTCACAGCATCCTCATAAGTAAGCTTAGGAAGTGTCAATTAGATGGATGGACAATGAGGTGGGTTGAAAACTGGCTGAAAGTTCATGATCAGTGGCACAGAATCTAGTTGGAGGTTCATAACAAGTGGGATCCCCCAAGGGTCAGTACTGGATCCAGTCCTCTTCAATGTTTTCATCAATGACCTGGATGAAGGAATGGAATGTACTGGGATGGGAGGTTGACACATCAGAGGGCTGTGCTTGCCATCCAGTGAGACCTGGACAGGCTGGAGAGTTGGGCAGAGAAGAACCTGGTGAAATTCAACAAGGGCAAGTGTAGGGTCCTGCGCCTGGGGAGGAATGACTCCCTGTGCTGATGTAGGTTGGGGGTTGACCCACTGGAGAGCAGCTCTAAGGAAAAAGACCTGGGGGTCCTGGTGGACAACAGAATTACCACGAGCCAGCAATGTGTCATTGTGGCCAAGAATGCCAGTGGCATCCTGGAGTGTATCAGGAAGAGTGTGACCAGCAGGTCGAGGGAGTTTTTGTGAGTTCAGAGTTTAGAAGTAAGAAATTGTTTTTTGCTCAACATCAGTTTAAAAGTACTCCCATTGCTTCTGAGTTAAGCAAAGAACTGAACAAGCGTCAAGGGCTTTTCTTCCTTGCAGTGTACGATACCTCCCAGCCAAAGTGGAGCCACAGTGACTGAGAAATTATGGAAAAAGTTTGCATTTTATAGGATTTTTTATAGTAAAATGGAACCTGCCTGGTGCATAGCACACAGATTTTGCTTTGCCTGCTTACAGTTACTGTTGATCAAACCCCGTAGCTGTCATATTCTCAGTTGCTCAGAGCTTGGCTTCCTGTTTGGGAATGCGAGAGCTTTGCCTGTCTTCCTTTGGTTATGCTTTTTCTGCTGTGTTCCTCCCTGCTTGGAGGTGATGTTCAGTCTAGCTGATGCAGGGGTGTTTTTGCAACGCAAAGAAGCAGCAATGTACTCTGGAAGGCCAAGTGGCGGCAGGTGTAATTGTGTGTCTCCCAGGAGAAAGGGTGAAATGGGACTAGATACAGTCTTTGTTGCTTTAATATCATGCAGAATGTTGTTCTGACATGATAAAATTGCTGTTAAGGTAAAGTCAGCCCCTTAACTCCCATTGAAGATAATGATACTGTGGTTTTGGCAGCACTGTGCGTATTCTGTTTTGTTGTTTTCCAAAGTTGGTTGGAAATTGGAAGAAAAACAAGTTGGAAAAAATACCCCCAAATTTAATTTCTGTTTTACAGGTAGGAATTATCTGATGTGCTCTGTTTATTGCCTTGTGCTGGTAGCTGGCTAGTTTTGCTATTCTTTTTATGAGCCTTCTGCATGGTGACTGGAGAAAGAAAAACGTGAAAGATGGGGGGAAAAGAAATGCCCTATTTTGTTGCCACCAACAGTATGAGGGAGAAGACTGACAGATGAAGTTCATACAGTTAGCTGATGTTAGATTATTTTTTACCATGTACTTAATTTCAAACTGAAGGTCACCCAAGAGACAGCTGTTAATATTCAGGCTCAAGCAGTTCCTGTCATTATGAAATAATTTTTGTCTGAATAATTTCTGAAGTTGTTTGAGATCCTCTAGAATGTAGAAACCTCCAGACTGTTAAGTTCTTCTGTTTCCTTATATTGGCTTTCATTTAGCTTTATTTCTCTTCTGGGAAGGCTTCCAGATGGGGTCGCAAGTATTTTTCAAACTGCTGGCCATCTGAGGCCAACTGGGATGCAAAGGCTTGATACAAGTTTCACATGTGGTTCCACCACCATGCTTCAGCCCCAAATAACAGCTGTGGGTTCACCCCACTGCTCTGGCCTCACCGCAGAGCTTTTACTGCTTCTTATCTCCCACGCGTGCTTGTGGGACTCCTTTGAAATGTGGGGAGATGTGAGGGGCCTGTAAGTGGAGCTGCTCCTACCTGCCCCTGCGTGTCTGAGTAGCACCTGAGCCCTGCTCCCTGCAGCTCGAGGCTGCCTGTTAGACATTGCAGCCTGGCTTTCTCATCCCTTTTCTATGGGTGCAGAAACAGTAGGGGTACAGATTGCAGAAAGCTGAAGAAGAGGGCTTAGATATCACTGCAGCAACAAGTTGTTGAAAACATGAAAGAATGCCTCCAGATATTGCAATTACTTCCCTCCCCCGAGTTTTCATTGATAATAGTTTATCACTATAGAGAAATACCACTTGAAAGAGTATAAAATGCCAAATTCTTTCTCCCTTGCCCTTTTTTTGGACTTGTATAATTAGGGAAGAGAAAAATTTTCATCTCTGAAGTAAACACAATTTGCTGGTAGGGCCAGTTCTAGTCAGGCTGTCTCAGAGCCTGGAAAACCTCATGATGGATTTGCCACAGCTTTTACACAAAGTTAATCGGACGGCCACGCTCCCATCTGCTTTTACCATGCTTTGTTAAATTGTGTTGGGCTCTATTCTAATAATCTCACTTTCTCTGATACACTTTAGTGGTTTGGCCAAATAATACATGTGAAAGTATTCTTCAGTCTTCTAAATATACATTTGAACATCTGGCCACCCCCCTGCCTTACCTTGGCTTCCACCTTTGAATATTCTCTTCATTGTGATTCATTCCTTTTCTTTTGATACAGAGTTAACTCTTACCAGGTACCTGTTTCATATTCATATCAACAAGAGCTAATTGCTGTAAGAGAATTGTGCATCTAATTACCTTTATGGGTAATTTTCAGCAAATAGATGGTAATTAACTGTCCTGACCTTACCTGTGATCCCACTCAGCTAAATGGGATGGGTTTTGCAATTTACTCTCCTCATTCCATCTCTCCTGCATTTAAGAGTCTGGGAGACATTTTACGTGAAAACAGACCATTTTCTTCCACTGTACAGAGCATTAAGGCTGTGGCTGTGGACCTTTTTATCAAGCAGCTAAATATTTATTAGAATTCAGAACCTATTCTTGGAGACTGAACTTCCTGTCTGCCATCCCAATGAACAAACACGTCATACTTGTGATAGGTAGCTCTTTATTCCTCCCCGTGTCCCGGACTCCCTCAAAGCACAGGCAACAACCCTGCAGGTCATTCTAAACAGTGACTTTGGGCTGTGGAAAAAGCTATATTTAGGTTAAGACTGCAAAACTCCTTTTTTTTTTTTTTTTTTTTTTTAATCTGAGGTATTTCTGAACTCTGGTCCTTAGGAATGAGTCGCTGAATGTTTGAATTCTTCACCCAACCCTTGGGAAAGGAATTTGGACTGTGTCATTCTTACTGCTGTTCTGAACAGCACAAGGACTAAGACTGATCTGGGGGGGAAGCAATTCTTCCTTGCTATTAGTCTGTGTGTTTCCTTTAGCACATAAAGAAGAACCTAGAGAACCTGAGAACACCATGCTGAAATGAGGCTTTTTATTACCTGCCCACTTATTGTGAAGTTCCTTCCCAAGCAGTTAATTCTGCAGGTATGCTGCCCAGCATCGAGTGAAGAAGTTGTATGGATAGTGATGTCGTGCAGGAGGTACAGACACTAAATTTTATGTTTGAGTCAATTTACAGGTCTGAAGAGACCCCTTTCCCTCATGGGTTGCATTTAATCTGGCATAATTTGATGTAATGGATCAGAAATGTTGTAACAAAATATATCACATCTGGTTTGCTGCTAGCAATCTGGAGAGTAAACGTCCCTCTGGACTTTATTACAGTGGACAGAAGTGCTTTAGACAAGATAAATAGCAGGCTATTCACTATCAAAACTATCTTAACTCAGAGTTTTCCATTATGTCTAGTATAAAGAGAACCATACAGGACGTGGAACGTTCTCACGTCTTACCTGTAAGTGAATGCAAATGTCTTGATATGGGTGACAATGTGAGTGCTTTCCAATTTCATCTAGGAGCAGGGGAGATCCAAGTATTTCAGCTGAAGTTGTAGATGCTATAGAAAGTGATTTGAAATTCCCCTTCACAGAAAGAACATTTTCAGTCTAAGAAATCTGGTGATTTCAAGATTTAGTCTTGTTTTGAATTGGAATAGACTCAGGCCTCAGGAAGTTTCTTGGTAAGTTTACTGATAGAAGCAGCTGAAGAAGATTCAATTTTACTAACTGTGGTGTCAAGAGGTGCTTTTGGAGTATGGCACTCTTCATTGTATTCTGACTGCTGCCTGTAACTTCAAAGTGAATGAAATGGGCAGCACAGTGGTGAATGTGAAAGTTTTAGGGTCACAGTTGCTATCATAATGTATACATCTACAATTCTTTTGACTGGAGGATGTCATAGCATTGGCCAACACTGACTAAACCTTCACAGCCTCCACAAGAAGTAGGATTTATTGTCTTTTACAATTCCCATTAAGATTGTTGGAGGCTCTTGGACCTTGAAGAAGAGATTAATGGAACTCTCCTCTCCATGAATATAAATCTTTGAGTTTTGGACAAGGTGTGTGGGCTGGCTACTATTGTATGTAAACCCATCCATTGAATGGTAGTCTATGCACTTAGAAGATCCAGTGCTACAGCCTTCAGCATTTGGGACAGGCTTGTAGGAGTTTCATAGTTGTATGATTTTGCATAATTAGAATGAGCATTTTGAACTATGAATTGCTAACTCCCCTTACCAAGGGATACTGATTTTGTAAGAGAGAAACTGCACTTGATCATGTTTGGGAGTCAGAGAGAGATATTCTTTAATTGTCTAGACAAGGAAATTCTGGGTAATTTGGGTCATCGTTACTACAGACACACCATACATGCCTATGCCAGTTCTTTTCTGCAGGACAATCACATTTTCAAAAGGTGGTACTTATTACTTGAAAGTAGGACCTAATTTCTTTTATCTGCTAGTGAAATTTACAGCTTTGGACATGTATCTCTTGCTTCAGCCATCATGATTTTGGCAATACCAACTGTCATCCCATGCCAACTGCTAGTTTCTAACTCTCTTTATCGTGGTTATAATAATTGGACAGCAGTAGCAATTAGCTGGGTGAGCAGCCCTGGCTGTTGCATCTCTGCTGATGACTTCATTAGGAGTGGACAGAGCCTTTGGGATGCCTGGAAATTATTTCTGTGCTGTGCGTGCTGCATTACTCTCAGGCAGGCACCACCCTGGGATTAGTGGTTTTGCAAATGTTTTTAGGGAAAGCAGCAGCTCTGCAATAGGAGATAAAAAGGCTCTGAAAGGACCTTTCCCCAGGTCTTAGTATCATGAACTCAGTTTAGTTTATCTTATATTTTATGTTTGGAAGTCATAGTCTGAAACCCTATATTACATGTTATCCTGTATTTTTCCACTGCATGTATGCTGTTGTTACTTTCCTAACTGCTATCTGCTCTGTTGTATCAGGCATCCCCCAAAGGTGACCTCTTTGCCAGCTTTTGTGAGGATTGTGATACTCCTGTTTCCATGAAGCTGCTTGCCTTACCTTAGTTGTAAATAGTTACCCAGCTCCTCTGCCTACTTGTTTACATCATGGCAGTCTCTCATATCTGGCCCCTCCTAAATTAGAGATTTCCTGGGATGAAGAATTGTTGCTTTTTTGAAAGCACTATCGTGTACCTGTGATTTTTGTGGGTAGGTTTACCCTACAGTTTGTAGACCCGTGTTTTCCCTCTGTGCCCTGTCCTATTAAAGCACCTTTTCCAGGACTTTATGAAGTCCAGGGTTTGGGAGCTGCCAGATGAGAAAACGGAAGAAAACGAAATTGCGGGTTATTTGGTCCATGCTGTGCACCTTCCTCAAACCAACAGCAAGAGACAATATGACCTACTGTTTTTCTTTCCAGTATTCAAAAAAACCAAACTGACGGGAGCTTGGTTGTGCTTTTACACAAGGTTATGAGTGTGTGAACAGAACAGGTGGATGTGCTAAGTAGGGTCATAATGCATTTGGTTTCTAACTGTAATTGTTCTGAGGCGATTCAGCAGAGGTAAGGAAATCTGCCTGTGGACATACAGTGCCTGTAGGAGAGCTAAGTTTTGAATCTTCTTTTTCTTCAGGCTGTCAAGCCTGTATGCTGACATGCTGTAAGCACATTTGTGATAACTCACAAGACAAAATCTTTTCTGTCTCAGGTAAGGAGGAACTTACAGTTATAAGATGATGTCTGTGAAATGGTCCAGTGAAATGATCCCATGAAATCAGTGCATCCTGGCACTTGCAATAGGATAATCATGGCTGAGAGAAGAGAAGTCTGAGGCAAGATGTTATTAATACTTAGAAGTATCTAAAGGGTAGGTTGAAGGAGGATGGAGCTGGATTTTTGGTCAGTGGTTCCCAGTGACAGGACGAGGGGCAACGGGCACAAGCTGGAACACAGGAAGTTCCATTCCAATAAGAGAAAAAACATGTTTCTGGTGAGGGTGACAGAGCCCTGGAACAGGCTGCCCCAGGAGGCTGTGGAGTCCCCTTCTCTGGAGATTTTCAAGACCCACCTGGATGCAGTCCTGAGTGATGTGCTCTGGGCAATCCTGCTTTAGAAGCAGCGATGGACTAGATGATCTGTAGAGGTCCCTTCGCACTCTAACAGTTCTGTGATTCTGTGAAAGGCATCTCTGGGAGTCTCTGTCCCAGTCGCCTGCTCCAACTGGGGCCAACTTCAAGAGCAGAATTGGTTGTTAAAGGTATTATTTGGCTGAGTTTTGAAAATTTCCAGGCGGGGAGTGTCTACAGCCTTCCCGTTGCAGTGTGTGGCTACCATCATTGTGTAATGTTTGAGTTACAAGTTCATAGAAATTCTCTTGCTGTAAATTTTGTCTGCTGCCTCATTCTTCGACTGTACATCTCTGAGAAGAGCTAAACTCCATCTTCACTGTAATCTCCCTTTCTTAATAAAACTGCTGAGAAGACAGTGATCAGATGCTCCATGAAGCCTGATGGGGCCATGAAGAGAACTCAAGAGATGTTCAAACTGCACAGAAGTCGCATCACTTTCTAAGCTGTATCAACCGTGTAATGCAAACACTTCTTACTATCATTTTAGTAGTAGATTTCCCTATGCCTTTCCCAGTACACTCCTTGCTTTGAGAAGCAATTTTTCTTCTACATTAGCCTTCTTGACAGAGATTTCTTCCCAAATAGTTGTACAAAGCTCTGTAAATGTTAGAGTGACATTTGGAGTAAGTTTGAAGAGCTCGTGGGCTCCTTCTTGGTTCCCCTGCGTCTCTGCCAAGCTTCAGTGTGGCAGTATAGCCTCGCGTCACCTCCCAGGGCAAGCAATAACATTTACACGCTACAGTTTCTTCTGTCTGTAAATATTTCCACTGTGCTACTCAGTGCTTTTTTGGCTCCTCCCTAGCCCCAGTTCTTTATGATTTCTGTGCAGAAAAGGGAGATGCACAGTTTATTAGATAACATTTACCTTTCATTGTGTATTAAAGGCTTTTTTTTTTTTTAGCCCTCCCCAGTAACTCTCCATCTGACAATACCCATTAATTAGCTTATCCTCTTCAGTGCGTGTGGTGACAGGAGGAGCAGAAGCTCGAATGAAGCCTGATGTCAATGGACACTGGTACATTTTTGTAGGGTTAACCACAGGTTAGCCTGGGCAGAATTGTTCATTACAGAAGTTAAAGCTAAAGTCCAGAGTGCAAAGGCTTGTGAAGTTGATTAATGGAGGGAGATTTGGGGATCCTGGATCCTATCATTCCCTTTGTAGGTCAGTTTAAAGTTTAGAAGGTCTCCATTGAAGCTTTTGTTGAAGACAGTCAAAAATCTGGTGTCGTTTTCCCTTACAATGGTGGAAGCTTCACAGTTTTAACTAGTTCCTTGGGATTTTGCCCGCTTTGAGATGAAGATTCTCAGGTGCTGTTTACAGGATTTTGGTATTATATAGTCTTGTTATAATATTGAACTGCAGAAAAGCAAGGTGTTAATTTTGGATTCAGAAAAAATATAATTTGTGTAGTTCAGAAAAAATTCATTAATGCTTCCATCCATAATCAAAGTCATTTCAGTGTCTGAACTGCTCCTTTTTTTTTTTTTTTTTTTTTTTTTTTTTGTCTGAGAAAGGAGTTCACAGAATTTGCACTGAACCCTGCACTTTCCTACAAACATGTTGCTAGGGGCTCTTATTTTGCCTTTGCCTAGATTTTTATGTGTCGTCCATTTTGTGGATGCTTAGGTGGTACTTTTTTCTGCAGTGATTTGATGTTTCTGCTTGTGCTTGGAAAAAATGCACGGGAAGGGAGAGAAAATATGTAAGCTAATGGCACGGGGAGGACACAGTGGTATGGAAAGAGAAATGGTCAATAGCGTATTTATTCTGTTCTGGTTTTCTGGATGAATAGGTGTGGCTTGCACTTCAGGTGTTCTTCAGGAATTTCTTATTTTATATGAACCAACCCACACTTCTGGGATATTTTCAGACTTGAATATGTTAAAAGTAAAGAAATGGTTTAAACAGTGTTATGAAATAAATTTTGCAACGCTAAGAAAAAATGTGTTTGATGAAAAATATTCGTGTGGATGTCATCTGGCCTATGTAAACATCTGCTAGCAATTTTTGTCTATAGCAGCAGCCCTGTAAGTGACAATTATTATTACTGCTCCACCAGTATTCTGGCATCCCTGAAAATGTGATGAATGCCTTGAAGCTAGCTCCATTGTGTCTCTTGTTTGCTGCTCATTTGGAAATATTTTGTACACATTGTACTGATATGGGTGTCTTATGTAGGTATGCTACTTGCAGTGCCTGCTTAGTCTTAACAGACGTACACTATTCAAATTGGAGCATTTGAATTTAAGAATCAGAGAGGAGCCAGAGGTGAGAAGCAGAAGAGGCGAGTTTTAGAAAATGAAAGCTAGGAGAAGTTGAGCAAAAGAGGTTTAATTAGTCTGGAACAGAGCGGGAGAGCTGGGGTAACGGTATGCTGAGCTTCAGGATATGAAGGTTTTTTTGTAAAGCACCTGTATACCCACTGAGAGTAAGTAAGGATGGCGTCATCTTAATCTGAAGCAGAGAAAAATTTGGATTGGTGCTGCAAAAATATTTTGGTCTGTGAGAGACATTAAGGATGGCAAAAGCAATTCGGGTTCTTTATATTTCCATGGTTGGTTGTGCCTGCGATTTTGACTGATTTATCTTAACGAGTTTCCAGTGCATAACAAGCAATGATAATGATGTTGGCATCTTGTCACACCGAAATCTTTAAAGCAGATTAGCTTTGTTCTTACTAGTCGCACAAACCAATCAGTGGCTGATAAGTGATATTATTTGCAAGGTATTTTGCTGAACAAATAAACCCCATTTTTATTTCTAATGTAATGGTTCTCCTTAGGCAGGTATTTAAGGATGGGTTTGTGTTCTCTGTTGTTGTCCCTCCCAGTGCTAGCAAATTATGTTTACATCCCTTCAAGTTGCTCTTTCCTGTTTGGCAGGTTAAGTAAGGTGAGATCCAGTGGCACCTAGATAGGAGACATCCAGGGACAATCCAATTTGCTGCAAGAGGTGTTCAATAAATAGGGACTTTTCTTCTGGGTCAGGGAGGAGCAGTTCCAGAGCATGGTACTGCTGACTCCAGACCACTAGGGCCCTTAGAGCACTGACTGGCCCTGCCCAGCCCCAACCTTGCACAGGACCCCATATCAGACCTCTAGGGCCACCAGCCCTGCCTGGTCATGGACCCTGCTGAGCCAGGCCCATGTCCCATCCCTGTCAGTGTGGGATTGCCTGGCAATCGCAGCACCTGACCTTATCCACAGTCTATGGATTGACTTCCCAGACTGAACCTGGAGCTGCCTCGTTGCCATGATATTGCATGGGCTCTTGGTTGGACCTGGCCGTGATTTGCAGGTCTGTTGCGTTCACCTCCTTGGCTGTGTGGGACAGCTCTGGGCAGCAGGGAGCCCTGCATCTCCCTGCCCGATGACAGACATGCAAGGCTGTAACCTCCTCTGAGCACCTGAAGTTCCCATGACATATTTTCCACCAAAAAAGGAACATTATCTCTGGTGTCCTAGTCAGATTTCAGTCTTGGTGATTGCATTCAGGCTCCCCTAATGACTAGGCAGACTTCTGTTGTTGAAGCTCATCTATATGAAAGCTGTTTGGACTAGAATGAGGATTTCTATTTGTTTTTTTAGGCCTTTCCTTCAGTTCTGGGTTTAAGGTTTTTTTTTTGTTTCATTCAGTGTTTTTTCAGTTCTGGGATTGTGGGTTTTCTTTTGTATTGATTTTAGGGGTTCAGGGGTGTTTTGTTTTGTTTTGGGTTTTTTTAAGTGTGATTTTGGTTTTCAGAAAATCAAGGCTGTTTGTATTTGTGGACGTGTATCTGCTAGTGGATATGGGAGGGGAAAAGTCATGCTGTGTAATGCCTACAGAAAAATTTTGTCTGGTTTGTGAACACAAAGCTTTGACACTTCTTTAAGCATATTTGAATTTTTGTGAGAAGGTAAAAGCATTTGGTCTATATTCTCCTGTAGTTTTGAACCAGCATACCTGTCTTCCACACTTGCTCCTAGCCAGGTATCTTGTCCATCTCCAGTTGGTGACACTTGTCTTTGGAAGGTTTGTTCACTGTGAGCAAGGGCAACAGCAACAGCTGGCCCTCACAAATGCACCTAAGGGGAACACGTGTGCCCTCAACTGCTATCGTTGATGAGTTCAGCTAGACTTTTTGTGAAGGGAGGATATTTTTTTTCCTTCTGTATTGCAATCTGGGAGACAGGGCAGAGAGACCACAGCGAAGAGTAAGAGACTACAGAAAAACTAAAAGGGACGAGAGAGGATAGAGGCAAAGAATGGAGATTAATACAGGAAAAAGGTTAGAAAGCAAGAGAAACAAAGAGGTCTCGAATATTTTTCTGTCTATATTCCAAGAATGCGCCTGTTGCCGACTCCCCAGGAGGCTTATGCAGAGCCTTGTGGGGAAGCAAGCAGTGAATTCCTCCTTTGGATGCTAAGTGTAAAATTAAAGCTGGCAGGATCTCAGAGCACAAGACTGGGAAGCTAATCACTCCTAATAACATATTGATTTTCACAGATCTCTGGCATTATGTCAGGGCAGTTTTGAAGCAGCACCTGGTTTCTTCCTCTTCCCATCTCCAAGCTAATGGCAACGAAGCTTCTGGCTTTCAAATCGCAGATAAATGCCGCTCTGGATCTTTTCATCTGTACAAATCTGTGGGTCTCTGAAATATGGTTTATCCCATTGCTCCTATTCATGTCTCTGTGAGATGTCAAAGTGTGATAGCTACCCTAATAGTAGAAGACTGGAAGGAACACGCCTGTGTTTTAAATGTGGGTAACTGTGTTACTGCCTTTAATTACGGCGTTGAACAACAGCATCACCGTCCTATTGCTGCCGGTGGCTGAGGACAATGGAGTGGATGCCTGTATTCAGGCAGAAGTTCCCAGCACCAGTGGCCAGGAGGCTGAGATCACCTAGTTGTTGCCAGGTTACTTTCAACCCTGAGCAGATTTTCTGTATGTGTTGCTGTAACATGCCTTCCTCGAGATTTGGGGACAGACTGTCAGGTTAAGGAAATAGGTTTTATTTGTAAGACTGCTACAAGCAGTACCCTCCTCTGACTGGATATTTTTGTAGCTGTAGGGAATGGTTTCCTTGCATGGAGATGTGCTGAAGAAGCTCCCAGATACTCCAGATGGTGAAGACTTGCGTGGTGATGATGAAATCTTCTTCTTAAGAGATGTTAAGGGCATAGGTGCTCTGAGCTGGGCGAGGCTCAGGTCAGCACAGGGCACACGCAAGAACAGAAACTCGTCATCTCCAGTGATTGTGCAGAGGCTATTTAACTAATAGTTTCAACTATTGCAGGCTATTTAATTTCATTTGCTTAATTGTTACAAGGATTCATTGTTCCCTGTTTGTTGCAGACTGGCCAAAGAAGGAACAGTAATGCCTGATTTTGACTGCTGTGGGATGTCAGTTGAAACACTGTCTAGACTTTTGTGTCATCTTCAGCAATTCTAGGTGTTGTTCAGATCCTTCTTTCATAAGTATAATAACAACAATTGGGTTTTCTTGTTTGAGGACAATAGTTTTTTGGCAATGGGATCAGTGGAGCTGAAGGACACAAATTATTTTTGAAAGGGAGAGATTATTAGCAGGCTTTCAATTTGTTGTCTTCTAATGTCTGCAGAAAAAAAAAAAAAAAAAAGGTGTTTCCAAAGCGCCTAATGCATGGCGCTGTGGAGAAAGGAAGTAGCAGAGCTGGGGCGCTTGTGTCAGCTATTCCCACTCATGGTCCTGATATTCTCCATCCCCCTTCTTGCAGTGATGCAGGCGCCGGGACAAGCAACTGTTTCATGCAAGGCACATCTGAGCTGAAGGCGTCAAAAGAGCCATTTCATGCTTGACTGCATTTTCTAATACAATCCGCAGAGAGAGAGAGGAAAGAGAGCACGGAGGGTTTGTGTGTACATACGCATTGCCTTTGAGTGTATGTATAATATACAGTACATTTAGTTCCAGCTTGCAGCTGTGGGTGGCAAGTAAGAGGTGCAGACGTGAGGGGAAAGAGAATTGTGCTTTGAAAAGAAGAAACCATTCCCCCTCCTTGAGAAAGAAGCTTTGTTTCCTTCTCTGTTTCTTGGCCAAGTGAAGATGTGAGTCCTCAGGGTAGCACTGGCAGTTGGTACCCAGAAGGTGTCTGTATGGCTGAGTGGGTGTTGTGTGTAGAGGCTTTGTGTGTGATGAGTGCAGCTAAGAAAACTGGTGAATAGGGAAGCCGTTTTGCAGCCATCTTAATTTAATGGTGCTCCCAGGAAAATGTTCTTCTTTGGTTGTTTGCATGTCCCATGATCAGAGAGGTGCTGCACACGAGCTATCAGTGCAGTGGGTCGCTGCACCGGCATAATCACAGTGATCCCCACCAAAGATTTTGTAACCATGTACATGTCTATCCACCACTTTATCAGCTTCTACTTATATCCTTATTTATTACCTCATTTGCATATTTATTACACACTGCAGTTCTGTGTCTGGCCATTGTAGAGCCAGCATAGGTCCTTTCCAGCATGGACATATAGCTGGTCCTTGGTTTCCCATCCATCTCTACCCTACTCTAGCATCTAACATTTAAGAATTGAGAGGATGTAAGGTTTGCTCCTGCCAAGCTTGCTGTTTCCCACTGTCAGCATGAAAATAGGGGACAAAGAAGTGAAGCCTAAAGAGAACATCTAGATTCAACAGGGTGTGTGTGGGGTGTCTGGTGAGAATCCCAACCATTTAAGAAAACTGTAGTTAAACTGGATGGGGCACTGGTAAGAGCGCTTTACGGAGCAATCCTTCCATGTGCCTAGGGAGCTGAACTAGTATTTTTTTTCATCTCTAGGATTTTTATATGAAGTTTTCTGGTAGAAGTCCTACATGAAGCAGTCTCTACAACTCTGCCTTTACTAGGGGTTGGCTGTGGGGAGAAGGGATGTTATGATTCATACATTAATATATTTATGTAGATTTGTAAATTTTGCAAATGAAAATTCTCTGTAGCGTGTTCCGGACTGAAACAATGATTGCCAGGCTGTGGCGGTTGCTGCAGTTCTACCACAAGGCTTTAATTCTACCCCCTTAGAGAAGAAAACCAGTTTCTACAGGCAAGACCTTGAACAAATAGAGAATGTTAAGTACTATAACTCTTTCCTCAGCTGAACTTCCTACTTTCTTTGACATCCTCAGAGATGAGTGAAAAATATAATTTCTTTCCTTGCTGTGGTTTTTTTTGTTTGTTTGTTTTTTTTTTCTTTTGCTTCCTCCTGGCTTTCATTGTGCCTCCACCTCCTGACTTTTCTTGTGTTTGACAAACTTGCAATGGAGTTTGGTTTGTTCCATTCTTCGTTTGCTTTGTAGTGCCATCAGTTGTGTCAGCTGAGCTCTACTAATATTAGTTGTTAGTAAAAAATAGGAAAACTATAAAACCACAAACCAGCATAAATGTGTTGTAGAAAAGACATGTTAGGAAATTTGCTTCATACAGTTGTTGTTTTTCTTTAAAGTGCTAGCAATGGAAAGAAATTCCTTTCTAGAAAAACGACAGCTCTTAAGAGCACCAGCGGTAGGAACTCTGAGCCTTCAAAGGCAAGACTAAATGAACCAGTGGAAGTGTTGTAGACACTATTTAAAGTAGTGGTTGAACTCAGTGCTAGGGAAGGCTGGACTGATAGAGGAGATTATGTTTTCTGGAAGATGTGAAAAATGGAGGCTTTGCCAGCTCAGCTCGTTATGACAAAAGGCCCTGTGCTAACACACTTGTCCTTGGGATTGTCTCTCCATGGGTGCTACTGTGCGAATACCATATCTTATGTTTGCTGCTCATACTTGACACATAGGGATGCCAGATACGGTTAAAGAGTTGCTGTGTTTTTTCCTATTATTTTGCAGTTTAGTTAGTTAGAAGAGGCCCAGCTAAGAAAGTAAATTTGTAAAAGGGAAAATTGGTTCATTTTACCTCAAACCAGGACATTACCTTACTATGGTGAGTGGTACAGTTTCTGTTAACGCAGTGCTTGGTGTCACGGTTCTTTAGGAGTAAAAATTGCACAAAGGTGTAACTTTTTTTTCATTTTTTGCTATTGTTTTCTGATTCCTTGCAGAGGCCTCCATCTTGAGCTATGATGGCAGCATGTACATGAAGATCATCATGCCTATGGTCATGCATACAGAAGCAGAAGACGTGTCCTTCCGTTTCATGTCCCAGCGAGCTTATGGGCTGTTGATGGCAACCACCTCGCGAGACTCTGCTGACACTCTGCGCCTGGAGCTGGATGGAGGCCGTGTTAAACTTATGGTCAACTTAGGTATCGTATAAAAACCTTCCACTGCCCCTTCACTATTAGTGTGGGCTTGTGATTAATGGTTTTTAAAATAATTTTGTTTAATTTCTGTTGGTTTGATTGGATTGTACTGATTTTTAAAATAACTGCTGAGGCCTTCATAATGATACTCTCTTGTGGAGAGAAATTCTCTTCTGCACTGCTGCATGAAGATTTGCTGTCAGTTCTTCGTTATGGACAGTGTTGGTTTTTCAAGTCTTTAAGTTTTTAAGTTTCCTTTCTTGGTCTGGGACTGGTGAGCTCTGTGTGAGACATGCTGCTTGGTCCATCTTTTGATCAGTTACATCCCTCATTCATTCAACATCACTCAAAACAGTCAAAGCTAAACGTGGGAGGAAAGCAAAATGAATATGGTGGCAAGCAGAAGTCCTGGGAATCCCATGCCCTTTACAGAATTTGGCAGCATTTGATACAACTTGGTCTATTTTACGACTTTGCTAGTTTTTTCTAATTGCTATGTCTTTCAGCCTTTAGGGCTTTTTATATCTAGTAAAAAAGCCTGGGGTTATTTTGATTTGCTTTATTAAAATGAAGGCAATAATAAAAGTGCATCCCCTCCCATCCCAAAGGGTTGTGTTCTGTCTCCTTAGAGTTACACTTTCCCAGAAAATAATACAGACAGACAATCAGAAACAAGTGCAACAACAGCAACAGCAAAATATAAAAACTTGGAGTGAATGTGCTGTTAGATTAGCCTCAACCTTTTTTCTTGCTAGTCTTTAAGAATTGCACTGAATGACAAATAGGCTTTTTAAAGAATTTAAGTAGATGAGTTGAAGCTTGTGTTCACTTTTCAATGATACAACTTGTTGCTTGAATCCAGGAATATAACTAAGGAGAGATTCTGAGTCAAAGAGGCAGAACTATCATGATAGTGGGAAATGTTAAACCCCTTCTAATATGTAGGGTACTCTCCATGAAGATATGTGCATGGTCTGTGAAAGCTTATGTCAGGTTTCAAAATTCTAAACCTCAGTGGAACAAGCTTTCACATTTTTTTGAGCTACCGGTATCAGCATCTTCAAAGCCCTGCTGTGGTGATATCGGGGGCAAATCATGCAGCGGCTTTATTTGTAGAAAGTAAAAAAAAAGTATTACACACCCCTACTTGTAATAGTTCTTGTTTTTTAACTCCTGTCACAGCTAGGCATGGTAAGTTTTTCAAGGTCTTGTTGCACCGTACATGAGCTTAAGTGGTGATTTTAGGGTTCCTCATCCTCACCTGGGAGATATATTGCCCAGCAGTTGTTCTCTGGAATCAGCGTGTTTTTCAAAATTGATTCTAGTGTCCCTTTTAAAGTACAAGACAGACCATAATATCTGCTTTTGGAATAAGAAAGGGAATAGAAGAAAATGCATTTAAAGATTATCATTCATATCTCTTATAAGTAAAGTAACTCCATATGAAGGGCTGCAGAAACCTGTGCTTTTTATTAAGAAAATTCTTTTTTAAAAAAGTAGAAAATACAATGTTATAAGTTCCTGTTTGGAATATGTTCTGCTTAACTTGACTGAGAAGTGTAAAGTGCTGTTGAGTGCCTGGTTAGCACAGGAGCAGTTGCTGTGCTGTCCACGCAGGCCTAGATGACAGAAGGAATAGATCAACTTCAGTAACTTCTCAAATAACGAGAAATAGCGCTCTGATCATAGCCATGTCTGCCTATATTAACTTACTGTGAAGGAGAATTTCATACATTGGCAGGGTTTCTCTGGAGAACAGCTCAGAAGAATGGCTGTTGAGCCTTCTTATGTTTGCAAAGAGAATCTTTACAAAACTCCAGCGTGTACATCTTGTCTAAGTTTTCTAATGTAGACATCTAATTACATATTACATCTAACACAGTTGGTGCTAATAATCTGGCAAAATCAGTCTAGTTGCTAAGACTTGAAGCAGTGTGTATGCCAGATTTGCCAGCATTTCAGCTGGAATTTTTGTGAGGTTGAATCTTCCCCCCAAAAGTGATTGTGGGCCGCATCAACAGAACCACATCAGTACTACCCTTCTATGTCTGACTCAACAGATCAGTTTAGACTGTTGGAGTCTGGACTGAGCTTCATCTCTCCTCTCTTCAGATTTATAAAGCTCTCAGACGTATTCCTTGAAACAGGACTTTCCTTCTATCAAAACAGCAAAGTTACCCTGCTGTTAAGAAACAGAATTTGAGGTGGAATTACCTTACTAGAGCCATTAATTTTCAGTTGTGTATTGTAAGTCACGTCTAACTCTTCAAGGAGACTGTCCATAGCCAAAATGTCACACATGATAACCAAATCTTCCTTATCTGACCCTGCCAAAACCCCCATGCCAGTGAGAAACAGACATCAGTGCCGCCTCTGAAGATGCTGAGTGTGCTCGGTGCTCACTAGCTGCATGTCAGCATCCCCCACGTGTCTAACCCATGACAGATGTGTGTGAGCAAAGACTGTTTTGAGTGGTGAGTTATTTAATTGTCCTTTTCTTATAAGTCTTAAAACTATTACTAAGAGCTGTCTCTCTCTTCTCTTCTTTGATCTTTTCCATTTGATTACTTATTACCATTTGTGTGGTTATTAAAGTCTTTCCAATACAGGGTTTTTTTGTCTCCCTTTTTAATTTTATTTTTTATTTTTTTAATTTTTTTAATCTTCTGTGTATTTCAGTTGTAAAACTTTCCCATACCCCATCAGCCATGGTAAATCAAAAGATGGTATTCAACCCTTCAAAGGCCTGAAGCCTGCGGCCCGCACAGCAAACAGCCCTGAGAACAGAGCGTACAGAGCAGCCTGCGGGGGCTGGCATATCCCACTCACCTCCCCACCGCTCAGCAACCAAACCAAACGAGGGGGGAGATGCATCCTCCAGCAGGCGTGGGTGGGCACGGGCGGCTGGGTGCTTCCCGCAGAAGGTGGGAAGGAAAGGAAGAGCAGCGATGAATAATTGTCAGAGAAAAAGAAGAGCCAGGAAGTTGTTTTAGATCTTTCGGGTGTGGGTGCCCGAGGCACTGCAGTCTGCATGTTGACAGCACGTCTCACAGTAGCTGGAGTGTTTGTTGTGTGAAGATTAGAAGTTCAAATGGGGTACAGATCTCACTTCTGTTGGGAAGGACTCTGAAGAAATGGGTCTAGAGTGGAAGGAGGGAAACAGAGAGAGAGAGAAACGAAACCAATGTGGCTTGGAACATGCTTGGGAATAATTTCTGATGCTGAGAAGATGTGCTGAAAGGGAAAGAAATGGCTGGCCCAACAGGGAGATACCCCTTCAATATTTTTCTCCCATTGATGAGTTGAGAGGGTTACAGTGTCACTGATGTTTATTAAATCATATATCAGGATTTTTTTCTTCCTGGCCTGGATTATCTTCAGGTCACTGGTGACTAGAATAAATACTGCCTGCCTCCTGTAAAGCTGAGACAGTTCTCTTGTAAGGAAGTGTAACCATCCCTCTTGCCTGCCTTTTCCTGAGGTATCTCCTCAGGGGTGTCAAAGGCGTCTTTGCCTCTGGAAAATGCAAAGTTTCTTTTGTCATTCCTACACACAAACAAAGCAGGCACATTTTTCTATTTTTCTTTTTAAAGCGTATGTGAGCTTTTTTGCCAGATTTCCTTTTGTGCAAATCATACACTTGTACCTGCAAGTGTATGCTCATTCACGGTTTCTCATTAATAAATTTCTTTTCTATAATAAGTAGAGACAAGTGCTCTTGATTTTCTTTTTTTCTTTCTTTTTTTTTTTTTTATAAATTGTCATAGACATGCAAAATTATTTGACAGCTGCCAGTTACAGGAGGGGGCACAGTTGGACTGCGTGCAAATAGGAGAGACACAAGGAGCTACATTATAACATGGGGTAAGAAACCTCATCTGGTTTCCCCATGAGAAATAACCTAGAGTGAGCTTAGAAACAGTTGGGCCCTGATTGTCTTTCTTGTCCTAGTCTTGCCTGAAAGTGCTCTTCCATTACCACATGTGGATGCTCGTCAAAAGGAAAAAACACTTTGTCCTCGCGCAACAAAGGTGACTTTCTTTCCTGATTTAAGGGAAAAAAAAAAAACCTGGGGCCTTAGTATGGCAAATAAATAGCACTATTTTCAAGCACAAGGATACAAATGGTAAGAAATACAGGGCTAATTTGCAGAGAGTTCTGTCCATTACTAAAGATATCTTCATTCAAGCAATGAATCCCCAGTGTGAGCTAATGGCAGTGGAGCTATTTAACTATTTCCAAGGAGAGAGTCTTTGGCCCATTTTCCAGGTGGTATGCTCTGGAAAACCTTCCATCTGAGCACTAAGGAAGCAGCTTCTGGATTACATTTGGAATAATAGTGAAAGAGTAACTGTTAGAAGGTTTTTCCCAGCTCATCCTGCTGGGATGAAAAGTTCATCCTGCTCCCTTCACCTAGGAGCAGTCAGTGACTCAGCCTGGGAGAAAGCCCAGGGACGTGGAGTTATTTTGATATTGCTGCAAAACAGTTTAAATGCAAAGCTTCTCCACAGGCATCAATAACACAACAGTGGTTTGATTTCCTAGTTTGGATGAACTTTGCTGAGGACCAGCCATGATTCCCTTTCCAGCACACGTACTGTTTAACCGATATAAATATTCCCCTGTTGTTCCAGCTGTAACAACTCTCTTGATCTCGCTCGCTTGCAGTGAGACTTGGGAGTCTCTCTCGCTCTCCATCGGGTCCTAGAGGGAAGTTCCCCAGCATGTCCTCCAGAGCTCCCTTTACCCCACCCAGCTCCTGTAAGGGATATAGCCACCACTGTACGGTGATCGTACCAATTGCTCCAGGGCTGTTTGCTCCCACTTTTCTGTTGCGGTTGACGACACATGACAAACCTAATCGCACAAAACCAAACCCAGATTTTCTCAAGAGAAGTTCTGCTTGAAAACAGACTCTCTCTGGCTATGCTGCTCCTGATTGGTGTGCCCCTCCTCATTATGGCTCTTTACAGACTCTTATTCTTTCCCCTCTTTCATTTTTTTAAGAACTGTGTTTAGTTTCAGCTGCTGAAATAATTTTCCTACATTTGTCTGAGTAAACATAAAATGGGTCCTGTTAAGCAGCAAACTGCATTGTATTTATTTGCCATTCTGTATAATCTCTCTTACTGGGCCATATCTCTGTAATAAATATGACTGTCCCTGCTGGTCTAAACTTTAGTTCTCCAGACAGAGTGTCCAGTAGCTTGGTGCTATTATTCCTGGCCTTGATTTCCCGAGAGAAGGTCAGTATGACCCAAAATACATAATAGCACTGATATGACAGCTGTAGCCCATGTCAGACACCAGTAATGGATGTGTGTAAGGCAGTAAGTAGGCATTTATAAATGAAAAGATCCCCTTATGGGTCGTATCCTGAGATATGCTGAGCATTAGTGTGTTAAACGAGAAAAGCAATGCTCAGAAGCCCTCTAGCTTTGGCTCCTTTACCTCAACTTGTCTTCCTTGTTCAGACTCCACAAGCATAACTATTTTTCTTTCCATGTACCCCTCTTCGTCCTTCCCTTGCCTGTAGCCTCTGAATGAAGCAGGGCCAGCAAAGGTTCCCAGATCTACCACTTCACTGCCCGTTTCATCTTCTCCCTGAACGTTAGGAGCGCCCCATTCAGCCTTAGCGTTCAGACAGCAAGAAGAGATTGGGCTCTGAGGAACTGGCAGGGCTGGGGACCTTTGGCAGAAACTCCCATTCCCTCTGCCAAGCAAAAAAGAAAACACAAAACCCCCAAAAAGAAAAAAATATTCCCAACCTCCAGAACTAGCTGAAATCTGGGCTGGGCGTTCGTGCGGTTAGCTGTTTGCAAGTGGCCATTTTATGATAGGACACGACTGGGCAGTATATTAACCCTTTCCTCGCCTGAATGGACAGTGTCAAATGTGTCTGTGCACATTTTAAGTGTTCTGGGCTGGCGCTGGGGGAATGAGAAGAGGGTCTGTCTTTGGGAAAGCTGGAAAGGGTTAAATATTGCACCAACAAATCTCATAGGCTGATTTTACAGGTATTCTGTGTTGGGCAGATGGTGTATTTATGCTATAACAATATGAATTAATTCAAAAGAAACCAAGTGTAAAGGTTGACTTTGAGCTTCAAGCTTCTCAGAGAAATTGTTAAAGGACTTTAAAAAGCAAAATTACACTGGAGTATGACTCGCATTTTGAGGGAGATTTTTTTTGTGCCTTAATTGTCAATTTTTTTATTGTAATTCACATCAGTTGATGGTCTGGAGCAGAAGATACTCTTAGATGCATAGGTTTCTATAAAAAGAAAATAGTTTTTGGTGTTAGCATGTGGATATATATGTATATTGGTATATCTCTCTATACATATGTGTATATATATTTATATATATATATATTTATGTAACAGATATTTATGTAGAATATACTATACATATACACCCACACTTGAACTTGTTCAGACTGTATATAAGTATAAAATGGCCACATCTCTTTGCGTGTGTCTGTCCCCGGAAGGGTGGACTGATTGTTTTTGGATGTCTGCAGCTGTTACCTTGAAGGATGCAATTTCATCTTTCATTTATTTTTCCCCATCTAGACTGTATCAGGATAAACTGTAACACCAGTAAGTTTCCCCTCAAGTTTCATTTTGTTCTCTTTCTATATATATTAAAATAACTTTATTTTCTTTGCTGTTTTATAAGCTGTTTTTCTTTTCTTTCCTTTTCTTTTTCTTTTCTTTTTTAAAAAATAGCCTTCTGAAATTAAAGGGTTGGGTGGGATACAAAGCTGTGGGGGAGGAGGGAAGATCTTACAGTGATTGTATATGAAATTTTTGTGTTGGGTTTCTCCAAGGAGGAGATGAACTGTTATTTCATAGCTTTGCAGAAGAGCACCTGAGGAACCTGATGAGCTGATATTATATTTCACTGGTAACCTGTTGTCTTTATGAAAACTTTTAAAGAACCACATAAGAATCACAACAGGTACTGTATGCACTTCTCCACTACAAAAAAGGCATGTGCGTTTTAAAAACAAACCAAACCCACCTCAAACTCTCACTTTATTCCGGAATGCTGATAACTTAACTTGATATTTATTCAAAGTAGTTTTTATTTGGGTGTAGAAGAAGGAAAATTAGATCTTAGAGTTTTAGTATATTATCAGAGTTATGTGATAACCTTTTATATAGGATTTACTGTTCTTAGGTTTCTATAATAAATTGCAGCTGAATCTTTGGGTCACTGAAGATTTCTTTGAGTCTGTATAAGAAGGGAAGACGACTTATAAAATCTCTGTGAAAAATAGTAGTGAAGGATCATATCCAATTCCAGAGAAATTGAACAAACAAAATCTTTCCTGCTGTGCCTCAAAGAGCTGGTCAAAGTTGACGTAGGCCTCAAGGCAAAAAGCACTTCCCAAAGAATGGAGCTGTTTTTCTCTCAAGTGTGCTTTGAGGCTTATGTTACTTGATTCCTGAGCTGGCACATCTTCTGTGTTAGATCTTATGTGGAAAGATTGATGGAAGGCGAAACATCGTTTTGGGAACACTGTAAGGTATGAAAAGGCAAGGATGGTCCACGTGTTTTCTAGAGGCTGTGGTCTTTTTGGACAGAGCCCCATCCAAGCTAGCAGGCAGGTGGAAAGTGATGTGCTGTGGTCTCAAAAGCAAACATAGAGCTTTCAAGTAGAAGAGCCAATAGTAGCAGCACCAAGAAAATCTTTTTGTAAAGAAGTTTTCTAACAGCTTTGCCGTAGTTTTGGACTAAGAATAGGTTTGTAGTGTTAGAGTGCAGAAAGCAGTTGTTTGGGCTTTTTCCCATGTGCAATATTTGCAAAATTTTAAAGGTTCTCTGTGGTTGAAATAGAAAAAAAATTACACACATAAGCAGATCATAGATCAGCTTTCCCTCTGGTCGCTGCTGGGTGGTTGAGATCCTGCTTTGCAGGGAAGTGGAAGCAATTAGCTTCTTGGTCTTGGGAAGTGGTCCCTGGGAGCCTGTAGCCACGGACAAGCCAAAGCACTGGCTCGTGTGTGATTATTCCAGCTGTGAGCTCTGATGTGCTGTAGGAGCTTAATTAGGAGTTCACAACATTGAGAGCAGCAGCTTTCTTCAGCCCTGTTGCAGGGCTATGCAGGATTAGTCCTCTGTGACTCAAAGCTTGACAGCTCTTGAATTTCATATGCTCTTCGAAGTTTTAACACTGTTCACTGTATTTCAGGATAGAGCAAGTAATTGGAAAACCTGTCTTGAATCTCTGCTAACTGAGATTGCCCGTTTTTACCCAGCAGTGCTGAGGATATTTGCATAAAAATAAGATCTTTTGCTTCCTAAGAGTTCGTGTGCTCTTGCTGCTTAGCCACCTGTAACTCTGTCTAAACACTTGCACCATATCTCTTCTTGATGCGTGTCATCTGAGTATCTGTATCAGTTCCTCTGGTACAGGACAGCAATCTGATGTTTTTGTCATCATCTTCAACTTTTCATGACAGCTGCTGTTACAGGCTTCGCTATGGAAGGCTCTCTTCAGGTGGGAAATCAGCTTCAGTAGCAAGGAGCGATGGTCTGCTTTTCATGCGAATCAAAATTCAAGAGTAATTGGGAAAAATATTCAAAAAAGAAAAAGAGAATCCTATAATCAGAGCACTGGGAAGACAGTCTGAATCCAGTGCTTTTCTTAGTTTCCCCATAAGCATCAAAACATCTTGAATCATTTTGCTTCTATGCATTTTTAATAGTTGAGCCTGTTGCATTTTTAAATACAGACTTCCTCTGAAGGTTTGCATTTATTTATTTATTTTAAAATGCTTTGGGTTTTCCTAATTTATTTTTTATGATATTTTGCTGAAAATGAACCTTACTTCTAGCCCTTCCCAACACCTTGTTTTGTTGCTATGTGTTGCCGTAACTTGGGTCATCTGTCCTGCTTTCTGGAAGGGAACTTGCTGGGAACCGATTGACGAAAAACTGCATACTCTTGCATTAATAAAATACGTTTAGGCAGGAGCAGACGAAATATTGCTGTAACCATTCTTGCAGGCACAATGACAGTCACTTGTGCAGATGGACTTATCCACGTTCAGGTGGGTCTGGCAGGGTCTGCTGAAATGGGCAGAAGTGTTTTAAAGTAACTTGACCAATGGGATTCCTAATCTGCTGAAGAGTTTCAGGTCAAGCAGTCACCACTGCTAACTGAATAGACAGAACCTGGTATGTGGTTTTAAAGATAAACAGAGCTGTACTTCTGAGGTCTTGTGGAACATAGAGGTTAAAGAGCCTACCACATCTCATGCTACTTGAGAAGAGTCTAGTATATTGTCCCAGGTAAGCATCTGATTTTCAATGTACTTGCTCTTAATTTTCATTGAAAGGATTAAGGGTTCTTTGCTTGCATATCTTTGGGTTGTCATATATCCGATGCAAAATACTGTTTTCTATCACTATTTCTTCTTATCCTCCCTCTATTTCTCATTACTGTCGTATCTCAGAGTCCTGAAAGAGAAGACTAACATAATTTCCTAGAATTAGAAAGTTTGTTTACTTTCTCTGTGTTTATTTTAGTACTCATTCTTTCCTTTCACTCTCGAAGATACCTAAGCTGATCTTATCTATTTCTGCAAACTGATAGAGTTGAATTTAGAAGGACCAAACTGTGCTGTTGCCTACACAGATGTAACTGGGTGGTAACTCTCTTTTCCTCTGAGTGTAAAATCAGCACAATGAAAAGCAGGATCGAGATCACAAAATACGCTTTGTGAAGGTGCATTGAATGATTTCTCATCATAATGCCGACAGCACAGTTTTGTTGGGTGGATTTTATGGGGAAAATAGGTACAGTTTAAATGCCCTTGTATTTTCACATACATATCTTTTGAGTTTGTAAATAGTATTTCCTAAAGAAGTGTAACTCCTTCGGTCCATCTTCTGTAAACTGTTTCATGAAATACATAGTTCACTTTAAAGAAAGTTGAAGTTGTGATAGTTTTACAGTTTGTGTCATAATATCTGGTAGTCTGGTATTTCTTCATTCTTTAAAGCTATTTAGTCCTTAATTTCTGTATTCCCTTTTTGGTGACTCCATTTCATATCGGTCCAGATTGGGGACAGTTTTCAGCATTCTACCCAGTTTCAAGTGTGGAGGATAGGGCTGTGTGTTCTACAGATTTACTAGCTTTTGGAGTTGTTTTCACTTTGTGTTCTTTGTAGGCTAATTGTATTATTTATCTTGGCCTCATTCTCTCTCCTTCTCCAAAACCTTTGATGTGGTGTGTCAGTGGTCACAGTCATAGGGTTTGATACTACCATTATGGGAGGTTTGGTCTTCCAAAAGATCTTTGGGACAGCGAAAACTTCTGTCTTATTGCTTGTTGTTTCACAATGAGGCCTCTTCTCACCAAAGCGTGCAGACAAGCCCTTAATTATTTTCATGTGACTTGCGAAGCCTCAGCAAACCCTGGTCCTCTTCTCTTACCTGTTGCTAAAAGCAGAGGTGGAAGAGGATGAGGAATGCCAGTCCAATCACTGCTAGTTGCTCCTGATCTATGAGGCCCCATGGTTGGTGTATTGTTTCAGATCCTATTCATTCTGGTCCTAGGCAGTAGGAGACAGCTGGAATATAAGATTGGTTCTCCCTTCTCAGTTGCCGTGCTTACTGTGTTTAGTGCCTTAATTCAATGCGATGTTAGTGTTTCGTTTTGCTAAGTGCTGCTGTAACAACATAAGATGCGAACCTGTGAACTCTCTGGGTGAGTTTTAAGGTTTCTTTTTCCATATCGTAAGAGGGATGGAGCACCTCTCCTATGAAGACAGACTGAGAGAGCTGGAGCTGTTCAGCCTGGAAAAGAGAAGGCTCCAGGGAGACCTTATAGCAGCCTTCCAGTATCTGAAGGGAGCTACAGGAGAGCAGGAGAGGGACTCTTTGTCAGGAAGTGTAGTGATAGGACAAGGGGTAGCGGTTTTAAACTGGAAGAGGGGAGATTTTGATTGGATATTAGGAAAAAATTCTTTCCTGTGAGGGTGGTGAGGCACTGGAACAGGCTGCCCAGGGAGGTTGTGGATTGCCCCATCCCTCGAAGTATTTAAGGCTAGGCTTGATAGGGCTTTGAGCAACCTGGTCTAGTGGGAGGTGTCCCTGCCCATGGCAGGGGGCTTGGAACACGATGATCTTCAAGGTCCTTTCCAACTCTAACCATTCTATGATTCTATAAGTAAATAGGAAGCCGTGCTAATCTAATCAAAATGTTGTAAAACCAAGTGCACTTATCTGATTCCTAGTGATGTTGCTGTCATTTTAATAAAAGCTTAATAGTACTCTCATATGAAAACATTATTTGGAAAGTGCAGAGGTGTGATTAAACATACACATCATATTAGTGACTAGTATCTCCTAACTCCATTTAAGCATAATCAGGAAGAAATGAATGCTTATGCAGCCTGAAAAGTGATGAATCATTAGTGTGTCATACTGTTGTGGTGAAGGCAAACCTGGTGTCTGTAGCATCTGCACAGCCCAGCTGAGAATGGTCCCACATTGAGCAGTCCCAGATTTAGGGTGCTGGTCTGGCCTCATGCTGCTGCTGTACTGCCATGAAGAAGAAGGGAAGAGAGCAAACCTGATTTTGGAAGACTTTTTCCTCTCGTCAGGTGATGAAACAATGATTGTCCAGGTATTTTGTCAGATGGTAAACTAAGAATTCTGTTAGAGGAAGACATACCAAGTTGGATCCAACACCCTGAGAGAGGTGAGGCTACTGCCACTCCCGTTCCCAGGTTAGCAGTAGAGGGGTTGAAGATGTAAGCTTTCAATTCAGAGGTTGCTTGATACCTTTACAAAATGATCTTGAGCTTGTTTTAAAAAGGTAGCAACGAAGTCCATACAATTACCAGTTTCGATGGAGAGGCTTTGGGGATTAGTTGGATTAGCCCCAACCTTTGGGGCTGGGTTCCACAACGACATCTTCCATTTTGGGGAAAGGCAGAAGGTGAAGTGCATATGAAAAGCTGCTCTACTTCGCTGCTGTCTAGACAATATGTCTTCTCTAAATTAGATTCTGTAATTAGTTGCTAGAACATCCACTGTGTTCTTTTATTCAGAGAAAATTGGCATAAAGCTCATGCTTTAGGGTCTAGGAGGAAGTGAGTATTTAATATGTGATTAACTTTGAGAACAACCCAGAGAGAGCATCTCTAATGAGACTTTGAATAGTTAAAAAGGAAAAGAAAAGCAGACACTAATCAGCATAGGCAATGCTTGCTATGTTGGGTGCTACCTTATCGGTAAATTTAAGGCCAATCAGTGAGCCTGAAGGCTCAGAGTATATTGGATAAGAAGTGACCGGTAAAGAGGTTCTAGTGATTTGCGTTATTGGGTGCAGAATGCTGGGTGTAATGCGCAAAAGCCTTTCACAGTGTCTTTAATCCTCCTCATCCAGGCAGTGCTATGAAGATTAAGGTTTTGCTGTGACATAATTAATTAATTTCTGCAATCTGAAACCGCAGTGAGCGATATCACAAGGTCCCTGCATCCCAGAATGTTTCAGGGGCTGTAAATCTGGGCTACAAATGCAAGCCCATGTTTAGGAGACTTCAGGTAGCCCCAGCTGTTAGCAGCAGTTGCCCTTGGTCTTCCAGCTAATACTGTCACATCCTTTGAAAGTTTCAACTTTGACTCTTGGGTTCTAGTGCTCAGGGAGAGACTTCAGCAGGTCTTCCAAGGTCATCAGTTTGAAGAGATGGTGCTGTTGAGAGCAGAGCTTGGCAGAATGCATTCTGTGTTATTTTTAACTAAATTGCTGTGGTGGGACCTAATGGGGAAGAAAACTAACCTTGGAAACTCAGCAATCATTTGTCAGGAATCAATGACCTGCTTTTGGAAAGCAGCTCTGTCAGTTTACTGGCTCTCATTCGGTTCCTCCCCCCACCCCCAAGCAGCTTTTTTGGACTCCTCGCCATTTTGCCACTTCTTAAAAGGTTGTCTTTGTACTGTATGTTTTCATATAGAGAATTTTCAAGTTGTGTAGCCTCCGACCCCTTCCATGGAATTATAATTAAAAATGATAACTGTTGAGAAGGGTGCAGAGTCAAAACAACCAAATCAGTCACCCTGTCAGTCACTAAGCTAGATTCCCTTTACTTAGTGTTAGAAATCCCGATCAAGCATTGGTATTCTAGATGCTATAAGAAAAATTATGGATTATTATGGATTATTGAAAGGTTGGAGAGTTCTTTATTTATTTATTTGTTTGTTTATTTATTTATTTATTTGCTGTATTTAGAAAGATGCTGTAGGTGAACCTTGGAGTAACCTAGGAAGAATCACAGAATTTTCATGGTTGGAAGGGACCTCTGAGATCGAATGCAACCACACACACACACACACAAAACCCCCAAAACCACACACACCCCCCGCCAAAAAACCTGAACCCAACAAAACAAATCACTCAACCCGACAATCTTGGCCACTAGAATATACCCTGAAGTGCCACATCTACATGTTTCTTAAATACCTCCAGGGCTGGTGACTCCACCACCTCCCTGGGCAGGCCGTTCCAGTGCCTGACCACAGTCTCAGTGATGTAATTTTTCCTACTATCTAATCTAAACCTCCCTTGTTGCAACTTCAGACTATTTCTCTGGTCCTGTTATTATTCACTAGGGAGAAGTTTGTGAATAGGATAAGTTTTGAAGCCATGTGATGCTGGATTTTGTTTTAATGGTACATTGAATTAGCTAGTTGCTGGTCAGCAATGTTTTTCTCTCATCCACCAGTTACTTTTAATACAAGCTTCCCTTCTCATGTCTGTTTGGGGAAAACAGGATGTCTTGCTTCCTTTCCTGTTGCAATATTTGCAGGATCTCATCCAGGATGCCTAGGGGCAAAAAAAAAAAAAAAATCCAGGCTATGATAGAAAATTTTGTGGGCTTCTCAGTTTATTTTGGCCACTTTCTTTGTATAAATCGATATGTTTCTTTCAGAGGAGCTGTCATCACTTGCACTCAGTGTTTTGGTTTAACCCCTGTAGGTGGCTAATCACCATGAAGCTGCTCTCTTGCTCTCCCCCAGCCAGTGTGTTATCAATGCTGTTATGCTCACAAATCCAACCATTGCATCATGTGGGCTGCCATGGAGAACATTAACTCCTTCCCAGCTGTACCCCGTACGCTTAGGAAGAAACGAGAGCTTTCAAAGTTTGTGGACATCATGCTATAGGGCTCAAAAAGGCAATGCTTTTGCTGCCTTTACAGTGAAACAGAGGACCAAAACTGAAATAGTGTCACCTATGGTGTCCAGCCATCGAGCATTTGGTCATTTCTTTTCCCATTTCATTGATTTTTTTTTTTTTTTTTCATTTTCTAAACAATCCATTGAGTTTCAGGAAACTTGCTGTGTGAGTGGTAATATCAAGGAGCTGTGTAGTGCTACTAAATGTGTTGTTCCTAGGATTAAGACCTGTCAGGCTGTTGACTATCTTAAAATCATTGACTGCATTAGTACTTCAATGCTGGATACTGTTTCCATGAATGAATAGTGAGAGGGGTTGAGAATGACAGAAAAGTTGCCTCTCCACAGCTGGGAGATTTTTTTCTATGCTCAACAGTCCTCACACCACCCACCTATTTCATCAGGGATAGGTACAGTCCTACCCCTGTGACCCTTAAGTTGCCTGTAAGGCAACTGCAAGGCTGGTTTGTCTGGCAAAGGCACTTCTGCTAGAAAATTGCTCTCAGGGGACAAAGAACTGCAATTGCACACAGGTGCTTGAGGAGTAAAGTAAGTTTACTTGAAAAGCATCCTTCTGTGCTTGAACTTTGGCCTCTCTGAAATGAGCTGAAGAAAGGTGAAGAGCAAGTTTGTGGGCTGCCTCTGAAAGAAGCACCTTAGAGATATTTACTGTTTTGTGCAGGGACAAAATGAATCAGAGAGAATAAGAACCCTTCTTTTCCCAGAGTGAGTCTCGCTCTCTCAAGCTCGTGCACGTTGGTACATAATGCATATGGCAAGCTTGCCTTGCTGCTGCGTCTCCAGAAACTTGCCCTTAGCAAAGCTTTCAGCTGTGATGCCTTCTTTTCTAATTGCTTATCTTCTGCTCATCTCAAGAAAAGCTGATTCTTGAGGTTTCAGAGCCAAGGAAACAGTAGTTGACTTCTTGCTTCTCTTGTGCAATGGGAATATAATGCATGGGAAAACTTGACATCACAAGGAACCTGGTTGCTAAGCCACAGATGTGTGTGATTAGAGGTGAAGATTTTGTTATATCATAGAATCATAGAGTGGTTAGAATTGGAATGGACCTTAAAGATCACCAAGTTCCAAGTCTTCTATGATGGGCAGGGATGCCTCCCGTTAGAGCAGGTTGCTCAAAGCCCCATCCAGCCTGGCCTTGAACACTAGGGATGGGGCATCCACAACTTCTCTGGGCAACCTGTTCCAGTGCCTCACCACCCTCACTGCTACATCATCATAAACCATTTTGTAGCAAGTGGAAAATGCAATATGCTGAGCAGTTTAATTCTGAATGTGAAAAGTTAGAAAGCCTGAGAGAATTTCTCAAGTCATTTTCCCAGTTAAATATCTTTTTGATTTGTGTCACTTCAGTAGTTGCTATATTAAATAGTCGTGTGTGCACACTTCATTATGGAAAAATAGCTTTTTCCTCTTGGTGGATTTCACAGTACCCAGGTCTGCTCATGTATTGGAGGTCAAATCACCAGCTACAGTTTTAATCATCCAAGGATATCTTATGATTTTTGTTTTCCCATGAATTTGAAGCAGAGAATCAGCAACAAGCTTGAAACAAATCAGGGAAGTTATTATGCTAATTAGATGTTAATGAAAGAGTAGATTCAGGTAAGGATTTAATTGTTATTAAGAAACTGTTATCATGCTGACATCATTTGGATTAGGGTGTTTTCTGTTCCCCTTTATTTGTAGGTGAAGCTTTTTTGAAATTCTTCAGCCCACTGTTTTGAACTGGTAGGGAAAAGAAGAAATGGAGCTGGTATTGCTTTTGACTCACATGTTCTTTTGGGTTGCAAGCTGTTGCCACCTTCACCAAGCTGTTAGCATCTTTGGAACTGCCTGCTGAAAAATACTCATACAGAGTTCAAGCATTTAAACAAAGCTGCAGTCTCCCATTATCTGGTGTGGTCCTACTCTTTAATTCTTGGAGTTTAGCTCTTAGAGCCTCGTTTAATTCTGTGTTTTGTTATAGCAGAGAGAATAAAAGTTTGTTGCTTCCAATTTATTATATTATTATACTTTGCTGCTTAGGATAATTTTAGATTAAGGGAAACTTTCTTCCTAAATCATCATTGCCATTGAAAGCAGTGCTGATAAAATTGACCAGTTCTCATTATAATCAAAGTTGATAATATTTCTCTCACTAGTCACACTTTGATTTATTGCATGTGTATTAAAATGCAACAGAGCAGGTGAAGCAGCATGAAAACTATGTGAAAATGCAGGACTTTGGATTTTTGTCTTCATAGTGTTCATGGAGCTTGTTTTCCTGAATGAACTGAAAAGGTTATCCAGACTTCAAGATTTCTTGCCCCAAGCATGGTAAATTTGAAGTTTCCAGCTCAGCAGACTCACTCAGTGGTATTTTTTGCAATTTCTCACTGGTCGGGTGACTTCTCCAGCAGCAGCGTGATATTTTACAGGGAATGCTGTATCCAGCAGGGCTGCATGGAGAGAATAATTTATGAGCCCAACTATTTGTGTGTGCTCAGGACCATGGTGTCAGTCCCCAGTCCAAGCAAACTTTCCCATCTCTGGTGGTACTTCCAGTGCCCATTACAGAGGGGGCTGAGCACCATCTCGTGGTGCAGCTGGAGATTTTCTAGTTTCTCCTCTCAGTTCATCTGCTGAGCCGCCTAAATACATATGAAAAGCAGTATCTTCGTTTTGTGTTTGCTGTGTTGTTGTTTTCCCATCCGTGAAAGGGCTGTAGGTATGTTTAGCGTTTGTCATTGAAAGTAGTGAAAAGGAAGATTGTGTTCGTTGTCAGAGCTGTGTAAAAAAGGACTTGGATGCAAATAGGTTCTTGACAGTACAGCTGGCCTAGAGGACCTATCAGTTTTGCTCTACGGGAAGCAAATAACTTTTCCATGGTGTGGACTGTACATAGGGCCAGTGCACAGAAAACAACTGCATGTTCTGCTTCCTTGAAGTAACACCTTTTCGTCTCAGATGAAAACAGCTGATGTTGTGGAGCTGAAGCTTTATGGCTTAAATGCTGTGAGCAACCCTAGAACGGTGACTGAGCAGCCTCCTCAGTGTCTGCCAGGCTGTAGCAAACACTGCTGTTCTGCGTCTCTGACAGCTGCAGCAAGTCAGACCATCCTAACTTCAGTATTCTTTTCCAGGGCTGAAATCCACACAATCTACTGCATTTAAAACATTTTTTTTTTTCTGCCATCTGCATCTGTTTCCTAAATTAGATTTCAGGAAACCCAGTGATAAAGCTAATAACAGGCTTGAAGTAATAAGAAAAGTGTGCTTGGATTGAACACGTTCAAAACATCCTTATTAGTATATATCATATGGAATACCTATATAAATGTTTAATGCCTCCCGAGATCAGAAGTTTCAAAGAATATACATAGAGCTGATATGTTTTCTAGTAATTCATATGAGTGTGTGGGTAATCCCTTATAATAGGAGCAGCCCAGCGTAGTTGTGGGGCAGCTGACAGGTAGGTGGGCTAAGAAGGTAGGGAAAAGATTTATTAAACTCAGCTATTGGAAAAGACATTAGTGGTATTTGCATAGCTGATATTCAGTCACTCCTGACTAGTTGGACATGAATTCAGAAAGGGGTTTCCAGTACTCAAATGCCTTGATTTCAGGTAAAATCCTTAAAAGCACATTAGCTCAAGCTTGATTGTAATGGACTGTAGCAGCCATATGTGAATACAGAGGCTGTGAAAACTGAGGGCAGTACTTGAAAGGCATGATGTTACTTTAAAGCCAAGCCCTCAACTGAAGCAGCTGGAACCTAAGAAAATCTGTGTAGGAGTAATTAAACAGATAGAGATGGAGTCCGTTTTAAGCTAATGTTAGAATTGCATCTCATGTTCGTTTTACAACCAAAAAAACATCATCTCTAGAAGATCTTGTGCTTTGTTTTACCATGAATCCAGCCTGATCTTTTTTGAGCTTGGTCAAGGGAAACCAGAGAAATCAGTGTGTTTCACGACTGTACAAAGAATGATTCTGGCAAGGGAGGTGTTTGAAAACAGGAGAGAGGAAATTGGGTTCTGAGACTTGTTTAGAGATCCAAAGGGCTGGAGGATGTTTCCTGCCAAATTACAAAGTGCAGAGGGGGGGTTGCAGGAAGACATTCCCTTGAATGGGCCCCAGCCACCTCCCTTGCTATGGGAAACAGAAAATTAAAAGATATTTCCCTGTTTCAGGCTAACTTTGGTGCATCATAAGGAAATCTTTCTTACTATTTTGTGAAAGGTGTTCTTCTGCTTTGCCCTTCCAGGGAGCTCCTTTTGTTCAGTTCACTCAAGTAGAGTTAAAATATAAATCTATTCCTCTTGCTTTTACCTCTTTTTCTAGTTTTCAGCTGTCAATTATTTCTTTGTCCTAAGAGGAAATGTGCTCAACTTTCTGTTTTCTTGATTGCTGAAACTATGTTTTCCAGCAGTCCATTAGTTTATTAAGATGTTTTTCTACTTTAGCTCTAATTTGCAGAGGTACTGAGCCTAGTCAGCCCCTGTTGACTTTCACAGGATTTTAGATACTCAGCATTTGTGAAGAATAAAATCTTAATGCCCTTATCCTTAAGAGATCCACTGCCACATACTAAGGGGACATTTTAAGAAATGAAAATATGACAAGTGAGAGGTACTGCATAATTTTTTTCCAATTTGTGACGTAATTAAATAAATGTGAGTTCTTGGGACAGGTGTGTGGGCAGGGTAATTGCCAGGCTTGGTGATTACTTTTGAGTCATGCATTGTACTTAATGTATCAGGTTTTCTCCATGAGATTTAATTACTGTGACCTGAAGTATTTATTAGTCTGAGAAAACTGAGGCTCTTGGTTACTGTGCTTTGAATGCAAAAAAGTGTGTTTTAACTTATCTCTGGGATCTGCATCGCATTCAGACTCAATAGACAAACATGAGCATGTTTTCATATAAGATTTCTGCTTTTCCTTTTAGTGATTAGGCCAGAAATGTAACAGAAACATCCCCTTCCTGAGAGTTTTGGGAGTACAGACAAACTTAGAGATACTTGTAGATATGTACAGAACTGCAGTTATGATAAAATAAAGGAGGGATATATAGTAAAATATTTTAAGCCACTTTTCTTTTGGGGCACAATGACAGTAACTTCATCTGCAATTGGGCAAGGTAATGCATTGCTTTGTTTTGGCATCTCTTTTTTGGTCATAACACTGAAATGGTATTTAATTCTCTTTTGTAATCGGGTAAGATTAGAGCCTAAAATTAAAAATACTTTCTTAGGAGTTCTTAAGCCTATTTTTATCTTTGGAGTATTCTTCTTATGCTGATGATTTAATCCTTACAAGACTGCAATAGTTGTGTCATGAGTATCCCTATGGAATTACTGAAGGACAGAATGTGAAGTATTTTTATGCAGAAGCAGTAGCAGTGACATTATGAGCTTTCAGCCCTGCCTTAACACACACCGTTATCTGAACACTTCTGGCAGCGAGTAAAAGCTTTGTTCCAGCTGTTCAGCCCTGCTGCTATTCTGTAGTTTTTAGCAGAGAGGGGAAGTCTGAGCAAAGAGAAAGATTACGCCTCCTCCCTGAGTTACCATACTGCACCTATGGAGGGATCCAACTTCTACATGTGTAAGAAAAGTCTGTGTGTGCATTTATTGCCCAATGCACTTTTTGGAAATTTGCAGACTGCGTACTGATTGAAAGGAAGGTGCTTAGCTGCTTTTTGGACAAGTACACTGGAAATTGGTCTGTTATCTTTGGGGTGAAACAATACCCATCAACTGTGGACACTGTTAATTCAATCAGTGCTGAAAAACCCTCCTCAGATTCCACCTCAGGTGACAGTAGTTCCAGATCTTTTGCTTCCAGGGTAGCAGTAGTCTTCTGAAGCTGCAGCAAGTCCAGTGTAAAACCTGGACAGATTTTGCAAAGGCAGAAGAGGAGAAAATCTAGGAAGAGATTTCCCAAGGACATTGAAACAACATGTCAAGATCAGCTTTTTCTGAAGAAAATTATCTGAAGTACTACCAAACTCACTAGTGTACAATTTCCACAGCTACAAATACAGAGGTGAAACAAACCCAAACCTATTTCCTAGGCATCAAAAACTGTAGGGAATTTTGAGTTGGTTCTTACTGTTGCTGAGTGAAGAAAATCTCTCAGTGGAAAATCAGGTGATGATTGCAGTGTTGCAGGTTGTTTTGCTTGCTCTAAGTTTAAGAATATTGTATGTGAAGGGGGGCTGAGGAGCCCTTGTGCTGTGGTAGTACAAATCGGTGGGAACTGTTACTTCTATAGAGACAGTTGTTTATAAATCGCTTTAGTGACCAGTCCACTGTCCTAATTCTGTTCCTGTTTGGTTGGCCCACACTTCAAGCTTACTTTATTCAAGCACTGAGAATTCTATCTATAGCTTCTAGGATCTCCACAGTGTCTAGGACTGAGTCTAGCATCCCAGATAACACTCCCCAGTCCCGCCTCGCTTCCACAGCGTTCTGTTGTGACCCAGCAGTATGTTCACAGGCAAGAAAGACCAGAATATTTGTATAGGCAGCATGGGTAGCTGAACCGGTTCACATCTAGAACCCAATTACTACCTGGCATCTATTCTCCTCTCAGAGAAATACTGCTATGTTGACGTAGTAGATACGTAGTCAAGCCTGGCTTTGGTAAAAACATCTTCTTGGTCCACTCACAGCAAAGTGCCTCTCTTCTGGAAACAGAAAATCCTAGTTTCAGTTCTTTCTGATGAGCATAGTATCTGTGTAACGGGCAGCCACATATTTCTACAGGACAGCTTGGAAACAGAATCTGCTCTGCAGATTTTATTATCCAAATGAGTAAGTCTAAAAGGCATGGAAGGAGTGTATGGGCACTCGCATTTAGTCTAGTGATTAAATTTAGTCAGCGTTTGTTGAGACCAGTCTCTCTTTAGTCAGTGAAGAGGACTAAGCTCTTCCAGAGAATGGTTCAGAGCTGCACTCTAGGGCAGCCGCCTCTGGTGAGTAATTCGGAGCTGCCCACAACTCCTGTCTGCTTGACAGGAGCATTGCTGTGACATTGGGGCTTTTGATAGACTTCTCAAATTGACATCACTACAACAGTCTCCAGATAATAATAATCTCTACATATCTCTTCAGTAGCAAGACTTTGGACAAGTCATTTATTTACCTGTGTTTCAGCTTTCCAGTAATGTCGAGTTAATAATAGTCACCTCCTTGCCAGAAGGCTCTAGGATCTGAAGTCGTGAATGTCTGTAGTGGTTTTAATATCATCAGTACAAAGGTATTGTGCAAACTGAAAGAATAATGAATTCCTGTTTATTGACCTCAACATTAACATAAACTGCTGAAAGACGCAGTGCTTTCCAAAATATTAAAGGCCATATTGTCCTGCTGGTGTAATTTGTTGGAATCATGGCAAGCAAAATCAACATCCATGGGATATGTGTAATTTTAGATGTAGTTATTTAAATACAGATACCATCGATTCAATAAAAAATGCCACACTTACAAACAGGGTTGTTGTGGTTTTTTTTAAAGAAAAAAAAAGTTAGCTTAAACTGAAATAAAGAAAATGAACCTCAATCAGCAGGAAGATACAGACATATTTACAAGAATAAGTGTGCAATGTTCTATTCATAGATGATAAAGTCTTACCATGGTTTTTGAAAGTGTTATTACTAGTTTTCTCTCTCCTCTGCTTTGAATTGCCTGCATTTGTAGATAGTTTCCATAACAGCACATTGAAAGAGATGATTGTGTTTCCTATACCACTGCCTATGTCTTCAGAAACACTGAGAAATGATGGATCTGCGCCTTAAACAAAACTGAAGCAAATGCTCCATTTCCTACACCAACAATAATTGGAATCTTGTAAGTGTGGATTAACAGTATGTACAGTTTTCTAGGCTTTGGATTTATACACTATATTTCAGATTCGGTCATAATTTCCATAAAAATGACAGAATAATTAGGACAGAATAATGAGGTTATTAATAAATGACATTACTCTTGCACATGATTACGTCTCAGTCTTCTGGATGGCTGAAGTATCTGCAGACTGGGTAAAAGATTATCTGGTTTATGATATTCTCCATAAATGATACTTTACTTCTTTCATTACTACCCGTCAGAGCTAGATAGCTACCGTTACATACATGGCAAACTCTGATCCCACTCCTGAACCTTTTAATGTGTCTTTTCAACACTGCTTTCAACTTAACGTTTTGCTGCTGCTGAAGTAATATTTTGCTTAAGCTGTCTGAGTCTATAAAAGCCGCAGTTTGCTTTTTTGGGTTTCTCTATAATACTTAAAGCGTGTTTTGATGGTAATTATACTTATTTTACAATGCTCCCTTTATATAGTGCGGATCCTGCTTTTGATAAAGTAGGCTCTATGTTACAGAGCAAAATAAGTTTAAATAGGCATGGGGGTTTTCCTCATGTATTCTCTGACCCGAGTTTGAAAAATTACATCAGAATAGCAAAAGGGAAATTGAATCATGCTCGTAAGAATATAGCTTTGTTGCTGTAAGAAGAAATGCTAAAGCTAAAATTTGCTTGTGTCCTAAAAAAGAATTAATTCTGTAAATCAAAGGTAAGTGGTGATGCTGGCCCAGTGTCATAGCGGTATGATCTGTTTACCCTATGAAATGGTCTGCTGAGTTTTACATCAGGGTAGTTTCCCTTTGGCCTGCACATTGGGAAATGTCATTTCAGCTGTGACTGAACGCCTGTCTGTTCAGGTGACTTTCTTCTTCCCACTCAAAGAGTGAAATATCTCAAGTTGTGGCTTTCATTGTTTTCCTTGGCAAGTAGCAGGAGGTCAGTGAAACACCACTGATGTTAAACTTTAACAGCTTTGGTGAGATTCTTGTCTTGTAATTTGAGATAACACTGAAGTGGATTCTTCATTATTATTATTATTATTATTATTATTATTATTATTATTATTATTATTATTATTATTATTATTATCATCATTATTATTATTATATTCAGTTATGTAATTATGGCATAGACATCTTCATTTTATAAAGGAATGTTCATCTGAGTATCAATTCTGTAGGTGCAATGAGAATTTTATCTCACTCCTAGCATTTCATTCCATATAGAGATACATATGTATAGAGATAGACATATATATGTGGGTGTAATATAGGGGCTATTGCCACCCATAAAATCTGATCCTGATTCTTACTGGAGCAAAACGGCAATATTCCTTTTGAATTTGAATCAGGAGCACAAAGATGAGTATTATCAAGAAGAGAATCATAAAATGCCTCCTGTATAAAAGAATGAAATGTGTTCTCAGATCACATTTGACAAGATGTGGTACCTTAGCTAGGTAAAAGGCGTGGAAGAAGCACAGAGGAAAAATAGCTTGTATCAGAAGAGGCTAAATTATGTGTGAGAAGACAGAAAGAGATTGAAAAGAAGCCAGTTTTAAATAACAAGTAAAGGTGAAAGATCTAAAAAAGAGAAGAAAGAAACTGCATTTTTGTCAAGGTCGATAAGGTGTGTAAAAGTAGAGAGCAATAATTTTTTCACTGGATCTTGAAAAGACTAGGGAATCATCAGAGGTATATGAGAGAAGGTGATCTGATAATGAGATTAAAACTAGAACATTAATATGTTTTTAAAACATGTTAAGAACTTCTCAAGTCAGAAAAGGGAGAGACTGGGCCCTTGCACTTCTCATCTGGGTGTATAATATGTACCATGTGGCAAATTAGCTTCCAAATTCACTCAGCTTGGTCTCAACCTGTTTGTTTTGGAACCCTCACGTACCTTCGGAATAATTGTTCTCTGCCCTTCTGTCAGTAACCCCAGACAATAGCAGAGCTCTGGCAGCTGCTGCTTTGATCTGAACATACAATGCCACATCAGTAAAGCAGCAGCTTTGGAATATAAAAGAGGAAATCATACTCAAAAACACAGCATGTGTGTGTGCATGTAATTTTTGGTATAGACTGGAGCCATTTTTCTTTACCTCCTGACTCCTGGGAGAGATTCAGTCTTTAGAATTGCTCTGCTGCAATTGCTGAACGCTCTTTTGTGCAGTGTGTGCATGTACACTGAGTGCATCTATCAACCGGCGTCTTGGCCTTAATGGTTCTGCATGTTTTTGTGTCTTTTCAAAATCTATCCGTCTTGTGAGTCAGTCATTCATTTGGTCTTTCAGTCTGTCTAATCTTTCTATGATTTTATTGATTTGTTCGTGCCAAGGGTACAGAAGAAAGAAGCCATTTTAACTGCTCAGTAAATAGCTAGGAAAAGCCAACTGGGTTTAAATGTCCTGTCTTTTCAAGGCAGGCCTAAGACTGTTTCTACTCCCACTTAAAACTGCTGCCAAAAACCCCAACCGAGGTGTTTTTTGGTTTTTTTTTGGTGATACCTTCATGGGGCCTTGCATATATCAGGGACTCGTAGGAAGAGTGTTAGAAACAAGCTGATAAACGAGAGCTTTTTACCATTAAGTGAGACTCTTCAGATTTACTAAATCACCAGGAACTCTCTTCCATTCTTAATTCTTTCTAGGGAAGAAGCTGTGCTCATAGTGTTGTTTTGGTCTCCGTGACACTGAGATTGGCTTTGCTTTCCCTTGTCTGCTCATCTTGACTCAGTGCTGCAAAATGTTTCAGAGGGATGCAGGAGTGCCAGCATCTTCAATTTACAGTGCCATTATAGCCTGACTTCCCCCCCCCAGCCCCGACACCAAATGTTTGAAACACTTTACATTTTGGATTATTGTTTTCCCTCGAAAAGGCTGTGTGAAGGAGGTGTTAACTAGCAGGCTGATTCTGCAGAAATAATAGAGCAGTAATGAGTAGAAATTTTCATCAGGAACAAATATTTTTTGGACTCCATCAAAATAAACACCAGGCTTAGTAATCTGTGCCTAGCACTGCTCACTGAAATTTGCTTTCTCCCAGGTACTCTGCATCTTCCGTGTCTTCAGCAGCTCTTCCCTTAAGGAGAGGTACAATTTAGGCTGAAAGTTTTAGTGAAGTTCAAGCTCTACCGCTGTTGGGGAACTTGAGCAAAGCTCGGGGTGCTGATGAAAGGAAGTTAAATGCAAGCACGGGAGGTGTGTCAAGTCCCATGAAGAGACTAGTGGTGTGGAGTTTGGATGAAGGTAAGGGCAGATATGATTCCACTAGCTAAGTTATCCAGGGTCATTACTGCCCTGCACTCCTGCTCAGATGCAGCATCATCTAACGTGGGACCAGCAGTGCACTGGCTTTTGGGATCCTTTCCCCAAGTGCCCTTTCCCCAAGTCTTTGTTTTTAGTCATTCAAAGACGACTTCCCTCTTCAGTAGTAACAACCAAGGATTTCCCTTGCTTCTGAATAGAAGGGACTGAAGAGTCTGGCTCCTAGCTTTCTGAGCCATGATTTAATTCTGCTGTTCTTGCTAATGTTATTCCCTCACTGGGCATATGGCTGGCACGTCCCTGCGGAGGGCCAGCGCTCTGACCTGAACTCTGTCTGCCAGTCGAACCCTCTGCATTGAGAGCTCTCGATGTCTCCATGCTCTACAGACAGTTCCACTTTTCAATCAGTTTTACCCTGGACTTGTAACAACATCAAAACAATGCCTGCTGGCTTGTGGTTCTGATCACTACTTTTTTTTTTTTTATGAAAGAACTGCTCCAGAGAATTCTAATAGTGTGCAGCGTAGGCTTCATGAGCAAAATTGTCTGCTTAATCCATATGCCTTTCTAAAGGAAAATCTCAAGTGTGAAACAGCAGACTGTCCTTGGTGCTTTTTCAGACAGGCTTAGATTTTCAAACCTGGTATTTAGCTTTTTACATATATGGATAAAAAAAGTCAAAAAGAAAGAATGCAGAAGGATCCTTTAACTCAAAAGTTACTCACCTCACTCCAATCTCCACACAGACAAAGGGGGAAATTAATTCCCACAAAACACTGCTTGATTTCAGTCCTACTCTCAACTTCATAATTTTTGAATCATCAGAGATTAATCCTATGAATTAGATTAATTTTGTTCCTAAAGGGGAGATCCAGTTAGGAAAATACTATTTTGCTACTAATTGTTTTTGTCTTGGTGTTTCTCTCAAGCAAAGAATTCTCAAGTGCTTTATGATCAGAAAGTCTCGCCGTGGGTAGCACTAAATGGAACCAAGTGGCTACATGCTGCTGAGCAAAAGCTGCTGAGCGTCCCTTTCTCACTTGACAGATCTAACCCTGCTTTCTTCACTCATTATAACAGTTCACCTGGTGACAATTCCTGGCACTCTGTTGCTTGCTAAACACTACACTGTGATGTCTGTTAGCATCTTCCCCTTTCCATGAACCCTGAAAAAATAATTCACAAGCTGAACTACTGCTGCTAAAAAATATTTATTCTCAGCAGGAATCTTGCTCTTTGTTGTGTACTGACACTGAATATTTAAATTATAACCTTCTGATCTTTCATTTATAGTATCTAGAGACTGTTGAATAAATTAAAAAGAAAATGCCACAATATTCCACCTTGACAGAGGATCTGACAGGGAATCAACGTTTTCAAAAATGTGAGTTTAGTTTTCCAGCATATGCAGCTTCCACCTTTGACAGGTGATGTGCTGTGTTCAATACTGCTAAGCCATATATGTCAAAAGCTAAATACCAGTTTTAATAATCTAAGCCTGTCTGAGAAAGCACTGAGGACAGTCTGCTGTCTCACACTTGAGTTGAGACAGTGTCCCTAGTTTAGAAGGGCATATGGATTGAGTAGACAATTTTGCTCCGAAAGTCTGTACTTCAGTGTTAGTCATGAACTACGAAGGACTGTGAAGGATGTGAATCACTGCTTTCTAATAGGGTTCTGTGAATAGCATTGCTAGAAAGAGGCCTTGCAGGTTTGGTGATTGCAGTATTAATGGTATAGCCTTGATGGGAACATGTGACTAATAACAGGACTTAAATTCAGATGTCATGCTTTGGAGTTAGTCTTAAATGGTAGGTTGAAACAGGTTTTTTTTAGTTTCATTTTAAAATTATGGTAAGAGCAGTCAGTATGGTACAATGTACTGAAGCAAGTGAGATGCCCTAGGAAGTGCTAGGACAATGGACCTATAGAAATGGTACAGAGCACATCAGCCTGGACAACTCATGAACAGAAATGTAACTTTTTCCACTGAGTCACCCATCTTGCGCAAAACACATAGGCGTTGAGTTGTCTATGATTATCAATTTTCAAGAGTTCAGCTTTACTGGGATCTCTTTAAGCTTTATTATCTGCTTTGTGTCATATGTTCTGAGGCCAGAAGACACTATTATGATCTATTGCGACCTCCCATATGACACAGGACTTAGATATTTCTGCTTGTAAATGCCCCTTAAGCTATGAAATATCTGTTTAGAAACACGTCATATCTGAATGCATCACTGACTTCACATTTGTCTTAAAATATGTATTGATGTTAAGGACTTACAAGTCCTTTAAAAATCTTAAGGGACGTTTACCAATTACCCATGCGGTATGGGCAGTAAAGCCATAAATTAAGCCCACGTTCCTTGAATACTTTGTCCATAGCTTTTTTTCAGAAAAAGTAACTGCTGAGCCCCTTTCCTAATGCTCATCCCCTTTCCATGTTGGCTGGCATTATTTGGATCCCTCTGGTAATATTACCGAAAGAGCAATGTCCTGAATTGTACTGCTGGCATTTGCTACCTCAGTGGCTTGATGTCAGACCCTGCCTTTTTATAGACCATCTCAGTGCCATGTTTTACTAGGGTATGCAGCAAGCCCAACTTGCCCATGATGTATATCCTTGGCAGATGGAGGTTTTGGTGGGAGCTTCATTCCTCCCTGAGGTTCTGGATAAAATGTGGGATCTCCTGCAGAAAAATGGGAGATGGCTTGCATCCAAGAAATTGGAAAGGTACATAGAAAGTTATTCGGGTTCTGACTCCAGTCAGTCTCCTCTGAGAGAGATGGAACCCGGTCTTGGTGTAGCTTTTGTGAATGAATGGAGATGCGTCTTGACATTAAGGTGGGACAGATGGTACCATTTGCATGGCTAGGAAATGGACAGAGTAGCCTTACTGGTAGGGAACAGAAGCAGCCTAGATAATTCACCTGACCCAAAGATGCAACCCTTAAAGCTGGAAAATTGATGGGATTGTCAGCCTGATGCAGCCCACCTGTGACTGCTTAGCCAAAGTCCTTCTCCCTTGTGTCATGGCACCCTTCTTTTTTCCTCAACCATTTGGGTACTGGCTTTTCTTTCTTTAGAGGTGGCTGGCTATATGGTTCCTTGTAGTAGTTTCCAACCAGCCTCTGCTTTGTGATATTCTGGCCTCCTCCTTGAGCAGCAGTAAAACCTCACCCCTGTCTAGCATGTCCCATTGCTAGTGCTTTTACAGACTTAGGTTTTCTCATGCTGGTCTGTTGGCTCATTGCAACTTCTGCTCTTAAAAGCCTAAGCAAATACTGCATATAAAAGGTCTTGTCTCCTGTTAAGTAACAGGTAGATGGGGGCAACAGGTGCAGCCACTGAAGCCCTAAGAGGAGTTCGTCTGGGGCTTGGAGGGGTGAGGTCCCTGCAGCTGGGGAGGCTTGTTCGGATGGTGGTGCTGCCTGCCCCTGGTCCCTGTGCTCCGCTCTGCTCCCCTTCCTTGCAGCGTGAGGGGTGACCGCTCCTCTGGGTGGCCTGGGCTGCTCTCCCAGAGGCAGGAGGTGCGGGCGGACAGGCTGTGGGCAGTTGCAGGTCAGTGGGGCTGGAGGAGCAGGGCTGGAGTCATGGGCTTGGCTCTGCTGTGTGGGGAGTGTGGTACTTGGGTGTGTGTTTCCCTGTTGTGCACAACCCTTTCCCCCCTTCCTTTTTTTTTTTTTTTTTTTTTTTTCCTCCTCTTGGAGAACATGAAGTGTAATATAAGCCAGGATGAGAGAAGAATGTGTTGATGTTTTCCAGTTTAGACAGGATATGGGTTGCTTTAGCCACAGTTGTCCCTTTTTTACCTTCTACAGTGGGAATCCTGGTGGCCCTTGTGTGGTTCCAGGCAGGCAGTGCCAGGCTTCAGGGAATTGCTTGGGTGGGAGAGGGTTTCTGAGAGCAGTGACAGAACAGGGAGTGGGGCTTTAAAGTCTTCCTGTGTTTAAAGCTATAGCCTGTGCTGATCTCCCTTATGATGCAAGTTTAAGAAATGTTTAATGACCTAGGATGCTAGGTAGATGAAGCCTGATGTTTGCTTATGTTGTCTGATGTTACCTAGTTCGGTTAAGCTCCAGCGCTGCACTTCTGAGGCCTGATTGTCGTTGCTTGTCTTGGATGGAACTGAATCTACTCTCCTGGTGCTCTCAGTTCAATTAATAAGAATTTTCCAGCCAGTCCAAGGCTCTCTGGGTCCCTTCTTTTTTCCTGTCCAAATGTCTCCTTGCTGTCTGTTCCCTCATTTATGTGCACTTGACTTAGCTTAGAGGTTTTTCTCTGTGTTGGCGTGGGAGGGCTGCACAGCTAGGCTTGTGCTCAGGCCTCTGGGTTCCTCACGTCTCCTGATGCAGACGGCAGCCTGGGAGCTGCTGTGTCCCAGCACGCGTGAAACGTTCTCATGTACTTGAGGCACACAGCCGAGGCAAGGCTTTGTGCATTTTCCCTTTAATTACAGCTGACATGGCATGTCTGAAGACCATTTTAGAAGAGGAAGGCTTATCTGAGGGGAGAACAAAGCACAAACTGCCTTTTCTTCCTTCCTTTCCACGTGTTCTTTTCTTGGGACAGGCAGTAGGCTGAGAGACTCTGTGGCATGTTATCAGTGGAAATTATTCTCCCACCATCAGTGTTTCTGAAGAGATGTATTTTCCTTCCTCCTCTGTCCCCACGTTCTTCGAAGTAGCATGATTAGATGGGGATTAAAAGGCTCTAAAGGAAATTACTGTTGATGTTGAGAAGAGTGGTTGAACACAAAGGTGATGAATACAGCAAGACAAGGAGGGAGAGGGAATGAGAAGGTGACCAAGAAACAGGTAGAGCTGTATTAAACATAGCGAGAGGGGAAAATGAACAGAAAGTGGAGACCAAGATCCAATGGAAAAGAAGCTGCTGAGGGACAAGACACACAGGAATCTTCCTGTTTTTCCTCTCCGGAATCTACATAAACAAAAATACTTCCAACAGATGCATAATTAGCTAGTATGTCTACTGTTACAAATACTGAGGCAAAGAAACATTGAAAAAAGATGCTTATAAGATGAGTAAGAATATTTACAGTTGGGATATGAAACCTGCTTTATGATTTTTTGGACAATTTCTTACTGGTTAGTGTATGCTAGCTTCTGTGACCTGCGAGATAGGGAATTTGTAAACTGTGAACAATGTAAAATGCTACTAAATATAAAAGGTCAAAATTACTGCATTGGTTCAGATCTCTAAAAGTGAGAGGGGAAAAAAAAAACAAGGAAATCACCGATTTTATCTTTCTTCTGTGGGAGAGTGCCCCCTCCTCTTCACTATATAAACACAATTTGTGGCTGTGATCCTACATTCATAAATTGCAAAACCAGCAGGACTTATCATGACACTCTAGCCTGAACAGCTGTATATCACAGGCCATCAGGCTTCACAGAATTGCTTTCTGTTTACTTTAAAGCTTATCTTGGGGAAAATAAGACAACTTGGCTTCAGAAAGTCTCCTTGAGTTTAAAAATTCATCTAAAACGTGAACTGCAATATGAGTCTGCTGCTGAGGGAGACTGTACTTGCCTTCATCTTTTCCTGATGGTAAGCTGCTGTTCTGGTTCAGTATTTTGCCATTTACTGCAAATAATGGGCTGTTGGCTTCTGTTCTGAGACCTCTTCCTTGAGCTTTACTGAGGCCCTGTCACCAGGGAGCAAGGGTTATGTATTTTTTGCATGTACTGTGACTAGAGCAGCCTAGTGCAAAACACAATAGGTGGTTTGATTGCAGAAACCAATAACTTACAGTACCAACCACCTTATACTGCTCTCTTGAGTAATTAATGGGAATAACTTCTGTTTTCTGAGTTCCTGTATTGAGACTGAAAGGAGGATGTGTGTATAAAGGCGGGGTTCTGTCTCCTCTCCCAAGTCACAGGTGATAGGATGAGAGGAAATGGCCTCAGGTTGTCCCAAGGGAGGTTCGCATTGGACATTAGGAAAACATTTTACACTGAAAGGGCTATTAAGCATTGGAATGGGCTGCTCAGGGAAGTGGTTGAGGCACCATTAAAAGATGGGTAGAGGTAGCGTTTAGGGACATGGTTTAGTGATGTTTATTATGAGAGTTAGGTTGATGGTTGGACTAGGTGATCTTAAAGGTCCCTTCCAACCTAGATAATTCTATGATTCTATAATCTATTGTTAACTGGATCTGTACCCCTGGTACTTGGTTTGGTTTTGGGGTGTTGTTTTTTAGTAATGTTGTTAAGTTGTTTTTTCAGGTAGGCTTGAAGTAGTTGAAATTCGGTAGAATTTGAAGAAATCCTCCTACAGAGGAAGATTTAATAAATGTATTGGTAGCTCTGCAGCATTTGAGCCATCGATGTTCCTCAGTCTCCTTCTGACTTGGAGGCTGAAGGATCTTTTTCTGGAGAAAAATAGATAACAGGTAGTGTTGCATTTGTTAATGGCTGAGTTACCTGAAGAGCATAAATCTGGGGAGTGTGGTTATAAAATCATGAGCTTTTCTTATTGCATCTGAGGAGTGTGTTTGTAAGAATGATTTGTGTTTTCCTCAATTTTGTATGAGTGGGACATTTAAAAATGTTGAACTACCAATGTTAGTTGAGACTGATTATGCATAGTTTAATTTATGAAAGTCCTTGTGACACTTAAATGTGCTAAGCTAGAGTTACAGAGCATGGTCTTTTTTTGGGGAAAGAATGAGGAAATAGGAATGAGTTCAAATTGATAGCTTCAGTGCAGGCAATTGAAAAATGAAGCTATAGGAATGAAGTGTGGGTTTGTTTAAAAAAAAAATACAAACAAAAAAACCCCAAACCCAAACCTCCACCTAAAGCCAAAAAAACCCAAAACGAGAGCCAAAAGAACACCTCCCAAAAACTTTACTATGGTGAGTAAGTTTATAGTTTGAAGGATTTATTTATTTTATCAAAGGAATATTTCACTATGGAGTGAGTGATGAAGATCTTAAGTGATCACTTCTACTGCAGACAGAGCAAAGGTTTTCAGCCAGTATGTTACTCTGTATTTGGAGAAGTGCCAGTTGATGTCCTCAAAATAGTTCAGTGTCAGTTATCACAAAATATTTTACGCGCGTAGTGTGTGATGTATATATGGTTTTTAAACCTTTAAGACCTAAATAACTATTACAAAAATGTGTTTTACAGATAAAATTAATGACTAATCTCTAGAACATCAGTTCTAACTTCTAGTAAAATCTGGGCAATTGAAAGTAACCAAACTCCAGTTTTATGGCTGTTGCAGTGCTGCCCTTGAGGATGGAGAAATATGGCAAATGAATGGTGCATGCTGCACATGCATCGCTCTGTTATTCCATCAAGAGCATGAAAGATGTCATGGGTGTAGCATTATGAGCAGATGAAAGACACATCTGTTAAAATGTATAGATGAACCAAACAGGTGATTGAGAGACAAATGGTGATGTGGGCATATCAAACAGCCTAATTTTTTATATTTTTCTTTTTTAATAACAGATGAAGTGTGCTCATTTGGGTAATTGACTTCTGTGGCCAACTCCCTGCTTCTAGAAACAAAGAACATTGCTTACTTTTGAAGCAGTGATTCTGAAAAGGAAGTGGCACTTATTTAAGCACTTGACCATATGCTGCTTCAAATTTTGTAGCTGAGAAAATTGGGCTGTAGAAGTAGTAGAATATTCAGGCAGCAATATTACCATGGATGTGACATTGGAGACCATTTAACAAAGTAGGAATTTCAGTTTTTGTCCTTTGCATAAAGAGTAACACTTCTTAGAAAATTGGAAAGGGTTCCCTTGAAGGCTATGAAAAATCTGTGAGGCCTTACTACCCAAGAATGTGTAGTTTAGGAGTGTCATGATATAACCTACATAGACTAAGAAAGCTCACTCTACCGAGTTTATAGAAGTGAAGGTTAAGAGGGGACTTGAAGACAGCCTAGACATACTTATTTGGGGAAGAAATCTCTGATATTGTAGACTGCTTCTTAATCTTTTGGGAGCAGAAAACGTGTAATGAGGATTGATGACTGGAAGTGGAAGCTAGGCAAATTGAGACTTAAAATAAGGAACCCATTTCTAACAATGTGGGTAATTAATCACTGGAACAATTTTTCTAGCTGTATGGTACATTTCCCATCACCTGAAGCTTCTAAATCAGGACTGAACGTCCCTCTATCAGACAAGCTCTAGTTCAAACTGAAGTTGTGTTGAAATTTCTGGCTGAAGTGCAGTGGCTTGTGTTGTGCAGGAGGTCAATGCATATGATCATAATATTCATTCTGCCCTGAAAAATGTATTAATTTGTTTCTGGCTTATCTGGAACTGACCTTGTTCAAATTTGGTGATTTTATGTATAAACGGATGAGTGATATTTACCTCCCTGAAGATGGAAGGCCTCGGTTAATAATAAAGGCTGTGAAGGCTGCAAAACTTCTGTCAGGAAATATGAGGAACTAGAAATCGGTCTCTTTGCTGGTACAGCTGTAGGTGTTCCCTGGAACCTACAGGAAATTGTGTGTTGGAACCTCTCTCCTGGTCTGCCCATGCCATGCCATGTGCTTGTCCTGGGAGCCTCTGTAGGAAAGTCTGTTTGAAGGGGATGAACCCTCAGCATCACTTGGTGAGACACCTAGTGCTTTCTGCTCGCTCTGGACTGGGTACTTTCTAGCTCTGAATACAGTTTAGCAACAATAATGATAGATGTGAGTACTGTTGTGGGTTTGCTAGCAAGAAGTTGACAGCCAGAGAGGAAAAGGCAGGTCGACCAAAATGCTGGTGTTCAGTCACTTGTAACTTTCTTACTGCTTCAGGGACATATCTGTAATGGCGATCATTTGGAAAGCAGACTTGTTCTGTCAGGGTTCAGGGTTTCCTGACACAAGGAAAGGTTGTAATTCTTTCTTCTGATGGTATTAAACTGTAATTTGTGATCTTTGAGCAATAGTGGATGAATAAGCAAATCCTGGGTTATGAGTGGTGTGCCCTTCTGGTGTTTAAACACTGCTCCTGTCTTGCAAGAAGCAAATGCAATTGTCAGGAGGTGCTTTAAGTCAGGCTGTGTCAATCTGTAATGTTCAAGATCATTCAGAAGGCAAAAAGGGGTTTAAAGACCCTGGTGCAGAACTCATCAGCTCCATCCAGCTTCAGTCCCTGCTGCTAGTTCTCTCTCTCAAAATTCACCCACAGTACATCAGGTATCAAAAACAACATTTGGTTTTAAGTAGTACCTTTTTATATTCTGTACTTTAAATTAAGTAATCCTGGGAAATGAACCATATTGGATTGATTTTTCGCAGGTTGAAAATATATGCAGTCAGTATGCTTCTCTGTACGTTACATGCAGCACAAAACAGCCTTTCACCCAGCTGCAAAACAGTTCAATTTCCATACACAAATTAAAACTCAGTCCCTCCTGTGCCAAAAACTGCATCAGTTGCACTGGAAAGGCAGTTTTCTATGTTGAAGAAAATGCCCGTGTAATTAGCTTGACTGTGTGCTTCTCTTATGCCTCTGTAAGTCAGGAGTTTCATTTTGGAGCTAGTTCATTTTCAGGGTCTTCTGTGGTCCTCCTCTCCAGTACATGTCCAAAACTTACTGATTAGTACTGCTGCTGCTCTCGCATTGTGCCGTGCTTTGAAGTCTAGCTGAGGTCAAAAGGACACAGTACAGAATTAAACTCATGTTAGTTTTCCTCAAATGAGATTCCTTAAAACGAGAGGGTGTTTGCTGAAGGTGCAGGATTGACAAGCTTGGATCTTGGCATCTTGGTATTGTGCTTCCTCTTACAGCAATTTGAATGCGTGCAGGGAAAATAGGAGTCTCCATGCTGCTGTGCTAGCCTCTTTCCTGAAATGAAGGAGATGGTTGCAGAAGCATGAGACCCTCATGATGCTTTTATGTCTTGCCCCCTTATTAGGCAATGAAGAAGGAATCCATCCTAGCCTCTGTACCTACTGTCAAACTGAGTGGAGGGAAGCAAAACTTAAAATAATTTTTCCATGGGACTTTGGCTCAAGGTGATGCATATTGGATTTTATTTTTTAGAGCAGAACTTGCTGCAAGTATAGGGCAGAATGATGGATGTTTTTGATGCATACTTGTTTTGTTGCTTTGAATGTTAGGCCTAGCTTATGCCTTCTCTGAAATGTTGTCAAGACTTTACTGGCTTTGTCTTATGCTTAACTTTTTGGACGTTCACAGTTTTTTTCTGTCTGAGCATTTGAAATACAGTGGGACACGAACATGAGAATGAAGCTACTAGATGAACTAAACCGAGCTGCAGAAGTAAACAGCCTTGCCAGGTCAGATAGAGCAATAACCACTATTTTCAACTAGAGAAAAATAATTAAAAAGCCAAAACAACCCCAAACAAAGTAAGGTGAAAAGCTGATGAGCAGGGGGGATGGTTTCATATTAAGTCTGATCATTTTTTCCCAACCTTATTGCATTGTTTACTGGTACTTAAGATAGTTTGCTTTATTTGGAAAGGCTTTTCAGTCTTGTTATTCTGCCACCCCTTCCTACCACCAGCCTGTGAGCCTCTTTCCTAGATAGATGAAAACAATCCTTGTTTCTTTGGAAAATTTAAGTTTCTGGTAGCTGTTTCCTCTTTTTGAAGAGCAGAATTGTATGGTAAGACTCTTGGCACTGTAGACTCATAAAAGAGGAACACACATTTCTGTTGGCTGGGGCAGAAGGTCAAAAAACAAAAAAAAAGCTGTTGAGTTCTGTTTAGCTCAGACAGTATTTTATAATTTACATGCATCTTAGGACTTTTCATTTTCCTTTTCTGTAAAACGGAGATGGTTGCATTTTTCATTAGTGTTTATTTGAACTTTTCTAAAAGAAGGATTTATAGAATTACAAAATGTTGTTGATATGTTTTGAGTCTCAGTAAGTAAGTGAGGGAGGAAATGAACTGAAACCAATCTTTGCTTTTAAGCATATTTATAATTTTGAAGCTGAGATGCATGCTACTGATGTGAGATTTCATGGCAGAGTGGAGGGGAGAGTTTTCTTCAAAGCACTTTGATTTTCTTTTATGCAGTCCTCCCTGAAGTGTTTTGGTAGTACATGATTGATGTGCTCTGTGATGAATAGTGCTGTACATCCCTGCGGATTGATTACCTTTACAGTGGTGTAACTTCTTATTGCAAAGGTAGATGATGCAAAGGATCATCCTGTCCCTGTAGAGACACTAGGGACACTTCCCTCCTGGACACTAGATTTTTGGTTGCTTGTGTGAAGTGTATAACACCAGTGTGGGCTTCTTCACAGCGTAGGAGAGTATCATGCATTGATCTTGCTGAGAAAGAGTTCAAGGGTTTCTGTAGGTTTAAGGATCCAGTCAGGTTGTGTCACATGGAAAGGAAGAGGTACTGAATGCCAGTGTTGGTGTGTTGCCCAACATCTGGCTTGAAGCTGACTAATGTAAAATAGGTATTTTAAAAGAGTTAGTTACTTTACTAAGGAAAACTTTGTAACACCAAATTAGAAGAAGCCTGGGGATTTGAGATTATTATCTTCATGATATTTTGGATTACTTTGGAAGAAAAAGCATGAAATTAAATGTTCGTGCTTCAATCAGGCCATTTCCAGTCGCAGCCTTTGTGTGTGTATGTACTCAGGCATAACTAGTGGTGGAAGAACAGGCTATCTCTTTTTGCTATAGTGTTTCTGGCAGTCTTAATGTTTTTTTCTGATGCCACTACTGTTTCATCTGTATCGTTAAAATTATGAATATCTAAGTATGTGTAGCCTAGAAATTTGGAGTTAGAATTCCCTGAACTTACATATGAGTGTGGTACTTATATATGAGAGCACCTTGTAGACACTGTTGATCGTGTTTTTAATGACTTTGTCTGAGGCCCACTGAGCCTCTGCTTAATGACAGAAGACAACACCGTGCTTATGCAGGGCAGATCCGCTTCCTAGACTGGGCTTTTTCAAATTATACTACTTTTCTGTTAGTCAGCTTTGGCAACCTGCTTTTTCACAGTAGTGTACTGTAATTGTAGAGACCCTGGATAGTGCTGCTGCTTGTGCTCTTGCCCATTTCTCTTACCTCAATCTGACAGCCTAAGATTGTAATGTTAGATGTATGGCAGAGCTTATGTGGCAGAAGATGCTGCCTGCAACGGATCTGCCTCACTACCTAAAGTGTTTTATGAGACCCTAAAAAACCTAAAACCTTTTTTTTTTTCGTTTTCCTTTTCCTTTTGAGATACGTGAGGAAAAAATAGCTCTACTGTATTGTTCTTACATTCTACTAACAGAGCATGTAAATGTGAGCCATAGCTTCTCAGTTTTATTTTACTCTGCCTGTCGCTTGCTGGGAGGGCATCTGGACAAGTAATCTGATTTAAAAATGGTACAAAAATTGATTTCTGATTTTGAATGTCACAATTCTAAGCCTTGTGTGCCAAGGACCTGGGCTTCAGTGAAGTAATGGGAAAATCAGGAACGTCTCAAATAAACCCCTTGAAACCAAGTAATGGAAAACTTGACAAAGCATGAGAAAACTTTTATCCCATCTTTTTCTTACTGTTCGTGGCTGTAGAACAATGGATGTTTGGAGAAGCTGATACATCTGTCTAACAGAAGGTGTGCAATGCATGTGTAAAGTAACTCTAGGTTAAAATAAATGGACCTTCTACACTGTAAATATGCACTTGATAACTAGGACTCTAATATCGCATGTGGTGTTCCCCAGGACTTGGTACTGGGGCCTGTTCTATTTTATATCTTTACCAACTATCTGGGTGAGGGAGTTGAGGGTAGCCTCAGTAAGTTTGAAGATGACACCAAGTTGGGTGGAAGTGTTGATCTGCTTGAGGGTAGAAAGGCTCTACTGAGGGATCTGGACATTCTGGATCCATGGGATGAGGCCAAGGGGATGAGATTCAACAAGGCCGTGAGTTGGGTCCTGAATTTGGGTCACAACCATCCCATGCAGCGCTACAGGCTTGGGAAGGGTGGCTGGAAAGCTGCATAGTGGAAAAAGGACCTGGGGATGTTGTTTGACTGCCAGCTGAATATGAGCCAGCAGTGTGCCTGCGTGGTCAAGAAGGCCATCAGCATCCTGGCCTGTATCAGGGACAGTGTGACCAGAAAGACTAGGGAAGTGATTGTCACCCTGTACTCAGCACCGGGGAGGCCGTGCCTGGAATACTGTATTCAGTTTTGTGCTCCTCAGTATAAGAGAGACATTGAGGTGCTGGCGCGTGTCCAGACGAGGACAACAAAGGTGATGAGGCATCTAGAGCATGAATCTTATGAGGAGAGGTTGAAGAATCTGGGATTGTTTAGCCTGGAGTAAAGGAGGCTGAGGGGAGATCTTAGCACTTTTTACAACTACCTGAAAGGAGATTGTAGCAAAGTGGATGTTAAGTTTCTTCTCCCAAGTAACAAGTGATAGGACAGGAGGAAATGGCCTCAAGTCACATCAGGGAAGGTTTAGATTCAATATTAGGGAAAAATTTTACACCGAAAGTGTCATCAAACATGGGAACAGGCTGCCCAGGGAAGTGTCACCATCACCAGAGTCACCATCCCTGGAGGTATTTTAAAGGCTTTATAGATGTAGTGGAACGTGGTGTATTGATGGACTCGGCAGCGTTAGGTTAATGGTTGGACTCAACGATCTTAAAGGTCTGTTCTAACCAAAATGTTGCTGTGATTCTGTGTGTGAAGATTAGCTTATTTCATAAGCTAATATCTGTCATGAGAATTGAAGACTGAGGCAGATGGAAATGTTGGTTTTAAATTTTGGGATTCACCTGCTCCGGTGCTGAATAAAGAAACCTGATTTCGAACCAAGTTGTATCGCATACTAATATATTCTTCACACCTATTAAATAGCAAGTGGGAAACAAGAGTTAACTTTATACTGTCGTAGTTGGAAGTACTTCAGAAATGTCTTTCAGAGGCAGGTCAGGAGGAGTTATCTTAGAAGACAAACGTTTTTTAAATCTGGTAGAACCAATGCACATTGTAGGATCCTTCTGCACATGAAAATGTGCTATTCTGGCTTGTTTTGGAAGAAGACTCAGTTTGAGTAAACACCTAAAATTTCCACGTTTCTAAACAGCTTATCTTGCAATATGTGCTGAACTGATCTAGGGACAGTGTGAGCTAAGTTAAGAAGCCACTTAAGTGTTTGAGCATGTTGATTCTGTGTGTCCCCCTGCCCTTAATCTCTCATATTATTCCACTGGTTTACAGTCTTTCAGGATTTCTTGAAGTTATTTTTGTAGCTGTATGCATGTAACATGGAAACAAAACCTCCAAAGGTTTTTAGAGGCAAGTGGCCAGGTTCCCTTCTTTCTGAAGACTAAGTGGAGAAAAAAATTTGTGCCCTATTTGTACAGCTTCAACATCACTTGGTTTTCCTCTATTTGTGCTTAATAGGCTGTTTTACAAATGTACAGAGAACATGTTATTTGATTAGCTGTTGAAATACCATCTGATATACCAAAGTTATCTCAGCCTAAGTGCCATTGCAATAAATGGCTAGCATAGAGTACCAGGATGAAGGATTAATCACTAATAGGTGATAAGATGCATTATACAGCTCAGGCTGAGCTATGTAGAGCAATAAAATACCCAATTGTCTTACCTATGTGGCACCTTCCATCTGTCAACAGTCGTGGCTCTGGAAATAGCCGCTGTATCTCTAACACTTTTTTTGAGTATTGGTAAAGCTGGTGCCAAATTGGAATGTGTTTTGGGGGTGCAGTTAAGGGGCTTGGGGTTTTATAGGAGTTTCCTGTTAAACTCTGGGCCGTTAGGACTTTCCCCACTGCTACTTTTTTTTTTTCTTTTTTAATCAAAATTCTCTCAAAAGGAGAGTCATAAAGAAATCTTTTGATCATTGCTTGTTTGAAAATTTAGGTGTATTTTGGTATATGCAGGATGCTGTGTTCTCTCTACATATTTTCCATAACTAATATAAGATGCTCTGTTGATAATCATGGAATCACAGAACTGTCAGGGTTGGAAGGGTCCTCTAGCGATCATCTGGTCCAACTGCTCTGC
>VZRU01004515.1:18779-41042 GCA_013398155.1 Pedionomus torquatus | reverse complement strand
TGGCCCCATCCTCTTGACATCCACCCTTTAAAGTATTTGTAGGCACTAATCAGGTCCCCCCTCAGTCTTCTCCAGACTAAAATGACCCAAGTCCCTCAGCCTTTCCTCTTAATACAGACGCTCCAGGCCCCTAATCATCTTTGTGACCTTTTGCTATAGACTTTCCAGCAGTTCCTTGTCTTTCTTGAATTTGGGAGACCAGAACTGGACACAGTACTCCAGATGGTGCCTCACCATGGCAGAGTAGGGGGGGTGAATAACCTCCCTCTACCTGCTGGCCACGCTCTTCCTGATGCACCCCAGGATGCCATTGGCTTTCTTGGCCACAAGGGCACATTGCTGGCGCACAGTCATCCTGTTGTCCACCAGGACTGAACCCAGTACCTACCTTTGGGCAACTCCACTTGTTACAGGCCTCCAACTAGGTTCTGTGCCACTAATCACAATGCTCCGAGCTCAGTCTTTCAGCCAGTTTTCATTCCACCTCACTGTCCATTTATCTAACCCATATTTCCCACACTTACCCATGAGGATGCTGTGGGAGCCTTGGTCAAAAGCCTTGCTGAAGTCAAGATAGACAACATCCACCACCCTGCCCTCATCTATCCATCCAGTCATGCCATTGTAGAAGGCTATCAGGTTGGTCAGACTTTATTTCCCCTAGGTGAATTGGTGTCAACTACTTTGGATAGCTTTCTTTTCCTCCATGTGCTTTGAGATGACACCCAGAACGAGTCATTTCATCATCTTTCCAGGGATGGAGGTGAGGCTGACCAGCCTGTAGCTTCCTGGATCTTCCTTCTTACCCTTTTTGAAGAATGGAGTGACACTGGCTTTCCTCCAGTCCTCGGACACCTCACCTATTCTCCAGACCTTTCAAAGATGATGGTGAGCAGCTGGCTCATGGGTCAACCTGACCCTGCTCCGTTAATCAAAACCCTCTGTCACACAGCCAGCTCTCAATCTACTTCACTGCCCACTGATGTAGTACACAGTTTAGTTGCAACTTGACAGTGCTAGGTTCACAGTGCTAGGTTCACAGTGCTAGGTTCACTGTTGGACTTCATGATCCTAAAGGTCTCTTGCAACTTCTCTATGATTCTACGAGTTTAGGTTAGGGGTTAGAGTTAGAAGGGTAAGGGTTTGGCTGAGGAACAGGGGTTAGTGTTAGGGTTATGTTAAGGTTATAGGAAAATATAAAATAATTGTTTTGAAATACAGAAAAAAAAAATAATCCTGTGGTTATTTGACCTAATTGGGAATTGCACATTCCCAGTGGAAAAGCAAAGCAAAAAAAAAAAATTAGAGAGGAAATGAGTGATCATAGTTCATTATATCAGTCTAGAGGGAGCCATGTAAGTAATAGCAAATATATAAAACCCTCTGTAATGAGAGGTCTGAGAAGAGGGGCTAACCTTAAATATTCAAATAAAAATGAAACCTTTGAAAATTCACTAGAAATGCCACACACTGAGGTACTTTTTGTTTACTTTCTTATCTTGTTTTAATGTTACAGGAAATTAATAAAGTGTAGCTTGACTTATTTCTTATTTTGTAACTGTCTGCATATAAATGACTCACTGGAATATGAAGTATGAGCAGAGTGCAGGTATTACCTGAGCATATACGTTCCTTTGCCTGTGTCTAATACACTGCCTAAGTAATTTTTAAAAGTACATTCATAAAAGTTCTTGTACTTTGTCTCTTCCCTGATTACCTAGTCCTTTTTAATTAGGTGCTTAATAATGAAACACCATTTTAATACTGGTTCTTAAGCATGAAACAGCTGTTTCTAGATGGTCAACAAATATAGGTAATATGACTCAGCAGATTAAGTTTTCAGAAGCTCAAAGAAATTCTAAAAAAATCCGTTATAAAATACAATGAACATCTACAGCATAACTAACTAGGCAAATCTAAAATAAAGTTTTGCAGTGTTAACCTGTAGCCTTCTGACTGGGAACAGAGTTGGAAACAGATTTCACTGTATTCTTTTTGTGGAGCCATCAGTACTTTAGGCCTGGCTGCTTTAGAAATACTTCCTAGCTTGATGGTTAAGGACTAAAATGGTGGAGTCAGTTAGGCCAACAGTCTACATCTTCTTCCCAGTCTAAATACTTTAGAAAGGAAATACTCACCAAAAAAAAGTGCTCTGTTGACATCTATCTGGTAGAACACAGAGGAGGCAGATGGGATTAGCAAACAGGCAAGCCTAAACCATAACTGTTTTGCAGGTATTTGTGACACATTTCTGTTAAAAATGAGTCTATCTAAAAAGGTGGGGGAAAGCACATGTACTTGTAGTGTAGAAAAGCCTAGGCTGTTTAATTCAATCTGTGAGCCCCACTAAGAAGTCACCTTGATCTCAAGCAACAGCTTTGAGCACTGGAGTGCCATGGTTGGATTCTGAAAATAACAAGTAGAACGTTTTGTAGAGTGTTTATTAAAAAAAGGGAGAAGCAATATCTGTAGAGAACTTGGAAACTATTTGGTTCCCAAAGTTACGTGTGCTCTTGTAAGAGCTGACATAACAAAGAAACATCAGCAAAGCTTGTGGAGATGATTTCACTGGCTGTCAGATGGTGGGGGACTACTGTATGAAATGTGATACACCATTAGCAGAAATTATAGTGGAGCATTGAGTAGAAATAATTGTCGGGCAAGGAGAGGAGAGAAAGGAACAGTTAGCTTTGAAGCCCTCAACTTGGCTTAAACTGGAACTCGAGACCCTGAACGCAATCAAGATGTTAAATGTGAATGAAAGGTAATGAAGGAAGAGGTTAACCTAGTAGATGACCTATCAGTTATCTCTCAAGATGAAGACTTTAAAATTGTTGCTGTTACAGTTCTTCCTAGGTATTTTTGCAATCTGGGCAAGTAAAACTCCAGTGGGCTGACCATCTAGTCCCTCTGTATTCACCCCTGACTTACCAACTTTCAAGTCACCTCTTTAGCAATAGCTTTTTTTCACCTTTGCAGCTGCTACTTTCCCAGTTTACCTCCCCTTTTCTTGCTGCACCCATCAGTGATCCTCCATTCTCCAGTGTAGCCATACCCTCACCCAGGGGTCTACCAATTCAAGTAGAGTGATAAAGAACTATTTCTGTCATCGTGGGGACCAATGGGCCTCAGGACAGCTCTGTCCTGGTTTCAGCTGGGATAATTTTCTTCCTCGTTGCTCCTGTGTTTTGGATTTAGTATGAGAATAGTGTTGATAACACATATTGGTTTAGTTCTTGCTAAGTAACATTTATACTAAGTCCAAGACTCTTTTCCCCCCATAGAAGCTGAGAGGGAGCACAGACAGCACAAGCTGGCCAAAGGAATATTTTATGCCATAGATTTAATCCTCAGTATATAAATGGGGGGGGGGCGGAGATCCATCATTTCTGCTCAGGACAAACTGGGCAATTGATCACCAAGTGTTGCATCACTTTATTTTGTATACATTTTTAGGATTATTTTTATTATTATTTTTCTCTTTTGCTACTGTTCTATTAAACTGTCTTCATCTCACACCACGAGAGATTTTTTTGTCCTTTTTCTCCTTCTTCTTCTCACCCTACTAGTTGGGGAGAGGTGAGTGAACACCTGTGTGGTCCTAGTTGCTGGCTAGGGTTAAACCATGACAGCCTCTCAGATCAATTCAACAACAGCAGTCAAGAGAAAGGGGAACTCACAAAAGATGAAGGTGTAATATACACTGTGTCAGAGATTTCACAGTGAACTATCTACTTAGAATGATTTTTATCAGGGAAACGCTACTCTGAAAAATACAGTGAATATCAAACCACAGTGCTGAGTTTATTGGTTGAATATTTGAAATGGGATTGATTCTGCAAAACCCTGCTGCACTGCAGTGATTTCTCTAGGAAAATCTTAATGGCCAGAGAATAACCTCTACCAAAACCATTGCTCTTTCTTTAAGTATGCAGACCCATGATTGTTTCTTTTAGTCTTTAATATTTTTTCACAATGGCCACACCAAAAGTCAAGGCACTGTGAGCACCATCCCGAGAGTATTTAAAAATCAAGCAAGAGAAAGGTGATTTGCCTGACCCAAGGAACTTGCAGTAAAGCAACAGCATCCCAGACAACCTTGAGGAACCTAAGACGACAGCACTAGAAAACCGTCTCTGCAAATGTTGCAGTTTTCAAAGACTACAAAGAACCATAGAGGCAGAGGACCAGGTTTCATGTAGGAAACAGGCATGCCACACACAGGCAGGGATAGGTAAAGTGTGGGTTTCCATCCTTCTCTACTTCCTTGAACTATCCGCCTGTTCAATAAACCCCTGCACCAGGTGCTTGGGCTGTTGGAGGGCTGCTTTCTCAAAACACTTTCGGTTGCCCAACCCTTTCTGGATGGCCTGGCTAGCGGTGGGGGAAGGGAAAGGACCATTAGAGAGCTCTGCTATCTTACACGACCGTTGTTTACTTCCTCCTCATCGCTTCCTGTTGTGTACAGTATTTCACCTACGGGGAGTCTGGGCCTCGCCCCTGCCAAGGGCTGATGGTTTCTGCTGCAAGGGGGCCCTTGGATTTGAAGAGGAAAATTCCTCGAAATACGGGGACGCAGACCTGTAACAGAAATTGGGATTTATACATATGTCCTGCCAGTGCCGAGAGCTTCCGCTCCGAGGTGGGCTCTTGGGCCTTGGCTCCGCCTACCGCCAGTACTCCAGAGAGGCCACCCAGGGCCCCGCTTCCGCGCCACAGGAGAAAGGCTGCAATGGCTGCTCCTTGAGTGGCTCTCTTGTAGCGGCTGCTTTTTCCCTGAGTGACTGCTGCTCGCCCTCAACCGTACCGCTAGTGGCGGGCGGTGCTGTGGCGGCGGGTGGGGCCAGCAGCAGGCCGTGCGGCGCCATGCGATTTGGGGCTAAGATCGTGGATCTCGCCTGCCTCAACCACTTCAGCCGTGAGTTTGCCGGGCCTGGGGCGGGGGGACCGGGCCGCAGGACGGCTCTGCCTCAGCGAGCGACCGGCGCTTCTTTTCACGGGGAAAGGGAAGAGGAAGGGCGTGCGCGCTGGCCGTCCCGGCGGCCTTTCGCGAGGGAGGCAGCGTGAGGCGCTTTCCATCGCCCTGAGGGGTTTGAGAGTTTCTGCAGCTGCGTTTTTGGATACTGAAAATTTCTCCCCTGCCCCTGGGACAGGGATGTGTGAAATGCTTACCGCCGTAACGTGCCCCTCCCTCCGCCAGGTGTAATTAACACAATCACCAAGTTAGCCAAGACCTGCACCCTGCGACTTACTGACAGCAAGCTGTACTTCATCCTTTCCGATAAAGTAGCGAATGGAGGCGTCAGTATGTGGTGTGAGCTGGGCCAGGTAAGTCTGGGGACGTTCAATAACCACGTCGTTGAAAAACAGAGCGTGTAGCTGGGTCTGGCATATGAGGTGTTTCTTGTAGACATAGCCCTCTCCTGAGATGTGCCAGGTCTCTCAAGGCTTGTCTGGTCACTGAAGTTGCCTTTTAATTGCACTGGCCTGTTGTTTCTGGATAGACATCCCCTTTACCTTGGTTGTTGCTTGGTGTATGCTGGCTCACAAGGGCCTGTCCAAAATTTGAAAAAGGAAAGCTTAACTTACCTGTCATGACCTTGTTTTGAGGACTGATAAGTGTTAGGGCAGGATCTGAGATTAATAGGTTTAGCCTGAAGCAATGAGCCTTCACGTTTATGCAGCCTATCTTGGTTCCTGCAGGTGATGCCAGACAGAAAAAAGCTTCCCATTGCATAGAGTTCTAAACTTAACATCTCATAGGTAAAACTGCTCTCTTTGGTTTGGTTTGGTTTTGTGTTTTTTTTTTCATTTGTTCTATTTTATTTCCCAACTTTCAAAAATTGTAGGGGAATGTCTTTGATGAATTTCAGATAGAAGGAGTAGCTGCAGAGCACAATGAAATCTATTTAGAGTTGGTGCCTGAGAATCTGTCAAGAGCATTAAAAACTGCCCAGAGTGCTAAGGCAGTGAAGATCAAGTTGACTAACAAACACTGTCCCTGTCTCAGAGTTGCCGTGGAGCTAGTAAGTGCAACCATTTTTTTTTCTTCTTTATTAAGAAAAAGCTCTTAAAATTAAGTGCTTTTCCTAAGATCAAATGGATCCTTTACTAGTCTTTGATGTAATTCTAGAAAAATACATGAAGAAAATAACACCACTTTCCTAACCTTTCCATTTCACTCACCTTTCCTTTAATCATAGTTGGTAGCACACACAACCAGCTTTGTATTTTCCAAAAGGCAAGTAAGAGGTGGAGGAAGAATGAAACGGCTCTTTCTAATGTCTGCTTTTCTCCATTCCTTCATTCTCTAAATCTGCAATTTATTGCCTTCTTATTGAAGCCATTAAGTGAAAGAGGTATCAGTGTAGTGTTTGGCTTTTGATTGTCCTTTCATTCTACTTCAAACTGCTATCTTCTGAATATTTTTTTTTAACACCTCTTCACTAATTCACCTCTTCAGGTCTAAGGATAGCTTATAGATAGTAATGAGTGATATCTCACCACCTCTTCCATATTCAAAAGGGAAGTCCACTGAATAGCAGACTGATAAGCACCTATGGAAAACTGGAACCATGTCTGGGGTACTTGATTTTACTGTTTCCCAGTGTGGGGCTGAAAAATTTGAATTCTGAATTCAAGTCCTGTTTTTAACTGCAAGAGCATGCTCTCTCTCCTTCAAGCCATCCTTATCAAGCAGCAGCAGGATTGTGACACATGACATTCCTGTAGGGGTTATTCCCAGAAGATTATGGAATGACTTCAGAGAGCCTAGTGTGCCAGACTTTGATGTAAGCCTCTGTTTTTATATTTTATATATTTATATAAATATATAAATATATTTATATTTTTTCCTACAGAAAGGGGAGGTTGCAAGTGGAATGCTATTGCTGCAGAGTATAGTATTGGTGGGTTTTGTAGAGGAGGTGAAAGGAAAGAGAGAAAGCTGGAAGCTAGATGTTTGGAGAGGGATGGAACATGGCTTCCATCTTGACACGAGAGTCCAAAACAGAGCAGGTGGTTAATAGTTGTTGCTGTGATATTCAGGGTGGAGGAAGGGAAGCACAAAGGGGTACATGACTTTAGGCTGGAGTGCCTCCAAAACACACAGGTTTAGGCTGTTTCAGCTGTATTTTGGGCCACCAAGTGGCCCAAAAATATCTGTTAAATTCTTGGCCTACCTGAGTTATAGATGTGTTTCCTCCCTCCTTTTTGACTTATCAGCATAGTTGCAAGGAGGGGTCTTTGTGCAAATGGCCTCCTGTTTCAGGTTATGGGTATCTGTTAGGTCTATAGCTAGGAGTATTTAAATTCTGAAGATATATGACTTTGTAGAAACTTAATGTATTTTGTTCTGTTATTTCAGATTTACACTGATGCAGTTCCAGAAATTACCGCCGTAGTATGGAAATTGTGTTCTTTGCTTTTTGGCTATAGTAACTATTGACTGCTCAGTAACACAGTTTTGGATTCATGTGAGAATCTGTTCTGCAAAGAACTGTCTCTGCTTGTTATGAACAAAGATTTGGATAGTATGTCTGAAGCAATTGCTAGACCAATGGCCTGTTGGTATAATGGGAAACTCTGTTCCTGAGTTATTTGCTAATTTTAGTTAAATATTGTGCTATTTACACTCAACTATGTCGAAAATAAAATAGTTAAAGGGAAAAGTAAGTGTGTTGCATCCCAGTCACACATGAAATATTTGTGCAAATGCAGTCCTTATGTCTTTCTAGGTCAGTATTTACCTACCAGTGCTGAAAACGATGAAGAGCGTTGTGGAGAGAATGAAGAATCTCAGCAATTCTATTGTAAGTTAAGGCACTTCAGGAGTGTGTCCTACAGACCTTATTTTATCTTGCATATAACGTTTCCCTGTTTCCCAAAGTGGTGCCTCAGAAAAGGTAGCATATTGACGCTCAACACACTCACCTTCCTCATTTCCTTACCTCCTGCTCTGAAGCAGGAAAATAGATAAATCTCTGTGAAATAGCTTTGATAGCTCTGAGGAAGGAGGTGGACTATATGCATTCTCTACATGCATTCCTGTGATTAAAGAACAAAAAGAGTAAGTGTCACAATTAAATACTTGTTCTAGATGCATCCTGGTAGTAATACTGGTGAAGGTAAGTGCTGCAAAAAGGGCTTAGAAGCTCTTTCAGATAGTACTTGGCCAGTTTTTGGGAGCATTCATTTGTAAGCCTCTCCCATTCTGTGGGAGATTCTGGTTGTGATATGAGCCTCTTTTGAAATTACTGAGAGTTCTTCTGATCACAGAAATTAAGTGCTTAGATGTGATTTAAATGCTCTGATCTGCTTGGGATTTGTGTAAGATCGTATGTGGTATCCTTCTAATTGGACACTTTCTCATTGCATTTCTCCAACTTCAGTCTCTCATTTCTAAAGCCTTTTTCTAAGCATGTGAACTTCCCAAAGTTAATACAGGAGAGAAATTTAATTTCTTTTTATAATTTCAGGGAGGCTGGTCTAAGGTAGGAACGATAGAGAGGAGGAACGATGAGAAATTAATTTTTACTTGAACATTCAAATCATGTTCAAATTATATTCAAAAAGTACAATTGATCTATGAAGGCACTGAAGTGCTTCTGGAAGCTCACATTTGAACAAAGCTGCACTTTATTCTTCTGTAATTCTGCAGTGCGAAAGTGGCTTGCCTAAAATATAGCTTGACTGTATTGCAGGTGATTGAAGCAAACCTGAATGGAGAAATGAACTTGAAAATAGAAACTGACTTAGTATCTGTGTCAACACATTTTAAAGACTTAGGAAATCCTCCCTGGGGTAAGTTTCCCTGTTTATTGCCTCTTGTGTCTTCCCTCTTATGTCATTGCTTAAGTCTGATGCTGATAACAGTAATTACCTTCTTTTAGTCCTTAGAAATAGCATCAAGTACTTTGAAATCTTTAAATAAAACTTTTAAAAATCTTTTAAATAAAACTTTAAAAAGAAAAGTGGCCAATGGCTGTTCCGTGTTTGTGAGGGGAGTCTCTTTCAGCGTCCTTGACAACCATAGGAAAAAGCTTTGTCTTCCTTGCGCTGCTGTTTCTGAGAAACAACATTTGATTTCTAGCGGTTCAGTGATTATCAGGTGTGTCCTTACAGGTGACAAAACTCCCTCTGACTAAGTGTTGTGTTCTTATGCTTTTAGCATCAGAGGATGGATATCAAAGCTCTGCTCAAGGCAGAGATCTGGAAAGCATGGCTGAGGCACGCATAGACATCAAGAAGCTGCAGCAGCTGCTTGCTGGACAGCAGGTCAATCCCACAAAAGCATTGTGCAGTAAGTTCAACAGCTCTGCTTGCAAACTCCAGTTAAGGAGGGATGTTTGCCATACTTGTAGCCTTAGCAAAACCAAGGATCTTCCATTTTGTCTATTTGAAACGTGACTATTTTTACTGTACTTGAGGACTTCTAACATTTCTGGGTTTAGTCAGTAAGTTTCAGGACTTAGGCCGAAAAAAAACATTAAAAAAAAAAATGAAGCCAGGTCCCTTTGTAAGTATCAATTTGAATACTCAGACTAGCCTAACCATGGGTGTCTTGTTGTCTTTGTTTTAAAGTTATTATTTTTTATTATTATTTTGACGTATTATTTTTTTGAAAGACTTAAAACAAAGCTCCTAGTTTCTCGCAAAGAAAGTGGAATTTACTGTCATATTTATTCTGGTTTTGTTTCTCAGATGCTTTCTTACATTCAGCACCAGATTGATTGTAATACCAAAACGCTTTTTATGCAGCCTGATTATCTAATCATAGAAGTGGTGCGTTTCTCCTAACAGAAGGGTGTGCAGGGGTTTATATCTTATTTTGATGACTCCTGAGAACATTGGTGTGTTACGGTTTAGTGCAGATCCTAAAAATTTCTCAAGGAAGATTTAATGTGTGGATGTAGCATTATGGGCCTATACATTAAATGTTTCCTGTTTGGTATCAGTTTTCATGGACTCTTTAGTAGTACTTCATAGACCCTCAAGGACGTAAATATAACAGGATGATGTCTAGTCGTCCTTCTGTGAGAAGCAGTAGAGGTGTTGTATTCTTATGATGGCATTCTGTAGAAGATACAATTTTTAAGTATTTTTCCTGCTTTAAACTGGATTTGTGTTTTGTTTTGCTTTCTCTTTACAGATATTGTAAATAAAAGAATTGTCCACTTCATCTTGCTCCATGAGGATGTTTCACTTCAGTATTTTATTCCAGCACTTGCCTGAATGTTTTGGAACCTCAGTCATTTTTCAGCCTGTGGCCTTTTCCATGAAGTCTGAAAATTTTCATGGGTTAAGTACTCTAATGTGATATGCTGCTAGATGCAGCCATCAGGTAGCCATTATTTCCATATTTATGAAATTTTTGAAATATCTCCTCATCCAGCAGGTCATTTTTGTGAAGTTACATGCTATGAAAGACCCAGCACTGAAGAGCTGCATATCTGACTGTTAAGGGGAGCAAAACTGAAATTTGTATGTGCTTTGAGCTGTGGGGAAGACAACATAGTTTTGTTTGGTTTTTGTTTTTTTTTTTTTTCTTGTCAAAAAACATACCTGTGGAGCTGCTGCTAGGTTTATTCAGTATTGGACAATGCAGCTTTAAGTTAAGGGATCTCTGAGCAAGCTGTCATGCCTCCATGGAGCCAGAGAACCTGGAGGGTTGAGAGACTGGTATTTGCCTGGGCAGGTAATCACAGCCCTCCTGAAGTGGTATGGGATTGACTTCTGTTCCAGCAGTGATGTAAGTGGACTTGCTGGTGCTGCATGTTGTGCTGCAGAAATGTGCGTGACGCAGAGGAGCTTCCTGTGGCTGCCAGCGAGTAACAGATGTAACACCAACAATTCAGCAGTGTCTGTATCTGGCTGTGTCTTTTGATCTGACTTGCTCTGGGATAGCTCAGTAGTTCTGTTAGTGTTTGAACTGATATGTTTAGCTCTTGGCCTGTGAGGATGAGATAAACAGTCTGAATTACTGTGTTAATGTGGGCAGTGAAGGTTTCTATCAATGTACAGAATGAATATCATATGAGGACATGTGTGAGCACAGCAATGGGAGTGAAATAATGGGCAAGTTACCTGTGGATCATGGATTTTTCCCCTTTCCATATGGAGGGCAGTATACAACCTGTGTTGTCATGGTGTCACACATAGTGAGACTATATCTAAACTCTGATGCCTAGTAGCCAAGTGCATGAGAGTCTCACTGACAGGAGTGCTACCCTTGGCTTCTACTTCCTGTTTATCTTCTGAGATCTTTTCCTCTTTGTTACGTGTGTGATTATGGCACATGGCTGGATAACATAGCTTTTGGTGTTCCACAAGGTTTTGAATATCTTGTGAAACTTTATTTCAGAAATAGTGAGTGCTGCTGTATAGGACTGAGAGTTTCTGCCAGACAGTCTTGTGGTCAATAGTTGTTAATAAAATATTAGTTTTGTTGTTTTGGTGTTTTTTTCCGAGGGACATTTAGGTTAAGGGAGCAATAAATCTTCCTGTTCTTGCAGATTCAAATGGTTGAGGGAGGGCTGAAGGAGGGGCAATGGCCTGGAGATGTTAGGTTTTGCTGCTGCCATTTCTATCAGACTAACCAGGAAAGCATCTTTCAAATCCTGTTTGATTAGTTAGTTTTCATGGGCAACTGCAATTACCCATCAGTCTAAGATGAAAATAGCTGTACACCAGGTTACAGCAGTTGTATGGTAAGTGGTACATATTCCTGGGTTTTCTCCTGAGGAGAAGGGAAGAGCAGTCAGTGCGACACAGAGTATGTGTTATTAAAGTAGGCTTTAAAGTCTTTTGATTTTCTTCTCTGAAAAATGTGTTCTTTAAAACCTGATGGAAAGGGTTTTTTCCTGGTACAGCAGAAGAACTAATAATAATGGCTATGCTGGCTCTATGATTATTTTTTAAAGAAGTTATAATTGCAGAAAGATGTGTTGTGGGTTTTTTTAATAAAAAATAAATAAAAGTGGAAGTAATGCTGGTACAGGCCAGGAGCATGCAATGAGATGTCCATTTCATGTTCTGGAGGGGAAGAGACTATGCAAGCCAACAGAAGGCTCTCTGGCTTTCCCACCTAAATAGAGCACAAGGATTACAGCTCAGCCTGGCTATCCGTTTGGTGCATACAAGCTGATCGGAGATAAAATAATACTTATTCAGGTTTAAATCTGCAGTCATCTATGTATCCAGTTGCTAGAGCCCTAAGGGCAGTAATGGGCCTTAACAGCCCTAAGCAGCCTCACTGGGGACCTCTACCCACTCCTGTTTCAGCTCAGGCTGTGGCATCCTGTACTCCCTTAAGCTGTGTAGTAGTTGATTCTGCACCCAGATCTATTCCTGCATTGATGTTTGAATTTCCCAGATTGGCTTTGGATGGTAGCTGTTGCTCTTACTGCCTGGTTTAGCTTCTGTGGGCCCATGCCCCAGCTGTAGGAGGGCTGCCTAGCCTGCATTATGCCCAACCTCTGCTTCTGGCTCCTTCTCACTCCCAGAGCAGCCTTGCTCTTGTTGCTCCTTAACATCAATAGAAATATTTCTCATTAACAGCCCTAGCTGGTTCCATGTGATGAACCAATTTTTCTATGCCAAAAAACTTATGTTGTGGTTTAAGCCACTATGACAAAACAGTTACAAGCCACTGGTGGGACTAAAAAATATCTGTAAGACCATCCAACTTTTCTCCAAAGCTTTTTTGTCTTAATGGACATTTCTCTTATGGGATATTAGGAGTGGCCACCACCTCCAGGAGCTCTGGGACAGGATTCCTTCTGCACGGCTACTGGAGCCCGGCCTCAGCTACCTGAGTACTGGGGATGTGTATGTCCTGAACTGAGGAATGGAGTTGCTGCTTTCCTACCTGCAGGTTCAACCAGCAGTGAAGCTGAGTTTGTATCTCAGAGGCGCATACAGAGTGACGTTGCTAGTCACAGACTGCCACAGAAGCTGTGCCTTCAACTGTATCTACGTATAGGACCCACATAAAACAAGCACAAAAACCCACAGCCCCTTTGTCTGGCAGAGACAAGTCACTCACTAGTGCAGGCCCACAGACAATGCTCTCTGGGTTCACAAGTACATACACAGTTGTAGATCCCTCAAGCACTGGCACTGTCTGCCTCGTACCCTTGCCTAGGTCCTGGCCCTCTTACCCACCCCATGGGGTGCTATTTGGGTCCTTCTAGATATAAACACAGACTCCTTTCCTGCGTAATGCTCCAGACCTGACCTAGTGCTTATCTAGCTTCAAGTTTTCACAGAAATGTGCACCTGGCTTGGGGAATACACAAGATACTTGCCCTCCATCAGCCGTCACCAGTTACATGGCCTGTGTCCCACAGTCCACTAGCCACCAGTGCCAAGCCCTGCACCTGCCTCACTTGTCCCGGAGGCTCCCATGTAGTTTATTTTTGGGACACACCCCTTCCATTCCCACACCAGTGGCTGATGCTTGGGACCCCCATGCTTGCTCCGGTAGCTGACATCACAAGCCTGGAGCACCTACAACCCAGGTCTGACTCCAGTAGCTGGCACCAAACCCACTCATGCTGTTCCTCCCACCTAGTGAAGAAAGGACTTAATAAGAAGGTAGGACAGACTGTGCGCTTTGACCCACCCCTTTTGTATGCCTTTCTCCCTACTCCCCCTTTGTTCCTCTGTGGTCCCCCTTGCACTTTCACATTGCCTCATCAGTTGGCAAATCTCCACCCACCCAGTCCAACATGCTGGTCTCTGAGATTTGTGTCTTTATTGGTTGCAAAGTCCCATTTTTCCTGTGTTGTGGGTTGACTTTGGTATGGAGCTCAAGCCCATGTAGCTGCTCACTAGCTCTCCCCCAGTGGGATCGGGGAGAATCAGAACTGTAAAAGTGAGAAAACTTGTGGGCTGAGATAAAGACACTTTAATACATGAGGCAAAAGCTGTGTGCACAAGCAAAGCAAAATATGCAATTCACTCACCAGTTTCCATCAACACACAGGGGTTCAGCCATCTCCAGAAAAGCAAGTCTCCATAATGCATCATGCTTACTCGGGAAGACAAATGCCATAACTCCAAATGCCCTCCCCTTCTTTTCCTGCAACTGAGCATGTGGGATAGCCCTTTGGTCAGATGGGCTCAGGTGTTCCAGGTGGATACCCTCTCAACTTCTTGTGCACACTCAGCCTGTTTTCTGGTGGGGTGGGGTGAGAGAGAAATCCTTGATGCTGTGTAATCACTGCTCAGAAATAACTAAAACATGGGTGTATTATCAACACTGCTTCAGTCACAAACCCAGAACATAGCTCCATAAGAGCTACTATGAAAAAAATTAACTGTATCCCAACCAAAAGCAATATAACCTGCAGTTTCTTGGTAGCCCAACAATTAGTGTGAATGACTAGGGGTCTGGGTTATTTGTTGTTTTTTGGGTTGGTTTTTTTTTGCCTCTTGACTATTGACTTTGTTAATGTTAATTGGTTCTGTTTTGTATCTCTGTGCTTGCCTCCTTTTTCTTTATCATCCCAATATAGGATGTGATCAATCAGATAACCTTGCTGTAACTTACACTCCCACATACGCTATCTCTCCTGTCGTCGTCATTTGTCCATCAGTTTTGTATCCCCTTATGGTTTTGTTTATGGTTTCCTTCTCTTTTTTTATCCTTTTTTTTTTTTTTTTTTTTCGCATTGAAATGGTCCTTGACTTAATACCCTTAAAGGACCATTAAAGGTCCTTCTTCCATATTCTCTTGCAGTTTTCAATCCTTTCATCCTTCTTATTCTGAAGACTAGCAAGTTATTTTTTCAGAACAGAATTTGGTGATGGTTTATTAGACAATATATACTTTAAATTATTCTAGTTTTTATTTGTGGTATTCTGAAAGTGGATGTTAATGCTTGCCAGCGACTGTACATAGTTGCTGTCTTGTAGCTGCCTGTGAAACTCCCTGTGAAGTTTCTTAGGGGCTGAAGGTAGATGGGAGCAGGTGGCTAGTTCTGGCGCTTCCTTCAGTGAGCTCTCTGGTGCCACTTCTGTTCTGCTGCCTTTACTTCTGCTGTGTGCACACAGGCGTATACGTGCTCTTAACAAACCTGCCTTATTTCAGTCTGACAGCAGGTAATTTGTACTTGATTATCATCTAGTCTTTACAGTATGCTGGATGAAGGATTCATACGGTTAAACAAGGGGATATGACTAAACTCTGTAATGTGTTTGGCCTAATGCTACTTAAAATTTTGTCCAGAGTAAACAACTTCTTCCTTGCTGAGTCATGGGATACCAGCTCCCAAAACTGTGCAGCACAGACCTATATTATAGATAAGTTATTTTGCGAACACATTATTTTGCATAAATACTATACATATTGAAACCCCTGCTAAAGGGGACTGAAGAGTGTAGGAAGTCACTGACTTTCTTATTTACTTGCTAGACCCAAAAATCAAAACCAAGGAGAAAATGTGGTTTTTTTCCCCTCCATTTTTAAGGGATCTCCTTTGTGTAAGACTGTGCCACACATCCACTGTGGTAATGGATAATGAGGGTAGTGAGTGGTAGGTATTGTTGAATTTCATTTCGGAATCACATTTGTTGTGTGCCTGTTAGTATGTGTTCCAGGCAATTCTATACTTTAAGTATTGAGAGATCCCAGTTGGTTACTTGGTGTCTCCCTCAAAATAATGTTGATTTTGGAAAAAGTTTCTTGGAAATACCTCTCTACAAATTAAGCATCTGTATCATTTACACTAATGTGGACTATATACTTTTCAAGCTGTAGTCCCGTTTCTGCCTTGTTACTAAATGAGACCAAAAGAGATTTCATTTGGGATTCTGAGCCACATTGGTCTATTTTAATGTATAAACAGTTACCGGACAATTGACATGAGTTAATGATGATTAGTAGAGAGGCATGTTCTAGACTTACTGACAGAGTATGTGGAGAGACACTGCTGTGTGGGCTGGAAGACCAAGCACAGGAACCAAGCAACACCCCTAAACATATCAGGCAAATAGCAACCTCAAATTCTTTATTGCTATTAACATCTAACAGTATTATTTCAAACAAGTGAGCTGCATGTAATTACATAATTGATATGTCACTGCATGCATGTCATACATGAAATGACTGCATGTCATTGATATTAAATTACATCATTTACTTTTATGTGATTGGGACATCAATAGTATTGCAGGGTGTCCTGGTTCCTGGAGGGATCGGGTTAATTCTCCCCTGGATCTAGCAGTGGCACAGGTAGTCCATCCCATGTGAGCCATGCCCAGGGAGCTGGCCGGAAGAGGAGGGGGACATTGGGAAGGATGTCGCTGGAGGCACTGGGTCAGGGATGTTTCAGGGTGTGGTTGGTGAGCAGTTGGTATCGTAATTGTGTTTATATACTCCTCTATCCGTGTTACTGTTCCTGTTCCTTGCTCCCTTTGTTGTTCTCTTAAACAGCCTTTGTTCCAACCCATGAGTTCTGCCTTTTTCTTCCAATCCGCCCCTCATGGCTTGAGAGAGTGGCTGCCATGTGGTTCTTCGTTACCACCTGAGGCTAAACCACGACAGCGTGGTAGAAAACTCAGCAGGTGTTACTTGTTTGGTTTATAAATAAATTTCTGATTTTTTTTTTATTATAGACGACTTGGCTCTGTAAGTCTTACTGTACCCCTCTGTAAGATGGGGTGGTGGAAAAAGATCCCTGTTTTCATTTAATAAATTTTTATATATACTCTCCAAAGTAGGTATTTTTGAACCCAGCCCTAGGGAGAGTGTGAGCCCCAAGGTTTGGCGGGCTTAGAAAGCGGTTCCCAGAGGCAGTGAAAACAAACACCACTTTTCTCTCCTAGCAGCTATGATGCAGAAGCAAGCTCCAGGCACTTGATGTTTTTGAGATGGGTCCTGAGAAGAGTAAGAGCTGCAGGGTTTGTGGAGCACTGAAAGACAGTGAGAACAAGCAACACTTTTTTCTCCTGGCATCTTCGGTGTCGGAGCATGCTCCATGATAGTTTTGAGACCAGCCCTGGGTAGAGTGAAAGCTCCAAGGTTTATGGTGAGATGAAAGTGGTTCCCAGAGACAGTAAGAGAAAGCAACACTTTTCTCTCCTGGTACCTTCCATGTGGGAGTGTGTGAGCTGATGCAGGCGGGACACAGGGAGAGCAAAAACCACAGATGAAAGGCAAGAACGTAATTTAATCTCGATACCTCGTGGACTGGGGAATCTCCGAAGCAGCGCACAGGCAGAGGCAGGCAAGCAGGGGACACAGGCACTGCGGAGTGAGAGAGTCCTTGTAAAGCAAGTCTTTGTTAGCAGGAAAGTGAGAGAGCAAGAGCTCACACTTGCTGTTCTCATCTGTATTTCAAGGATTCAGGCAGGCATAGTTTTTCACTGCTTTTTGATCTTCTTCAGTAGCAGGGCAGGAATCAGACGCATTCAATAAGGTGCGCCTGAGACCATCACAGGCCTACATTATCTAAGTGCAGATTTTCTACTTGAGCCAACTAAGACTAAACATCAATTAGTGGGATAGATGTGGTTTTTTAGCACCCCACGTGAGCAACTTCCATGCTTCCCAAAGGGAGCAATATCCAGATGTTTGATATTTTTGAGCCCAGCACTGCAAAGAGGATGAGCCCAAATAATAGTGGGACAACTAAAGTGACTCACAGAGCCAGTGAGACCAAGCAACACTTTTCTCTCCCGGCATCTTAAGTGAGGGAGCAAGGGCCAGATGTTCAATAGTCCTGAGCCTGGAGAAGCAAAGCCCCAAGGTTGGTGCGGCCATGTAAGCAGTTTGGAGAGATGGTAAGAACAAGCAAAACTTTCACTCCTGGCACCTCAGGTGTTGAAGCAGTCTCCACGTTTGATATTTTTGTACCTGGTACTTCAGAGAGTGAAAAAAAGATGGCTTTGAGGATGTAGCCTCCAGCAAAGTGCAAAGCCCCAAAGTTTCTGGCACAATGAAAGTGATTCAGACATAGTGAGAACAAGCACCACTTTTCCTTCCAGGTACCTTGGGTGTGGGAGCAATCTCCAGCCATTTGATTTTTTTTTTGGCCCTGGGGAGATTGAAAAAAATCTGGGTTTTGAGGATGATGTTGCCAGAAAAGTGTGAAGCCCCAAGATTTGTGGGTCAGTGAGAGCTGATCAGAAAGACAGTGAGAACAAGAACCACTTTTCCCTCCTGGCACTGCCAATGTGGGAGTAATCTCCAGTCATTTGATATTTTTGAGCGCAGCCCTGAGGGAGAGTGAAAAAAAAGTAGTTTTGAGGATGATGCCACCAGTAAAGTGCAAAATGACAAATCTCTGTGGCAACAAAAGCAGTTCCCAGAGACAGTGAGAAAAAGCACCACTTTTTCCTCCCTGCACCTTTCGTGTGGGTGCAGTCCCCAGAGGTCTGGTATTTTTAAGCCCTTCCTGGGCGAGAGCGAAAGCCCCAAGGTTTGTGGGTTGATGAAATCGGTTCAAAGAGGCAGTGCGAACAACCAATACTTTTCCCTCCTGGCCCTTCTTTAAACAAAACTCTCGTCTCCCATAGGGTGGAACTCTGTCCGCTGTTCTGATAGAGCTAAATCCAGACAAGCATGTGCTGTTTACCAACACTATAAATTCACACGTACAGGAACAAAAGTGAGGTAATTCCATGAGAAGGTTTTGATGATCACTTTTTAGTATTAATACAAATCAGTAAGAATATACAGGTGCTGTGCAGCTTTAACCTCTTCTTTAGTAGTAACCCTGGTGTCTCTGCTGTCTGCCTACACACTGCCAGGCAAGTTAAACTGACACAAAAGGTGTCCTACATTTTCCTTCCCTCAACTGTTACTCTGAGGCACAGCAGTTCTTTATGTGCTCAGCTAGTGTAGCTAAGCATGCTACAGTATTTGAGAAAAAAAGTAAATGCCCACTGCAGGACTAAGTAGCAATTGTTCGATATGTCCCATTGATGCCCATAGGCACAGCATTCTCCGCTGATATACATCAGACAAACATGATGTTTAAAATATTTTGTTCTTTATCCTTTATTTAGCCACAGCACAAATACAAGAGCAGTCAAACCCTGTCCAGTGGAACTCATTAGCTAAACCTGTTCAGATTAATATTCTCATGAAATCAACCAAAATGTACATGTACACACACACTCACACAAGAATGCAGCAGACACCTTGCAAAATCAGGAGTGGCACTGAACTGCACCTGAAAGTAAAATGCAATAGAAAAACCAACCAATTAGAATACAACTGTTTAGCAACAAGGCTGGGCACTGAACACGTTCCCACTGTACCCTTCCATTGGCTATTTAAATATCAGCATCACTCCTTGCAGGTCCAAATTTGAGACTCACAGAGGGAAGGAGTCTGATCTCAGTAACCAAAACCACAGGGTAATAGAACAATTACTCTACTGTAACTCAAAGCCAAATCTGTCCCTGCAAAATGAGTATGCGTGTGACTGGCTCCAGATGGAAGACTACTGCAGGTGGCAACTCTCTTTTTCCCTTCACTTCCCCAGTAACTAAACCCACCACCAGTATAGTGTGTAATTTGTCTTACACCTCCCCCACTCTAGAGTCTGGCCTGAATCATACTGCTCCTTTCAGTGGAAGAAATAGCCTAGTGGTTCAGAGATGTGAGTAAATGTCCACTAGGGACTAGAATAAGACCACCAAATACACCAAACCACTGCAAAAGAAATAGAAATTGGGCTTTTATATAAAGTTGATCAAGCTAGTCCATCTGATTTGTCAACACTTTGTTCAGAAATATAAGACTCAAATATAGTTTACAAAAGGAGGAATTAATTACAGAATATCTCAATGTCAAAAACACTAACAAAACCCACAGCTTGTTAATGCTGAGAAGAGTGGTCTTGGAAAAATTAGTAACAAAACTAGGCTGTTGCTAAAAATAACATGCGATATCTCTTCATAAAAAGGCAGTCTGACATACTCAGGCAAAAAGAAATATTTGAAACAAACTGTTTACAAAAGTGATTTAAATGCTCAGCACAGATCTAACACAAGTGTTAACAACCACTGCTGCAATTTAATTTTTTGACAGCTCTCACAACTATTTAAAAAAACAATCAAACAAACAAACCAACCACACCCGCTAATACAAAAATGTAGAAAAGAAAAATCTAAAGAGACAATTCAGTTTTTAGACAAACTTAATTAAGGTGAAGCTGTACCTTTGTCCCTGTTAACTTTAAAACTTCAAGCATGGCACAACCCAGGTCAGCTAGGTTTGCAGGCTTTCCCACACTTCCTAAAGAGTTAGTTCTTAGAAGGCTCCAATCTCAGTCCCCCAGGGTCTGTATGGTTTGCTAAGGGCTGCTGACTGTGTTGGTGTAGACAGGCTCAGCACGCTGGGGGACAGCAGGTGGAAGGAGTCTAGTGAAAAGGGGAATGTAGACAGAGGTGCCATGGAGGAAAGAAGAGGGGGAGACAGTTTGGTAGTAGATGTGACCACGGGGAGCACTGGTCCAACGCTGCCATTTGGGGGCACTCTGAGTGAGGAAGTTTCAGCATGTGGGGCGGCAATTCTGGTCTGATGATGTGGTTCTGTGGAAGACACTGTAGTACTGGCATTACCCTGCCCATTTTGAGCCAGCAGCAATGGGTGAGATATGTGAGGGTGATGTCCAAAGGCACTACCCCAAGGAACATGTCCAGTGCCAGCGTGTGTGCTACTTGCTGCTTCCCGTTGAGAGGCATAGTTACTGAGATGAGACACAAGTCGAACTCGCAGAGGATCAGAGGCATCCAGACCCTCTATAATACTAAGGTATCGAGCAACTTCGGCCAGGCACTCTCGAAACCCTAGACTCCGATAGTCCATAGCCAAAGCATGAGCATCAAAATAACCTAAGAGAAAAGAATGAAGTCTTAAGATGCTGTTTTCCAGTCATTGTCTATACATAGCCTTCCCGACTCCACCCTCCCCTAATAAGCATATTTCATTTAGATGTGGTTAGTATTCCCAACAATAGATTAGCTACCAAGTTCTTCCCCCCCCCCCTTTTTTTTAGTCTGACAAGCTTTTCTTTTATATCTGTGCTGTGTTGCGGCAAGTCCCAAGACTAGTCACAGACTGCCATTTTTAAACTGAAATTGCACCCTGACACTCAAGGAAAGTACTTTTGTTCTTTTCATGTCTCCCCAGTGCAAGCAAAACCACAGTTCAGTGATATTCATTAGAAACACAAGCCCTAACTTAGCAGAGGGGACCTCACCAGGCAACGTACTTTTTTCCTAAAAGCACATTCTTGCTAATTCTCTCCACTACTCATTTCAACCTGTATTTTTTTTCTAGTTTCTGTTCTTAACTTTCAAAAAGTTAGAGAAACAAAAATTTGACGACAACAAAAGCTTTAGGTTTTCCAAGTGGCCAAAAGCCACTTCATGGTGAAGTGAATTGGAGACTTGTGTCACATTCTCCTAGAACTGCCTGGAGCTAGCACTGTAGAACATTTCAGTGCCAGTGATGCTGCAAATTGTGTCAACAGGAAAGTCTCAAAGAAACAGAAAGGAGTTCCCATTCACTTTCTGCAAGCACACCGCACACCAAATGCCAGGGAATGCACTCCTCTCATTGACCCGCTGTCAGGAACAAACTTTACCTTTTCCTCCTGCAGTATGCAGCATTTTCAGGTGATCAACAGTCATCTGCAGAATCTCAGCTTTCTCCAGCTTGGCCGATCCCTAGGAGAGAAGGGGAAGCACGGGTAGTTTTTAGGCAGTAGCAGAGCCGTTGAAAAGGCGTGACCTCTGGGGAAGGGAGCAGAGGAGGAAACGCAGAGGGGTCACCGGGCGCTACCTGCTTCTCAAAGGCGCTGGGCACCAGCCTCCTCAGCTCGGACAGGCTGTTGTTGATGCGATCGCGACGGCGCTTCTCGATGATCTAGGTCAGAAAGCGGGGAGTGAGGGAGGGCTGTGCGGGCCGGGGCTGAGGGGAGCCGCGGCCGGCCCGGCGGGCGGGCACTCACTCACTCACCCCTCGGCGCCTCTTCCTGGCCAGGATCTGCGAGGTGGTGGAAAGAGACGTGGAGCTCGCGGCCGAGCTCAGGTTCCTGCGGGGAGCAGAGGGACATCCGTCACCACACGGAGGAGGGACGCGGGTGGGGGGTTCGGGGTCCCCCGGCGGGGCTGAGGGGAAGGACGGGGTGCGCCGGGCTGCCTGGACGGCGCCCGACCCCTGGGCCTGCGCTCACCCGTTCTCGTCCGCGCTCTCCTTCTCCGCCTCCACTGCCTCGTCCACCTCCTCGCTGTCCGACGAGC
>VZRU01004515.1:0-16968 GCA_013398155.1 Pedionomus torquatus | reverse complement strand
TTGTGCTTTTCTAGTACTGGGAAGGGCATTGGTCCTCAACATTGGTCTAATTATTTACCATGGCCCAAAGGGCAGTTTTGTTAGCCAGAAATTACCAACATGTTGAGACAGCTCTGTCATGCACCTGTCTCACCAGAAGGGCAGAGGGGGAGTCTTTTCCTCACCAAAGTCCAAGGAAATTAAATTAACAGTGCACAAGAAGAAGGCACTTCTAAAAGTGACCCCACTGATACCTTCACAGAAATGAGGCCATGGACCTTAGGAGATGACAGCCTTCTATCTCCTACAGCAGCACAGTACCTCCCTTCTTCCATGCCTCACACAGGAGTGCAAGCACCCTCTTGCCTTCTACCTGCCCACCTCTTACTACAGCCATGCCCATGCCTCAGTCTTCCCACCATCCAAACATTTAATCCCACAGCCGCACCCCGACAGCACTTCCTATCATACACACCAGCACGCTCGCCTCTCCCCTTCCTGCTTTCCCATTGCTTCCAGGTTTGGCACAACTCAGATGCAGGTTGTGCAGCCACATCTGACTGCCCCAGGAAGCATGAATGGCAGGACAGGGTAAAGTCACCACGGGCAAAGCAGAGACTTGGGTTGGAAACACTGCAGGAACTGGTGGTTACAACTGTCCCTTTTTAGGGAGTGGTGTCACTTTTTGTGTGCACCTCTTCATTTTTCTTTGTTGGATGCCTCCTATGGTGATTTCAGTGCTAGTCAAAGTCCCACTGAAAGGGATTTGTTTATTGCTGCTGCAGGCTTCCCTCCAGCAGAGACCTGCCACTGCTGACCCTTGCTGTAGTGTGTGCACTAAATTAACTCCCATCCCCTTCCCTTACGTCTTCTCTCCCAAGGGAGCGAGTGCTTTGAAGAGTAATCCCATCAGCCTGTCACCCTGAGTGCCGGAAACTCACTGTTTCTATAGTTACTGTGCCCAATTCAACCGGTGGTTCTGGCACTCACAGCCAGGAAAAAACATCAACCACCCCCCTGCATATATCAAACTTCAGCATCAGCTCTGCAAGCAAGATGTTGCTGCTCCAAATCTTGTATCTTTCCTGACTTCTGTCTGAATGGGTCGATTGTTGGATGCCACTTAACACAGTTCAAAACTAGTTATCAAAGATCAAATGGAAGTGAATGGGAGTGAGAGAAGAGTTTTTTAGACTCCTTTTTTAGACTTTAGTTAGTTTTAGCTGTGACTGTAAAGGTGTTTTCTCAGGAGCTGATCACTGAAATTCACATCTGCACATCTCTGAGGTCCAGATACCCCATTCAGAAGTCAGGCTTGGGTGCACTTTAAGCACACTGACCCCAAGTTCTGCTGTGCAGGTGCCATCCATCTTTGTGTTTTTGAAGCCAGTTCTGGTTCCATCACCACTACACTTGGCTTGGTTTCATCAAACTTCATTCTTCAGGGCCCTGACACTTGGGTACGTGGGCATCTGTATGACATACTTAGAAACCAGATTCCCTAGCCAGGCAGAAGTATACAGCCACTATGGGGCAGCCCAGATGGTTTTGCCTCTGTGCTGCCAGGTGCTATGCTTCCTTTGCTGTAACCACCCCACAGAGCATTTCCCACCATCCATGACTCAGTATGGAGATAAAGTACTGGCCAGATTTCTTGTATCTAAAGCCAGATGGATGGCTTTCACCTCCACAAACCAGCTCCATTCACCTTTACCTTCAGCAGCTTCTCTGACTCACCATGTAGGACTCCACACAGCAGCATTCCACCTTCAGAGTCTTCCAACAATACAACAGAACTCATCAGTGAACAGGGCATATTTCTTCGCATTTTCTGGTAATGTGTTGTATAGTGGGGTCTTTTCAGCATGTGTCACCTTCTCCTTTGGTGATATTCCAAAAGTTTTGCCTTCTGGACAGTCAGTGATCACTTCCAAGATTCCTGGGTAATGGGTTTCCTGTTTGAGTTCACTGTGTGATCAGTGCAACCCACTTACTCCATGTAGCATCAGCTGTGTGATGTGTAGCAGGGACCCTCCCTTTGAACACCCAGTCCAGCACCAGCAGTCAAGGTACCAAAAGGAGCTGTGCTTCTGTACCAGCCACTTCCAAAGAAGCTTGACCCCTTCATATGCTGCCAATGTCTTTTTCTGTTGGAGTATAGTGGGCTTTGGATCCTCTGTATCCTCAACTCCAAAACCCCAGGGGTCGACCTTGAGTCTCCCCTGGTGCCTTCTGCCAGAGTCGCTCAGTGGGGCCTTTCCCGTATTGCTGCACAGAGCACATTTTTAGCATCTTGTCCTGCCCAGACTAGCCCAAGGGCTACCATACTGCCACTGCTTAAGGCTGGAGCAACCACAGCAGCAGAAGAACATAAACATTGCATGTTCACACTCTCACATGCATCTGTAGTGATGTCCGGGTCGTCAAAATATTCCTGTCTTCAAGCTGGTCTACAACAGGGATAATTTTTACACCAAAGTCCTTACTGTAAGCAGAATGCCTCAGAATGAAACAATTGTGATGCAGCATAAATTTCAGCTCTCAGTTTTTGGAAGTAGTGTGTAGCTATAAATAAGCAAGACTGGCACTGCCAGCATATTAACAGCAACAGTGCAGATAGATTTCTCTTCTGGATGACTGAAAAATGTAGGTAGACTTTGCATTTACCTGATTAAGCTTCAGCTCATCTTCAGAAATAGACCTGTATACAAGCTAGTCTGTAAAGGTACATTCAAGCTGCTAACAGGCAAAGATACCTCATATTCAGTCAGCCCTCTGTCTGAGGTGGGAGCAGGCAGATTGGCTATTTCATCACTTGACCTCCTTTCCAGTAAATTTTCTTTTTCTGTGCAAGCCTCCCTCTGAGTCAAGGCTCTTCCAGACAGCAGCTTCCTTTGCTAGACCTCCCTTTCTCTACTCCCAGAGCAGTCTGCCCTGTGTGCTGAAGGAGACCAAGATCCTGCAGAAGGAATAACACCAGGTCATGTTAATTAATGGCTGTCTCATAACAGACGCAAAAGGGGGCTGACCTGGAGTGGCATTGTGTAGAAAATTCTGGTTTGATTTGCAGCCACCTTTGCTCTTAATTACAGGAAAATGACTTAATGCCTGTGTGTGTAAAGGCATACCCTGTAAGCACACATGCAGGACAGCCTCTTTAGCATTGCCAAGTGGTAGAGGGGACAGTGGTCACAGATGCATGTCACCTACACACAGCATCCTACCAAGGTGACAATTTCACCATAGCTGGGCAGTTTATTTACCCTCATATACTTTCCTCAGTACCACACGCTACAGTTTGCACCAGCTGTCACAGAGTAAAACCATGTTTTTCTTTTTGTTGACCTTTTTTTCAAGCAAGCACTCTGTAGTTTGCCAAAATAATTTTCTTCTTTTCATACAGTACTTTTGTCATAACTGGACTGAGGAATAATCATAGAGAAACTGGCTCTGGTTTCTTGCTGTCAAAATCCTCATAGTCCATCAAGGAACAGCCTGACTAGAAATGCTTCCTGTGCCATTTTGCAGCTTCATTGTTTTAAAAGCAGTGTTCAAATCATGCTTTGTGCCATATACAGTGATCTATGGAGAGGAAGCCCATGTTCCAAAGACTTTACACACTGAGACCTACTTTGAGTTTTCTTTGCAAGTAAGATGCAACTTTGAGAAAAATGTGTGTGTGCTATTCATTCTTTCTAGGACAGAAAACAATTCCCAGACCACCTGCTCCACCATGCAAACTGCTATTTAAAAGTATGTTCTTTCAAGGGGAAAGAACTGAGTTTTTGGCAAATCCAAAACCATTTTTTTCTAACAAGTTTCCTAGGACTACATTTCCTCATGCAAAAATAAAAATGAAAGTTGAGCTGTTGATAAGTATAGTTTGGAATAAAGCAAAGTAATAGTTTATTGCTTTTGAAGGTACCAGCTATGAAAAGCTTTGATGACCATTGCACAGACAAGTAAAATGAAAACAATGTATATGACTTAAGTGGTGTAGTGGGCACCGACTTCTGAAAAAGTGTCTCCTTACTTTCTCTCATAATTAGTCTTTACCTCACACCTTTCTCCCACAGTGTTTACTAGACACCTGCTATCCCACATCAATCAGCCACCTGAGCAAAAGTTAGACCCAAGGAAACAACCAGTACATATGACACCCCTCAATTGCACAGAAATGAACTGTGAGGGGACATTTAGCATGTGTGATGAGTGAGAAAGTGTCAGGGATTTTCAATTGTCACAAGGCAGTCAGGATTCTGGCTGAGGTTTCATCATGGAGATCCTGGCAAAGCCACCTGATTTGTCTTCTTTAGATAAAATAAAGACTAAGCTTGACTAGTTTTAATATGAAAACTTATTCCAGGCAGGCAGAGTATTCGCACATTGGAGGATATAAAAATCAAATCCTATTATCAGTTGTCTCTTCTGTTACAGGAGGAAAATAAACAGCAGAAGAGCAATGCCTCTCTGATTTTGCCAGAACAAAGTTAGATACCGAACCTACTTTTTGTTAGGGCGACTTTTATTTCTTTCATTTTATTTCTTAAAAAACTTTCGGTGTTTTTTTTTTCATTTTATTTCTTAAATGTGTATCAGCTTCTGACCTGAAAGGGTTCTGAATCCAAACTACGGAGTCATAAAGCAGCTAACTCTGATATTCAAACCAATATTGAAGTGCCACAAACTCACAGTAACAAAATAGCAATGGCCTGTGCTGATATTGAGGGTATTTTCCTGTGAGATGGCTTGCCCACAGTACTTAAAAAACCTGGAGCATTCCTACAGGTTTCAGAAAGGTAAGACTTGAGGATGTTGCAGAGCTGACCAGTATAGCTGCGCAAGACCAATACCCTGTGCGGATCCACTGCTCTCAGTGTCACCTTCATTTCATCTGCTTTTAAAGGAGAAAAATTATTCCAAGAGAATGGTTTACTTCCAAAACAGCACCCATCTGAAGGATTTATTCCAGATAATCTCAGTTATATGGGAATAGGAGCTACCAAACCAGCATACCAGGACAACTATAGCAGCAACTTCCTATGCAGACCCAAGGCTCTTTGATCCATGCTGCTGTAGCTGTGATAAAAATCCCTTGTGTCTACTGGTTACAAAACCAATGGCTAGTGATACATAACTGTCCAAGCACTGCGATGCCATGATGTTGAGCTCTGTATGAACACCTCCACAGTCAGTATTAATGACGATGCCCTAAAGCAAGTGCAAACAGTCACAGGCTCTTAATGCTTAAACCACAGAAAATGTGTTTAATCCCACACAAGAGCTCTGTTATAATATGTCTTAAAGCTGTGGTCAGCTGGGGAAGTGGTGACCACTTCTCACATATATAATGTATACCAAACATATTCAGCTTGGCAGGAAGACAAGAAGCTGTAAGTGTCACACTGGAGCCTAGCTCTCTGACAGCATATGACATGTACTTGTAAGCTGTCTCAAGGAGGATATTTGATTGCCCTCTTTCTTCTTCTGCCTCTCTCCCAACAAAAGTGGAGTGACCTCCCCCATGACCTGGCAAGTGCTGAAATTCCCCAAACACATTTTTCTGTTGTGCCCCAACATTGAACAAAAGGAAACAAAGCACCCTCAATATACTTGAAGTATGGAATGAAAATAATAGCTTGCTCTTGCTTGGCCTGCAAATACCAATCTTCACCTCTTGCCCAGCACGGTTTGCACTGCCTCCATGCTGATACGCTGTGTTGTCAGCAGCTCTTTCGGATTTATGCACTTAATTAATTATTTATGCCTTTATTTATTTATTTGGAGAAGGCCAGAGTGGGGGGCAGGCTGGGAGAGGGAGGAGGAGGAGGAGGGTCTGTGTAATTGTAGTTTACACTGCGTTCCCACGCTGCTATTGTTTGTGACTTTGTTTCCTATTCCCATCACGTGTGCTAATTAGTTGGAGCTGCTAGCTAGCTGGGAGGCGTGTGTCTGGAGTAAAAGCAGAGAGACCATTTCCTGGAGGGATCTACTCAATCCGAACAATTCTTCGCTTAACTTTCATCCCACTTCTTCTCTTCCCTCGCTTTACCACTCAGGGAAGAGAGAAGAAGTGCTGATTTGTCAACCACTAGCCACGGGAGAGGCACAGATTTTCTCTTCTGAAAAGGAGCAACTCAGAGTCAAAGAGAATCAGGCTGGAAAGAGTACCTCATCTGTGTTTAACAAACTTTATTTTTATTTTTCTCCTCCAGAAAGCCCCAACATTTTTCTGTTGTTGCCCTGAGGAAGTGAGTCAGAATTTTAAGGCAAGGCTAAAGCTAATTCATACCATAGCTTGCAAAACAAAATGAGACCAAGAGAGGGAGAGGGAGAATTACTTTAGTCATGGCATTTGCTTATTTGTGCAGGCATCAGACAGCAAGGCCAAATCACATAATGAGACCAAGTACCTGTACATGTAACAGGTTTTAGGATCAATGTTTGATTTGCTGGTTTGTTTTTGTTTTGGGTTTGGTTGTTTTTGTTTTGTTTTCATTTAGATCTCCAGTTAAATCCTCCTACCAATAGCCCTGCTGCTTTTCAACTGCTGAGCACACTAGACCCTCCCCAGATTGTGCAGTCAACACGCAGCCACACAGGGACTAGGCAGGAGCCCCTCCGGTGGGAGCTACTGGTGTCTCGTCGGCAGCCTTAGCTGCCGATGAGACATCCTGTTCAGGCTGCAAGCCCCAGGGATGTGCTCTTCTGGCACTAATAGTCCTTGTCCTGCTGGTCTAGAATGGCTCTCCACATGCTCTTGCTTCCCAGGCTAAGGAAAAAAATGGAGGGCTGAGAGCTGAAGGGAGACTAGTAGCTGGGGTTCTTCTCATTTCAGCTGCAGGCAACTGGCTTGAAGTGCCTAATGCATGTATTATCATTGCTGCCAGACTCAGTAAAGACACAGGCATGCTCAAGGGGAGGCAAATCTTAGCCTACTATATTGAATGGTGAGTACTAAGTGCTCACCCAGAGACAGGTGAAGGTTTAAGATTACATTGCTTCTCTTTCACCAAGCATGAGCTTATGAAAGCAGAGGTTTGCTGGCAATAACTGTAGTCAGGCTCAGTGGAAGTAGGTATAGCTTGTGCTTTCCTATACAGCTCCACCAATGTCTAAGGAAAAGCCCAAAGTGGTGGTATCAGTCTGCTCTGCCATTGTGGGTTTGCAGCTAGGTAAAAATCAAAGCTTCCATCCTCTGGGAAATTCCTATATTTCTACACTTTCTTTTGTTTTCATTTGGGTCAGGGAAAATTTAAGTATCTTAAGTCTGTTTAGTTTGGGGTTTTCTTGTCCATCTGTGGGGAAAACAAGTCCTAGGCTTTGGAAACAGTGATACAGTTCCCTGTGAGTCAGCTCAGCTTTAAAGGACATCTCTTTGAGTGTCACATTAATACTTGGACGTTGTAATTTATGTCATCTCCCAACCCTATTTTTTCTTTGAGACTGGGCCTCTATTCTGGTTTACTTGCCTACTCATTCCCTCTTCAGCTCAGGGTACAGGAAAATATTTTAAATTACTGAAGGCACAGGCTGGCTGGCTGACCTAGAGCAAGGCTGGATAATTTTCCTGCCTTGGAAAGAAGTGTTTTACAGAATCACTGTGCAAGGCTTCAGAGCTGATGTCCTCATACTACCATGAACTTGCAGCTTTCTGTTCATAACCCCTTTTGCCATTTAGAAATATTTCATATCCGCACAATAATTCCGATTGCTTTGGTAGGTAAATTTGCAATCCAGATTTCAATGAGATAAGGAGCTAGAATTTCAGGAGAGATGTGATCAAGTAGCTGGTGACCCAGCCCTCTGCAGATAGGCAGACACTTCTGGTGTTCTAGTAGATCACAAAGCACAGTCTGCCTTGGAGTTGAGGTCACCCACCATGAATGTGGAGAAGCTTAATGAGGCAAAGACTTACAGAGTCCACCCTGCATCATGGTTTGCTTTACTCAGGAAACAGGTGGCCAGCGAGCAAGGTACCCTATAGAAATTTGGGGGGCATTCACATGTGCATCATTAACTTCATTATTTCCATTAAATAACCATTGTCATGGCCCCAAATTTATGTCTTTGGCAGCCATGACAAGCAAAGAGTCCTGAGCAGTGTCCTGTCAGATTTTCCTTTTCCTGGTGGAAAGCATTCCTCTCCTTGGGAATAGTGACAGTCTTACCAAGGGGGAAAATCAGCTTTAATGTAGAGTCTGTAGCTTTTGGCACCTGATGTCTTCCACTGGCCTTAAACGTTAAAATTATTTATTTCTTTTATAATACAATTCACAAACTGTTCCGGCCACTGACATCCTAGAGAGATTGCTAATCAGGCAAAAATTGCACTGTGGGGAGTGGCAAGCACTGTGTTCAGATATCTTTCAAGCAGTTGTGAGGACCACCAACATCTTTGCCTAAGTAACCTGAACCAAAGGAAAAATAATCTAGCAAAGCAACTCTTTGTACTGTAACAATTGCTTCAATTACAAAAACTTCATTGGGACTTAATCTAGTTAATTATTTTTTTAGTTCTTGCAACTGATTATTTATATTTAGAAATGAAAAAGCTCCAGCAGGGACAAAAAAATCCCAGCCCATCAGTGAGTCATTCAGAAGCTCTCTGTTCTTTTTCCTGTTTTCTCACTGAATATGGAAAGCTGCTCATGATTTCTATCCTGATATGCAAAGTCTATTTGAGGCTGGTTTAGCTGCCTGAGGGATCTTCATGGTCAAAGTTATCTAAAACCGTCACTGCAAAGGAACAACACAGCTCCAGCTAAAAAAGAGGCTTCTGGGTGTACTGGTCATAGTAATTGCAAAATGCTCTGTAAAGATGCCCACCCCTTTTGGAACTACAAATTAAGTGAATGTCCTCATTTCAACTTTCTTCCTGTGTGTGTTCTGGTGTACTATACTCATTACACACAAAAATTTTTTAAATTTTGCTTTTTCTATGGTCAGCAGAATTAATCAAACCTTGTTTCCTATGGAGTGATGCTCTACATCCTGATACTAGTCCAATATCTGTACCTGCCAGTTAGCTCCACAGTCATGCTGCCTATGCCCACAGCCTGGCATGTGGGCAGGAGGTAGACTATGCTGCAATGGGCATGAAGGCTTGGGCATGCTGACTACCTGGATCAACTCCTCTGGCATGATCCCTCTTCTTCACCACTTTTGTATAAAGCCTGTAGGATCTTAACTGGTTTGAATTTGCCATTTGTCAAAGGTTGTGGGTGTTGGCCAACAGGCTTCAACATTATCGAGTGGGGAGTGACTGACCACTAGATAGATAAAGTGCAAAGTAGATAAATTACACAAGCTTGGTTACCAAAGAAAACCTATTTAAAAAAAAAAGCCTCTTTTTAGTACTAAAATATTTCCCTGTGGATTAGGAGGAAGACATTTTTTCTCTCCTTAGAGATATTGCTGTAGACCTGATGGCCTAAATAAATAAGATGCAGAGTTTTTAGGAAGAGTCAATCAACACGTCAGACCTAAGGTTTGTGTACCCAATTTATCCACTATCTCAGATATATCATCCAGTCTAGTAAAAGATATTCCTTTCGCTTGCAAACTTTGCCTCTCTTAAGGATTTGGAAACTCAGACACTGGATTAATGGCTCTCAGAGCAGGGACACAGATTAGATAGTTAATCAGCCTCTTGCAGATTGTTTCTGAGATAGTAGAGCTTTCATAGGCTCTCTTGGAGAGTTCTCAGGTTTGTGATGACTGAAAATGGGGAGATGGTTTCATTACCACATTTACAACTACAGGAATGTAAACCCCACTGTTAAGTTGAAAATATTTGCATAACTCATTTAGGTAATATAAAGGAAACTGATTGCTTTATACCAGCTGGATTACAGTGAGCCAATATTGACTTCAGGTTTTGGTTGTCAGCAAGATTTATTTTACTGAGAGTAAATATTGATTGATATTCCTCCATCGTAAATACTGGCTTTGGCTGTACCACAGTCTTGTGGCTCAAAACTGGAAGTCGATATCTTCATTGTTATACTTTTTGATAAATACTGGGCAGGGGGGAGCGGGTTAGGATAGCTTTGGCTAATGGAAAACATACATATGCATAATTTAAGAGAGTAGTTCTGATGGGGGGGGAAGCAAATATAGAAAGGACATTATTACTTTGCACAGTAAAATACAGGAGCTGCTGAAAGGAACGAAACAGTTAGAATATTATAACTTCCAGGTAAACCCTCCTTACAGACACTGCTTGAAAAGTAAACGGCAATAAATATAAGTGGTAGCTGCCATCAGGAATGATATAACATTTGGAATGACAATTTTTGTTTCCAGCCTCCTTGGAACAGTCAGTTGATCTTGTCTTAGTACTCTGTGAGTCCTACAAAATACAATGTCTGCTCTGTTACAGGATAAGTTTAGAAAGCCATTGAAATTATGCTTATTGGAGCTTTGGTCACTTGTGTCTCTGTAAAGAAACACAGCATCTAAACTGAAACCAAGAAGAAGACTAGGGAGTCTGTCTGCATTTGAAGGCACTAACATGGAAAATGGTCTCTGTTGCTTTTCACACTGTTGGCGAAACTGTGGAGGATGGCATTAGAACCCATTACTATTATGTTATTAATGAAATTTCTTGGCACATGCACACATACACACACCATCTTCCTTGAGGCAACATACAACGCTTTCCCAGTCAAAGTGCTGTAAGAATATAAAAATAGCCATTACTCTTCTAATGTCAGAGATAGTTCTATTAATTGCAAAGACAGCCTGCAGGATTCCATGGATGTGGAAAAGCAGGAGTGTTCCCCAGCACATAGCCAAGGTATAATGGCATGCAGGAGTAACAAGTAACGCCAGCTATGAAGAACCAGCCAGCAGCTGGACAAGTCCACCAAGGACTATATCCGGTTTCACAGGAGCCTCATTTATGCCACCACATTGCTGCTGGTAGCAGGATAAGTTTGATGCAGAGTAGCTAAACTTAAAATACACCATCTTAAATATAAAGTGAGTGGACTGATTCCTAGCCAGGTACAGCTTGCAGCTGCTGGAGCTGAGACCTTCCTGATCTGGAGCTCAGCCCTCTCCAGATGGCAAAGGTGTTAATGGAGCCAGTATTGGGTCTGTGATGTGGAAATCCAGCCTTGGTGTGGACACATCATCATGTGCCAAAGACATTCTGTCAAAAGCATGTACCAGCTACATGACCAGCTTCTCACCTGCAGGCTGCACCAGGAGGTGCAGACACTCAGCAAAACCACAAACATGACAGGAGTCAGGTCTTTGCAACAGGCCATTCACTGTTTCAAGAAGATCCTCAGCTGGTGCCTTACAGCTGGATTTACCATAATCTTTTCTTGCCAGCGTTAAATGTTTGCCTTTCAAAACTCAAGAATTTAACAGCTGTTGTGGCGATTGCTGCAAAGGTCCAAGCTGAGCTTGTTAGAAATGCTGGCCTCCTTGTGTTATTTTTATTTGTATGTTGCAACTCCTCTGGAAAGTAGACATCAGAACTGGGAAAACTCATACTGGCCTTCCTGCATCTGTCCACTCCTTTGCATTCATGGTGCTTGTGGGAGTGCTAAGGGGTCAACATAGGTGGGTTCCCATCAAAAAGCCTTGCTTGGGCCACAACATAAGCATTGATGGCTCTCAAACAGCTTTCAGGGGACTCAACTCAAGGAGTTGCGCAAGTCATCCAACAGCAATGTTATCATAGGTCTGTCCTCTCTTGCAGTAAGTGACTCCCTATATATTTGGGATCAATAAATGTTGGCCAGTTATGAAATGACTGAATGAGATTAATATTACATTAACGAGATAACACTGCGGTAATGTCATCATCTATTACCTCTGGCCAGACAGCAAATTGTTATTTATTTTTCTTCTTCCTGTATTTTTATGGTTTGATCTAGAAGATGGAAGAAATTTTGGCTATGGAATTTTACATTTTTGAGGTAAAAGATGTGAATTTTGTCCCTCAATTCACATGAAAAGAATTCACCCCTGACTGCTGCAAATGTCAAGAGAAACACAATGGGTTTGGAATGAGATACTTCTCTGCATGACTGCCTCAGAATATTGTAGGAGGGAACTCTAGAAATTAATGTCCTTTCATTACAGTATCTAAAAGACATATGGTTGTTTAGAAGAAGATAGTTGCCACACTATCATGTGAGGCATGTGGTCCTTAAGATGAAAAACTGTCATGCGCTGAAAAATCATCTGAGAGCAGCTCATCTTATGAAAAGCATTTGCTTTTGCAGTGACAAAGGGCTCAGTTTTGGCTCAGATAGCTGATTGTGTGTATGCACCTTTAGCAGCTGTAACTTACAGATCTCACCTTTTTTTTCCATATGAACATCTTCCTTTATTATCAAGTGCTGTTTCCAAGGGTGGGACACATCCAATGCCTTCCCACCTCAGGCCTTCAGCCTCAGTCTTAAAATAAACATGAGTTCTCCCAGTGGGCTCATGTGAGGGGTAACCAGGTTATAATTGGGTCCCCCGAGAGGGTTTTACATGAAGAGCAGATGAGGTTTGTGGCTTTCTTCAAGCAAAGGAACTAAGGGAGGAAATTAAAGGAGGAGCTCTCCCTGGCTCTCATCTCCCATGCCGAGAAAGGCATAGTGATGCATTTTGAAATTAATATTTGTCTTCTGTTCCTGCCGTTGAAAAATATTGCATTCCCTGTGTTTGTGTAGTTTTAAGGTTTCTTTGACTTTAGTGAAAACCCTTCCCTTCTTCAGATTCATAACATTTTTTATAACTGGCCATACTAGATGTCTGGAACGCTGTCTGCCTCTTTGGGAAATAATTACCATTTGTGTGAAATAGCCAAGGTTTACAGGAAAGAAAATTATGTGGAAACTCATGCAGCCCCACTAATCTGCAAGGAGCAAGACAAAGTTTTACCCTGGGGTAAGAACAAGTAGTGACTCACTTAATTGCTACCATTTCAGTGTGTGAAACAACTACCCCCACCCAAGCTAATGCAAACCTGATGAGATTTCTGATTAAGACCAGCTAAATTTCACTTCAAATGAGCAGATAATCCCTGCAACAGATCTGCTGTGCAGCCAGGGCTGTGCTTGTTGTATGAGCCTGCTGGGGTGGCTGCTGGGGAACGCATAGACACCCTAGGGTGGTAACCTTTAATGAGCGACGGGTGTAAATAGGGTGGCCGATGCCTCTGGTTCTGTGTCCTTCCCTCATCCACCTGGATGGAGGGAAACTCATGGGCAGGATGAGCACCATTGTGGGTGATGAGAACAGAAGGCAAAGTCCCTTTGATTAGACCACAATCAATCCTCTGCATCTCAATCCTGTTATCTTCTTTCCTCTAAGAAGGTATGCTTCAATGAGGGCAGCTTTACAATGTCCAGTGGCCTCCACCATGACCTCACAAGGAGGGATTGCAAGTGCAGAAGAGGACAGATTTGGGCAAAGTCATAACTCAAAACTCTGCTTTGTTCCCTCTGCACAAGCTGCTGAGCCAGCCAGCCCACCCAGAGGCAATGATGCCATGGCTAAGATGATGCCTGTCTCCCCTCCAGCAGGGGACAACCTTCCCATGGTGGCTCTTCTCCAGATCCCTATGCTAGATTGGGCCATCTGATGGCATTGTGCTCCTTGGCTGGGATTTTAGAGGGCAACTCATTATCTGCTCCAAGAGCAAAGTCCTGACCCCATGACCACCCTGGCCGCAATCCCAGGGTATTGCTCCCGGTGTGTGCCAAGATGTGCTTATGCTGTCAGGCCTGTCAGTGCCTGCCCAGTCACACAGGAAGCCTGTGGTAAAGCCAGGAATAAAAGATACTGTCAGAAAGACCTCCTGGCAGTCCTGCACCTGCCTTAATCACTAGATTGCACTTCCTTTGCTTCCCCCATTACACAAGATTTTGGTTTTGGGTTTTTTTTTTTGGTGTGTGTGTGTGTAATTTTAGTGGGATACTCTCCAGTTTCCAGTGAGTTTTGGATGTGTTAAATAACAAGGCTGCCATTTGTTTCTTTTAGGTGTATGTCAACAATTTCAGGCACAGATTCCTGTAGTCTTTTCTTTGAAAGGAATAAAAATTCAGATGTGAGGAATGCTTTTCTTAATAATGCTTTCAACACTCCTGTAAATCTTTTCTTTTTTAAATTAAATCTACAGAAAATAACAGAAGATGATGTGATAACTCCCATGTTACATGCTGCAGTCACTGAAGGAGAAATCCACAGGTGCTGGGTGGTGCACCAGGCAGCTTTTAGTACATGACAGAGTTATCTTCATTCATTAACCCATGGAGACACTAGGGAGACATTGGGTAGGTGCAATAAGGAGGGACAGTGCCAGGACGTTGTCCAGCTCTGTGTTCTTCATACACCATATATTTTAAAGAAAATTAATTTTGTTTTATCTGAAAATACTGAGACATATCATTATTATCTCTCACACAAGGAAACTCTGGTTTTAAAGGAAGTGCCAGGTGGGTTGTTGGGAGGAAAGGGGCAATGAAAGAGCAGAAAGCAGCTGTCTGAGACTGATCAGAGAAGCTTTAAATAAGTCAGAGCAACAGTACTCAGTTATTTCAGGTCTCTCAAGGGGTCTACACCCTTTCACCTGTGTAGAGTTTGGATGCCATGTACAGACAGGAGAAGACAGGCATTTATCTTCTGTGGCCAAGACAACATCCTGAACAACTTCTAGAAGAATGAGTGTTGAGGACCACAGGCCATTGCTATGTCAGCTGCAGAGGAGGTGGCTCACACTTACAGCTGTTGTTACTGTTGATGGTCTCTGAAGGCCAACATAGGTTAAAGAGCTCAGACCATGCATTTGTGGATGTCCACCTTGATAAGCTGTTTCATTGGTGATGTCCTCCCCACCAGCTGTCTGAGACTTGCAGCCCACCAGCTCTGATGAGCACACCACCCCACTTTTGCAGCATCTCTTTTTGCCTGCCCAGGAAACAACCTCCTGCTCTGCAACCTTCTAATGCATACTAGCTAATTTCACACACCCAATCAGCCAGTACTGATAACAGAGTTGACATCAAAGACTTGAATCCCATGTCTGAGTTGTGCTGCCCGGCCATAAATTAACTGTACTCTACTCCCAGCACCCCATCCCTATGACCTCTGAGGTGCTATGTGTGCTAAGTCAAGGTGGAAATTGGGTTAGTCATACTTTTCTGGAAGTGTGATTTTGGCTGCAACCAGTGAGCTTCACACTGTGAGAACTTTCAAAACCAAATGCTTTTCCAGTGGAAAGCCTTTCTACTCCATTGTGAACTAGAGCTGTAATAATTTGCATTGGGAACTGGCAGGAATTCAGGTTATAAAAAGAAAAAAGAAAAGAAAGGGGTGTGCTGAGGTGACTGAATCAATGTGTTTCACATTACAGTTTGCTTTAAGCTGAGAAAGGGATCAGTGGTTATGTGAGATAGGGGAGTTCTGCAGAGATGTCACAGGACAGGGTTGTTCCCTTGCTGAATTTCTGCATCTCTTATGAAAACAGGAGCAGGAGCAGCCCCTACAGAAAATGTAATTGTCAAGCCTTAAAGTATGATGAGAATCTCCTCTGGAGATATTCAAAACCCACCTGGATGCATTCCTGTCCAGCCTGCTCTAGGTGATCCTGCTTTGGCAGGGGGGTTGGACTAGATGATCTCTGAAATTCCCTTCCAGCCCTTACCATTCAGTGAAGTCTCCCTCTGGCTGATGTGCAAGCGAGGGTGCATGGTGGCCCTGTATGTACCCTTCACGCTGAGCACAAGACATTTGTCACTTGCTTCAGTCTGCCAGTGTGACAAAACTGGCACCAGGGGTCTGCCTTCACCAGTGAAGACAGTAGGACTCCAATCCGGTCTGTAAATCTCTGGGAAGAGTAGGAGAAAAATGGCTCTGGTTTTATATAGCAGGGCCACTTTCTACCAATCATAGTGTACCTTCCTGTCTTCCTCAGTTCAAGACCCACAACTGCACCAGCTTCAAGACAGCCTTGCCTGCTGCCAGCTGCTCCAGTATTCAGCCAGGCTGCACAAATCAGCCTCACAATAAGTCTCAGAGACATCAAGAGCTACAAAGCACAGGTCTGATCCTGACTCACTGCTGGAGGCAAGCTGCCCTCTGGATCTACGGGGTCTGCGGAGTCCTGGCTCCACTGTCAAGCATTGTCTTGCTCTTTGGCTTGCATTTTATTTATGAGAATTAGCCTGGAGGCTGAGAAATTACAAACAGACTGGCCAGTGTTAGCAAGTAGAGTTGGGCAGAAAGGGGATTATGCAAAGCGGGAGACACTGGAAAAAAAAAAACCAAATAAAAAATACTGCCCTGAAAAGTGGGTTGCATAATAAAAGTAACAGTTTAAAAAAAAAAAAAAAATCTGGTCTCTGGACGCAAGGCTTTATGATCGTTTTCTGACCTCTGCTCACCCAGCCCTCAGGGAGACGAGAAAACACGGGGGATTAAAGGGGAGGAGAGGAGGCTGCTTCTTCCCCGGCAGAGCGAAATTCCTCCAGCGGCGGGGTGGCAGACAGGCCAGGAGGGGTGGCTGGCAGGCGCCGAGGTGTGATGACCCCACAGAAGGCCACGCATTGTGCACGGCATGGCGAGCCGGCGCTTCGGTGCCAGCCAAGAAAACAAATGCCTTCCTGCTGTCTCCTGGAAATGCTTCCACTGCTCCTGCTGAGCAAGTTCATTTCAAAGCCAGATGACTTTTTGCCCTTTCTAATAGAGCTTAAAATGTTTCTGTTCTCCAGCCCTCCCTGACCCTCAGCTCGGAGGCATTAATATCTCAGGTGTGTGAAATGCCAGCGGAGTATGTGGCAAATCAAAAGGATTAGGAGGGCGATTGGTATCTGAGGGGGCCGGTAGGGTCTTAAAATCCTTCCCCACAGCGGTAGTGAAACGCTCTAAACCCGCAAATCTTAAAAGGTATCGGTTAAAGCCAGCAAAATCCCCTTTGGAGTCTGCATCCCTCCACCCCCAACCGCCTTTCCCACCGCGGCCTTCTCCCCCCCTCCC
>VZRU01004514.1:174996-197101 GCA_013398155.1 Pedionomus torquatus | reverse complement strand
ATATATATATATATATATATCTACACAGATCTCTCTGAAGGGAGGTTACGGCATAATATGAAAAGCCCCATTCTCCCAGACCTGACAGAGGCACAACTCCCACTCGCCTCAGCAGGGGCTGTGCCATTGCAGTGTGTATTTATGACCGGTGGTGTGATTCCTCTTGCTGCCTGCAAATTTGCCTAAAATAAATGGCGCACACTGTTGCAGGTAGATATGTACAGTTAGGCAGGGGTCTTTCCCTGGGATCGATTCTGCTTGCTTTCCACGTTTAAGATTGCATCTGACTTTGAGGGGAGTGTAATTCTTCTTCTCATAAGTTTGCTGCCTTTTGTGACAGTTTAGGTGGCTTCTAGTGTTCGCTGGGTTTTCTTAAGAAAACTGAAAACAATAATGCCTATACATCTGCACAGCTATACATATACTTTACAGCTGTTAGAATAGGGAACTAGCCTTTTTCTCTGAGATTTTATATCACACTAGAAATAATGTATAACCCTGGATTTTTATGCCTTTTTTTTTTTTTTTTTTTAATAAATAGTGTCTTTACATACACAAAAGGCTTTTTCTTCTCTTCCTTTTAAAAGATTACTGTTTTTCTGAAAAGCATCCCCCCCGGTATTACCCTTAGCTGTTATGACACCTCACCATTTAGTGTTGTAAAGGTAAATCATAAAATTCATTATTAACAATCGTAAATTTTTACCAGATTCAGCAGCTGCCTGCTGAAAGCTTTAATGGTGGAAACATCTCCTGGGCTAACGCCTATGGCATGCTTTTATTGCTATAATTTAGTAACCAAATCGTTCAAAAATCAAAGGACTTGATTATCACATACCTGCAATGCTGCTATTTATGGTTGGTTCAATAATAACAATGACTCAAAAAAAATTGAAATGAGAGGCCAAAAATAAGAAGTCTAAAAGTGAAAACCTAAGCTGGAATTCATAGAGGTGATGGGAGGGGCCTGACATTGAAGGACAGAAAGGATCCCAAAAAAGGTAAAGAGAAGAGGCCTGGAGGTGATGGTAGAGGGTAGATGTGCCTCAGCTTTGCCGAGCTGGAGGGCAGATGAGAGGAGAAGCACTAGGGATGGCAGGCAAGGAGGTGTCACAGTGCGGCACTGGGAGAATGCACCAGAAGCGTGGAAACCAGGGTTGGAACATCACACACATTTAGTAGTCTGCTTTCTGGAAAAACAGTATCTAGTTAAAAGCAACCAACAGAAAATTAGGTGAAATGTTCCAGAAACTAGAAGGGTTGATTGATGGATAAAATAAGAGCCTTGAGTATATAGCTGAAAGGAATGTTATTTTAATTTTTTATATGTATATATATGTATAAAACCCACATACCTAGCCAAGGTTACATAATGATGTCCATATAGATAAATGAAATTAGTATCCTGCTTTTGAAATCCTTCTCCTATAGAAGCCAGTGGGAATTTTCAATTGATTTCAGTGGGGCCAAAATTTCTACCATCTGCAGGAGAGCGATGTAGCCTGGTGTGTGCAAATAGACCTAGGAGCTATGTAGGGAGAAAACACAGTGTGGCTACCAGGAAACATTTCCTTTTAGTGAACCCAATACTTCTCTAGCCAGCGGGGATGATATGAAGTAACAGAGCAATCTCCAGGCCTTTGCTTGGGAGACAGAAAATTAGCCTAGCCAAGATACTGCAGGCAGCAGTCATCCTTACGAGGGCTGGAGAGGCACCTGGGGAGGTCACCTTCCTCTGACTTCTGTGGAGCTGGTAGACCTCCGTGGAGCTGGTAATTCCCCAATACTTTACGCCACTAGACAGGAAAAGGTAGGCCCATAGAGGCTACGTAAACTTCTAAGTTGCTCTCTCAGAGTATTTCAGACTCAGTCAAACTTTGTCTTTTATCTGTTTCAAGGTCATCTTTCACGACAGGATTGTTCTTTGTCAATTCATCTGAGTTGTATGTAACGTACACCCCTTTCACATTATTACCTTAGGTAATAAATGTTGGAAAAATATAGCTGACTTTTCTCTAATATTAAGAATTGCTGATTCATAACCTTGTTTGGAATATTAGCAGTTTTCTTGTCAGGACTAAGTCAGGACAATATCACAAAGTTTATTAAGGTTCATGGGTCAAACCTATCTCTTAAATCACTGAAAATTGATGAAGTGATCACCACAGGATTGGTCGTCTTTGATTGGAGGAAGAGGGACATTCTGAGCCAGAAAGGTACAGAGTTTGTGCAGCCTGTTACCAAAAAAAGGACCATTTTACTGCATGTTATAGAAGCATTTACACAGATAATGTAGATTTCATATGACTTCTTTTAGATTATCTGATAGTAATAGCTTTGCAAGTATTCACGTTCTCCTAACAAGAAGTTAGAAAATTCAAATAAAAAGGCATCACTGTAATTACTACATTACAAAGGACTTATGTTATTTTTTTAAGTTAGGCGGAGGCGGGGAGGTTTGATGCATTGATGCTTTACACCATCTGGAAACTCATCCTTTAACAATCATTCTTTAGGAGATAACTTATCTGGTTACTAAAAAAAAATAATGTAGAATTCTATTTCCTGTTTACCTAATTGCCAAAAAACATTCTTCTGAAATCCAAAATTATACAGTTCAATGTCTGTTGTTTCACTGGAGCAGCAGTTATTGCAGTCTTGATGCCCTGGTTGTTAAATATGGCCACTACAGGGAAAAATGCTTTCTGTTCCTGTCCTTTTTTGCCTCTGCTGCCTGGCTGTCCCCTTTCCTGTTTATGATACATGCAAAAGATTTGAGAGGATGCAAGAGTTTTTCTTTCTCAGCATGTTCTATTTTAGAAATTTCAGGATCATTTAATTAAATTTTTTTTTTTTTTTTTTTTTTTCCCCCTGAATGTCTTTATAGAGGAGAGCAGCAGAAACTTTTTCAGACCTCGGTTTAAGAGGCAGTGAATTTTCCATTTAAGAAAGAGACCTTTTTCCCTGTGTGTTTGCCAGGGGTCTGAGTTACGCAGAGGACAACAGCATAATTATTTTCCAGGTTTCAGTATAATCCTTTTCTTTTGGACTGCATGTGTTGTATTGTCCTTTGTTGTGATATGACATCATGTGGCTGTCGTACATGTGATGACATAAATACATTTGCCTTCAGACATTTATAGAGCCCTTTGGTGAAAACAGGATCTGCAAGTCCTGCTCTAGAAAGCAAGAAACAAACCCACTCCTTTGGCTCTCCTTGTTTAGGTGCTCGTCATTTCCGTGTATGTAAATTCTTACCAGCACAGAACACGGGACCAGTCCAGACCCTTGGTTAGAGATGAAAATAGACATGTTTGATTTTCATTTGCTGGAGCTGCGGTGATTCAGTGCTGCTCGCTCTGCTCAAGCTTCCCCAGTACAGAAGGAGGAAAGACTCCAGCAAGCTAAAGGAGGCTCAATGGATGCGATGCGAAATCCAAGGAGAGCAAACCAAATAAATAAGGCCTGCCACAAAATACTTAGCTGGAGTTTTTATGTTTTAATTTTTACCAAATGCCACTCGATTTGAAGTATTCCACATTTCTTGGATGCAAAACTTAAATACGTGCCCCATAGAGAGAGGATCGGAATAGTAGCTCTGCTTTCTCCAATGAAATCTCCCTTCCAAGATTAACTCTGGAGCTAGCAGTAAGATCGGTATTTCATTTCATAGAAGTCAGCTTACACTGACAAGGGTTTGGCCTTCTTAGTGATGGGCCGTTTGCTGCTCAGAAGTGTGAGGAATGGCTTTCTGAAATATCGATAGCTTGCCTTCGCTGGAGTTCATGATCAAATTTAGCTGGCAAGTATCAATACACTACAGCACCCCGTCTGAAGGGCTGAGAGCCTTGGGCCAGCCGCTAAGGTTTACTTTTTAAATCAGAGGGTAACTCTTCCGTTAGTGTAAGTCAGCGGTTTATAATAACATCAAATAAGATTTGTCAGAGTAGCCCAGACTATAGCATGGTTTTGGGATTTGAAAGGGAATAGAAAAATTAGTCTGAGACTACTAGTATTCTGTTTTCATTTTAACGTGTGTGTGTGTAAATGTGCCTGTACACACAAGTGCACACATGCAGAGCTGCATTTCACTCTCATGGTCATTTCCCATGGCCACGGGGTTGCCATTTAGCTAGGACCTAAGAGCACGAAATCTTCACCCTGGTGTGGTTTGATTGACACGTGCAGAGTTCTCACATAAAGGTTCTGGGATCCCGCTTTCCATCCTTAAAAGGAAAGGAGGCAAGCCTCATCCCCAGCTGAAGCCTTTGCACAGTATACATCAATAACGAGGCAGCATCTATTTATATATTGCTCACTGGAAATGACTGAATTCAGACAGAAGTCGGTGAGGCAGCCTGAGCTCCACCAGCCCGTGTGGAGCCTATTGTTAGTACCCGGGATGACTCCACAGGCAAGCGGGGAAGAGAGACACGATTTGGAGCCTACCGTGCCAGAGGGAGGATTATCAGCTTTGGCACTCGGCAGGTGGTGTCTTCTCTCAGAGGATGCCTTAGATATGGCTCTGCCACGACCAGTCATGGAAGAGGAATGCGGGAGAAATGGTCTCAGGAGCAGGGGATAAAAGCAGACCCCATTGCTGCTCCTCAGGAATTGAAACACTGACCTGAGCTCACCCACGGGGTGAGAGCTTCCTGCCTGTCCTCATCAGAAAAGATGTCCAAGAGGCAATGGGAGGAAGGCAGTCCTAGTTTAATACACATTGATGCCTTCTTGCTATGTTGTTGCAGAAGGCTTTCAATAATATTTCTTCTTTACCAGTGCAGTAAAATGCCTCATCCATGTTAGAACGTTGGTTAGATAGGTCTGTATGGCTGATAGTCCAGTGATGGAGCTGAGGTGCAGCACTGACACATGCCCGTGACAACGAAAACTTGTCTATGAGATGTGTAGCATAAATAAGGCGCTCAAAACCCCTTAGCAAAGCACAATCCAGACAGTGCTTTTGCTCCATGTCCTTTTTCACTCCTCCTCTCCTCTGTGGCTCTTGTGTACTTTGCCCATATGCTCTAAAGCAATTTTGTTTTCAGTTTTATGTATGTTTTATGTAAATTAGAAGAATCAAGCTTCTCTGCTTGCTAAATTATAAATTGAGTGGAAATTGGCTGACTCTTTTTAGACTATAAGTTATACAAAACGTAAGCAATCAAGCTGAGCAGGCTGGATTGGGAAGGGAAAACAGGTCAATAGCGTGGGCCACATGAGATGCATCCACACATCCCTGTATACTGCCGCTTGCTTTTGCAGCCTTGGATATCACTTTCTTTTAAAGTGCCCATCTAACTCCTTTTAGACCATTCTCTGAGATGCAGGTTTATTGCCTCCTTTGGTAGTTTGCTCGACATATTCATTAAGCCTTGCATAAATGAACTGGTCTTAAATGCTTGTTTCCACTCTTGCTTTAGAAGCAGGGTAGATCCAGACTCTCTCCTCTGGGAGCACTGATTCAGTTTGTTTCCCTTCTTCCTCTGTAAGTCAAAATGCTTCTTGGTTTTAGTGCCTGCCTCTTTGGCTTATTCCCTGCTTTGGGTCTGCTTCCCCCATCTAATTTTCATATGCTTGAGTTTTGCATGGATTATCTTTTCCTTAGCAGCCCACTGCAACTCCACAGAGTAGGACTGTGGTGTAGGAACAGGAGCCTGGTGGTGTCTGACAGCCTAGAGAAACACTGTTAGGAGAGCAGGAGAATCGGCTTGTGTCTTGGGACTCTCTGATATGGTAGACAGTCTGCTACAGGGCCGAAAAGACACCCTCACCATGGCCTGTTACTGCACAGTTAGACCAAGTTTTGAGACAAATGTGCCTAAAATCAGACCTCGAAATCAATCCTTACATGTTTTAAAGTAGGCTAAATTTTGGGAGGCAGGGAGAACCAGCATTATTGTAAGCAGATACAGGCATAGCTCTGCTCTGCAGTCCTACTTCAGGGTTCCTCTTAAGAATGTTACTTTTCAAATTGTGACAAACCAAACTCCCTCTAAGAGAGGAGACCGACTGCAGCCGCAGCGTGGGCAGGGCTGTCTGGCAGGCAATGGCCGTGCCAGCATCTGCACTCTGCTGCGGTGACCAACGGCAGCCTTGTGCCCTCCAGCCCACCTACCCCACCAGCACCAAGCCACGCTGGGGACAGAGCTTGGGACAACTCTGCTCTCTGTTGTTTACTTCCATACCAGCCGGAGAACAGGAAAAAACCCAACAGCTTCAGAGAGGTGGTGTAGTGCAGTTCTTGGGAAATCTTGACCAGCTTTTTAAGGCCAGCATCACAGAGACTGTGAAAGCCATTGCCAAGGAAAATTCAGGTTAGAAATTAATTGCTGCAGGGGGTAATTGTGGGTGACAGGTGGGCTCTGCAGGCATGGTCCCAGGAACACACGTTCAGCAGGTAACACATTCCTGTGTAACACACAGCCCCATGTACTGCTGGATCCTGGTGTCCCCATGCAGCTCCCCAAGCCCTCCCAGCCCAGCCTGGCTGCTGAGATGTGCCATTATTGGGCAGGACACTCTGCTGATTCTGCTGGACTTGAAGCATGTGGTTTGTTAAAAGGGATCCCAACTGAGTTTGTTTTGCCTGGGTAGACAGATGGCCTTTGGGAGTGTTGGGCTAGGACCTGCAGGGCACAAATGGGTTCCTCTCTGCTCAGCCTTCGCCATGCAGTTCTTTGAGTTTGGGTTCTCTTCCCCTGAGTTCAAAAAATACATGCCTTCTATTTTAATTCATTAATTACTTTGTTTTAGTGATATACCATGAGAACATGGTTTATTCTGTCCAGTCAAATGTGTATTGAGAAGTGATTAAAAATATCAAACTTGCCTGCTTAGAGCTGCTTATTTTATTTCTAAGGAAAGCCATAACCTTTCATCTCCTGGTGTGACTTTTATTAAAACTCTGCCTATTTTATTTGTCAGACCACATATAAATTTACCACCACTTGTGTTTCCAAATAAAAGACATATAGATTGGTAAGCAGTCTATAAGTCAAGCTGCTATTCCTTGAAACTCATAAAAGGATCATTTTAATCCATGGATTTGCTAATTAAAGCTGCTTCTCAATACAAAAAAAAAAAAATTAAGTTAACAGTAATTAATGTAGCCTGCCTGGAACCTTAGGAAGCTACTGCCAGCAAGTGTCTTTTGGTGCACTCAAGAGGATGCAGTTTGATTGTTGGCACCAACAGACAGGTTGGGAATTGTAAACATGGTAATTAGCAGTAAGTTTCTGGATCTCAACTTGCCAGACTGGCAGTCTGATTCTTGGAGTAGTTGTCGCATGGGAGGAGGGAAAAACAAAGTAAGGGAATTAGAGCAACCTTGCATTGCTCCGCCAACATATGCCACTGGACCAATGTTTTTCTTGGCAAAGATGTCTGACAAGGAGTTTAAAAGCAGCGCTGCAGCCCTGCTGCAAATTGTGAACTTCACTGCAGGCATCAACCAAACAACTGTCTCTGGCTCTTCTGCTCAAACTATGAGTGTTGCGCCATGGAAAAGAATTGTAGAGCCTGAGGTTCCCCTGCTCCACCTCTATGGTGGGGCACAGTGTTGATAAGGTTATCAACAATAATGGGATTAAAAGAGTTAAAATCCAGCTTTTGCAGTAATCCTGGAGTATTCTATTGTTGAGCTATCAAAGATTAAGGTTATAGTAGCCTTATTAACCCTTGGTGTAGTGTAAATAAAAAGGAAATGTCAACCTTAATTCCACCATGAAATTAAATCTTCACTTCCCTAAATGATGGTTCAAACAGCTTACTCCAGCCAATGTGGTTTATGAAAATACGGAACCCACATGAATATAAGCAATCCCACAGGGAGAGAGGGAGAAGGGGGAGATAAAACACAGCATTTGTTTTGTTTAAAATGAGAAAAAATAATGTACATCCAGCTTGTATGCCTGTAGGAACTGTATCTGGAACCAACAAAGTATGCAAAGAATAAGGTAGGGACCAAATGTTCATGGTGTAAATCCCTGTGATGCGATGGACGCAGCTCCCCAAGACTGCAGCAGCCCAGGCTCTGGCCCTGCACAGCTGACCCTGTGCCACGCAGCTGCCACAGCACTGCTGGTGGTGTCCCCATCCCTGTCCTTGTCCCCTGCTTGCTGGGCACTGTGAGGCCTCATTAGTGCTGCCACAGCACCAGGGACAGGCTGCCCTGACATGAGAGCTTGAATTGAGCATTGTTCCACCAAATGCTTTCAGTAACAGAGATGAGGTGATGAAAACAAAAACAAACAAACAAAAAAAAAAAAGTCAGGAATGAAATGGTTGCTGAACATTCTGGAAACAGAGCCAGGTGACGGTGTGAAGAGCACAGGTTTTCCCTGCTAAGCTGATTAGCAGGGAGTGGGAGCTACTTCTTTCATCAACGGATAGTTCTCTCCTCTTCTGTGCTGGAGCCCTTACCCACAGAGGTTGAATCTATAAAAGTAGGTCTGAAACCACCATCTGGGACTAGCTCTCCTGCCTGAAGGGAGGGAAGGAGGTACAGAACAGGCTTTGCTTAGAAGTCAATGATGTGAGTTCCAGATAAATATATATTTCCTTATGGAGAGAAAGAGGGGAATTACAGTAGGCAGAAGTGGACTGTGTGCTCTTTGTTATACTTTTATGAGTGGGAGGAAAAATAAAGTAGTGGTAAAATGGAGTGATTCAGAATGATTCTGCGTATTAAATAACTCAAACACTTACTCTGCATCTCTAGCAGAGAGGTAATTGAGTATTAAAGAGCTGTCTATAGCAGGAAGTGAGCTCTTGGGAGGGCAAGAGGAATTGCCAGAGAAAAGAGGTGAGTTTTGTGGGGTTATTCCTAGGGAAAGGAGCTTTTCTACTTCAGCAAACCTCTGTCTGCCCTGTTGCATCTGCATCTCTTGGAAATTACTGGCTTTGTGTGTTGACACAGCTGGAGAGTGGTCATGATCTGCCTCGTCATGTTGTTTACCGCAGTCTTCGTGAACTCTGGTGAAGTTGTGTTAGGAAACTCGGACTCGTAAAAAAGATCAGTTCAGGATGTTCCCCTCCTCACTGAATCAAATACTTCTCTGGTGTATATTGTCATAGGTCCAGAGCGTGCACCAGTTCAGATATACCTGCTGGGTCCTGGGCTGCCTCCATACCCACTGCTGCTGCAATTGCTACCACAGACACAAATTGGCTCACTCTGGCTTTTCTTGTCTTTCCGCAGTGTAGCAATAGACAGTGGGCCCATGGGGTTGTTCAGAAATATTACTGGTTTCCAGTGCTGGCATAATGCTCCTTTCTATGTAGTATCACTTTTCTGGACAATTTCCCAGTGAAATAGTAAATGGCAACTGCAGAGCAGTAAAGGCAATGGCGTTATTTGTTTGACTGACGTTTCAGAGCCTGCAGAGCAAATGCAATTAGGATCCACAGTGTGCTGCAGCTTCCTTTCTTCATTTTCCTATCCTGGAACTTCTGCTTAAGCTTGGTTCCTGCTCTGTGGCAGTCTTACAGTGGAGGAGAGGCTCTGGAGAGGGAGGGTGGCGTGTCCCTGAGTCCCTGCGGGCACCCTAAGCTTTGGGAGCAGGTGGCATCTTGCAGGGCTCAGGTGGGACAGGAGTGGCTGCTGCTTCGCTGCCGGCACTGCAGCCCTGCGCAGGAGAGGAGCAATTTTATTAGGTGTGAGTTTCCCCATGACAGAGTGGAGCTGGCACCAGGGTGGTCCTGCAGTGCTCAGACCTGCATTCCTCATTGGGGAGAAATCTCTATCAGTGCCCACCGATCTGTGCCACACAAAGCAACCCCAGCTGGGCTACCCCAGTCTTCACCGGGGGCAACTGACTCTTTCTTTGAAGTTTTGCAGGATCAATGGAATGCACTGTGGACACTTCAATACACACTTGGCATCAGAAAGAGATGGGGAGGAAAATGGCAGTAATCGTTCAAATTTGTCCAAAGGAGGTAACTGAAAACAAATTGCTACCAAAAACCAGGGACTGCAGTTAATTGTGGTGGAGCAGTGCAGGGCAATCACCTGTAGGGAAAGACTGCTAGAAACCAGGCAGGGGTCAATTTTTTTTCTCCCCTGGTGGAGTAAGAGGGTCTCCGCTGTATAATTTCATTTGTGGAGTTATTCTGTAGCTCTTAGACTCTGACATGGAAATCCAGGCCCAGAGAACAGTGCTTTAATCACTGGAAATAATGCAGTCAGTAAAGGCAGGGGCAGCCGTGCCTTGTCCTGGTGACAGGGAGGTGGCCAGGGGTGCAGCATCCCTCCTGCCCCAGGCAGGTCTGAGCTGGCCCCTGTAGCCAGTGCACAGCAGGAGAGGCACAGGCTGCCAGTCCCCTCTCCGCTGGGTCCTACTCGAGGGAGGGGGCATGTAAATCCTGGACTTGGCTGAAGAGAAAGTGACAAGGTGGATGCTGTGATGTGCACAGAGCCACCACTCCAACCGGGAGTTTTACCTTTCAGTTTGAGTATCACTGCCCTTAATTGTTTTATTTGTTCACACATTTAACCACTGCAATGTTTGCTGTTTCTGGTTCTTCTTAGATATTTGGACCCAGGCAGACATTAGTTCCCATATAAGTTAGTGTATTGTTTTTAGAGCAGATTCTCTGTATGCAGAGGCAGGAGGTCAGGAGGCAGGATGGCATGGACTCACTGTCCAGGGGTGGCAGGAGGGGGTCTGCTCTTGCTGGGCAGTGGCTCTCCAGGGCAAAATCTCTTCTGTCTCTCCGTGAAGCTCTTTCCAAGCCACTAAAGCAAGGATTCAGGAGATGGAAAAAAAAAAAGCAAAAATAATAAAGAAAAAAAAAAAAAAGCTGATCTAAATTTAATAAATTGCACTTTCTCTTGATATTTTGGTTCGGAGCTCCTGCAGGTAAAAGAAAAATTTCTTCCACTTCTTGTAATTGGTGAAAAATTCAGTACCTTTTCCAGAGCAGATCCTTGCTACTGGCACTCACACGTTTGATTTGTGCTCAGGTAACCAAGTACAGGAGTGTGCTACAGACTGCGCTGCTCTGTGTCTGCTCCCTGTGATAACACTACAGGCAGAGGAAGGCTGGGACAATATAAGAAGTAGACAGCAAAGTTTGTTTTTTTTTAAAGCAGCCTAAATTCATGGCAAGCCTGCCAAAATGTGTGGTGTTACATGAGTGTTGGATGTGCAGCTCTAAGGGTTGGGCTAGCCCCGCTAGAGTTTGGATTCCAGTGCTTCAAGGACTTCAAAATGTAGGTGTGTAGCACAAGTATTAGAATATGAATACTCCCATCTAACTTGAGGTATGGGAGGAATGATTGCCTGTCTCTCCTTGGAACTTACATCCTTTGATAGTCCACTATACCTTTATATGGAAAAATTAATCGTATACTGATTTGACTTATTATTAAGGACAGCTTTTGGGAAGATTGGTAGTAAAGCCACTTCTCTTCTTCTTTTACAATCAAAAACCCAAACATTGTCTCTGCAGCAAAGCCTGTCACCAAATAGCAAGCCTGGTGCAGCAGTGTTAGTGACACACGATCCCACTCCGTGGGAGCCTTGCCTGCACACGGGCTGCGGGCTGTCCCCATGGGGGTGGCAGCTCTACTGTGCGGGGAACGTGAGCAATTGCACTTGTTTTTCACATGTCAGATCATAACTTGCTCATCTGTTCAGTGTCAGGGTTGAAAAATACTGTTGAAATAAAAATGCAGGAGCTGACTGAGAAATCAGTGGGTATGATACCTGGGTGATCCAATTTTAGACATTTTGATGGATAAAGAATATAAAATATGGGGCTTTTTTTAAGCAAAAAGACACTCCATTAATATTACACAATTGGAACATGCCTGTTTTTTAGAATAACAGCTCTGTTTTACAGCAATTGTGTGTACCTGTATGTGCAGGTGCATGTGTGCACACGTTGCAGTAGGCCAGCATTGTATGGAGTTAGTTGCTCAATTAAGTTAGAAGTGTGAAATGCGTTTTTAACTCACTGCAGGGTCGGGCATAGTACTTGTGCAACAGTGGTACTGGGTGGGAATATCTTCCTAGTTAAAATGTTGAACTCGTAGCTCCACTTTTTTTTTTTTTAAACTTTATTTCCTTTTATTTGTATAAGCTGGTGGAAAAAGAGGAGGGGGAAAAAATCTCTCTCATAGGAGAAAAAGGTCTTGGCAGGACAACAGCTCTGACCATGCTGCTGAATACAAAGTGCATGTGGTGAATTGAAGGACTTTACAGAGTGGCTTTTTTTCATTATAACCCCAGGGTGAGGTGGGGTCTCTTGGAGCCAGGACATCTGGGAACTCAAAGAGCTCCAGCGGCTGGGGGGGCAGTGGATCATTGCAATGAACAGATACAACCTAACCCACCTGAAACATAATGTATAACCACATACTGGAAGGTTGGCCCTCTCCTGAAGCCAAGTCTGCCTGGGTTCTCCCACTTTGCCAGTCCCCACCTCAGGGTGTGGGGCTGAAGGCTGGTGCTGCTTTCCTTAGCATGGCTTTCCACATGGAGACACAACTGATGTGACATTGTGCTTGGGGAGGGTCACCTTTCCAGCCCTCCTGCTCCTTTCTGGGATGTGAGATTTCTGCCAGGATGCAGCATAGGTGGGCAGGGATGCTGCCCAAGAAGCATGGTGGCAGCAGCTGGGCTTGCCGAGAGGTTGTGCAGAACTCCCTGGGGACAGCACTGCTCCTCCCTGCCCCACCAAGAGGATGCAGCTCAATAGCGTCAGCAGGGCCCCTGTGCTTTTGACCTTGGATTTTCTCTTGCATATGCATAAAGCACAGCCTGGTTATAGAGGGTTATAATGGAAGGGAGCTGAGAGCCAGCGAACTGTCTTCAGTGCTAAATATTTACAATCCAAAAATCTGGTGGATTTTTTCTAGAAATTTAATATTACCTTCAGAATACAGGAGCAGGAAGTCCCTGGAAATCATAAAAGAGGAGGATCTTGGTTAAGGAAACTGCATCTGAGGACCTTTCTCACTAGTAAAGCTCAGTGTTTCTACTGACAGATTTCTAAATGACTACTCTAAAGCTCTGGAAATCTGAGTATTATTTCCAGAGACTATGTTGCTACAATGATTTAAGCCTGACAATCACAAGACAAAAGCTGTTGGTCACATGAAATAAATCTGTGCATTACAGTCCTTTCTCTGGGTTAATTTGCTCATTGAGAAGCTGTGGACACCAGATTGCAAAGTAGGTGAAGAAAGGTTGAAGGAATTGGTCCGAGCTAAGGAATTCATCATTTCTCTGTCCTGATCCCCCAGTGTAACCTATGCACCACCCTCCCTACCTAGTTCTGTGCTTCCAGGCAGGATTCAAGCCTCCAACACTTCACTATTCCTGCCCAATTACATGAAACAAGATCAGGAAAAAAACCTGTTTACTACAAAATGGTCTAGTTTTTAGATCCAAACAGATTGCTGTACATTGGGTGTGAAACTCCCTAATGTTTTAGTAATGATGCTGGAAACTCTCTGACTGACAGCTCTGAGTAGAGCACTTTCTGAGGTTATGTAAATGCCTAAAAAGAAATTTAACCCCAACTCTTAATTGTGTAGCAGATTTGAGTACTGTGAAGTCTAGGCACTGCCAGATTTTACAGCCATGCTGCTACCTTACATAAATGCTCATAAATACTTACGGCAAGTGTCCTAAAAAGATCTTTGGCTCACCAAGTGAGCTAGCAGGCGGTGTTGCAGGGCTGCCCCATCTCCACTGGCTGTGAGCGGTGCGTGGTGCTGCCCAAGCCTGCTCTGGTGAGAGCAAGGAACCTGGTTCCCTTCAGCTCCAGCCAGAACTGCCAATACCAGGGATCACGTCCCAGGCAGAAGAAAGAAGATACTTCCATTTCTGATGCCTGCTAACAGGGAGGAGAGACCTGTCCTCGAGCTTCCACACTCTAGCCTTGCACAGAAACAATTACAAAATGCATCTATAAATTCTATCCGTGTGTTGCAGCCCTTGCTATGGATCTCCAACTATATTTGAGATTTATTAGCATTGTGCTGCTTCTGACACAAAGGATGTAGGGGACAAAGAGCAGCAGCTCCTGTGCTGCAAGGAAGCACATAAAAACCCACCAGTACACTTGCAATTTTATGCTTCTAAATGTTGGTATCCAGATGTCATTGTACTCACAACTGTTCCATGTGCATTTAATCTGAGGTGCAAAATACTATCTGGCATTAAAAATGCGATAGTAGCGTGAATGGTTAGAATACATCTAATGTTTCTGTGAAAACTCTTGTTAGCTCTTATTGCCTTGTTCCTGGTGTGACTTAAGGTGGAAAATTGAGAGTTTACTGCATTTAAAAAACGTTTACTAAGATGTGCTTGAGTAAACAGATGTCTATTTTTTTAGCATTTGAATAGGTATGTAAAGAGAAGGGGACGGAATAAAGATGAAATCTATGCAACAAAGCATGCTAAATAATAGTTATTAATTTTGCAATGTTGTCCATGAATAACTGACAAAAATATGTTTTCCTTATCCCACAATTTCAATTTCTAGAACTGGCTGACTCGTTATTGTACTCAAGGAGTGGTACCTTTGAATTGTGATCTGACTCATATTAAAAATAGCCATTATTTGGGTTTTTTTGGAGGGATTTGAATTGGGGGACCTGTGACATTTTGCAGTCAAAGTACTTGTCATATCCACCTTTTTTTTTTCTTTTCTTTTTTAATATATATATTAAATATATATTCGTCATCCTAGGCTAGGTTAGGAATTGGTGCTAAATCACAGCACTGCCCACTGCTCCTCTCCTGAGGGGAACGGAGGAGAGGGAAAGGGCACCCAAATGAAGGGAAAAGGTAGACTAAGAAAAGCACAGGAGGTCATGACAGGAAATAGCAGAGAAAAGAACGAAATAGAAAAAAGAATCAAATAGAGACAAGGGAAAGAAAAGGAAGAGAGGAAGAAATGAGTTGAAAACCAAAAATTAATGGATAAACTGTAAACTCAGCAATTAATTCTCAATCTTAATCTTTCATTTTACTCCTTAGGCAGGAGCACTATGTGATTTAGAGGTTTGTAGGTTTTTTTGAAACAAACCTTACCTTCCCTGACCCCCACCCCTGCTGTCTCCATTAGTTTTTCTCCCTTTTAACTTGGCTGGAGAATGAGAGTTTGCACAGCTTCGTGGTGCCAAATGGCGGGTGGGTGGGGCTGGTCCCACAAGTCGTTGCTGGTCATGGGCACTGGCTGACGTTCATCCACCTTCAGCTGACCTGAGGTCTACATGAACCAGGAACCATGAGTAAGCACCAGCTCCTGGTTAAATCTCAGCAGGTTTATCGTTTATAAAACCATTACAAAAGATGAAATAATGTCCTATCTGGCCACATACTGGGCTGTAGGTCTTCTTTTCTCTTCCTCTTTTTTTTTAAGAGGCGAGCTATCAATGTGTCTTGTTACTGCCAAAAAGAAAAAAAAAATCAGCTATTGTGATTTAGAGGAGCTAAGTGTTTAAAATAAAAAATACATTCAGTGCTTTCATGTAAAGATTCAGCAATAACCAGGTGACTCAAATCAATGTACTCTTATTAAAGCCCAAAGGTTTGGATTTTTTAAGGTATTCATAGACTATCTCTGCTCACATTGTGCCTTCTTACAGATAGGAAGGATGAAAACACGTATGACCATGGAATTGCTTGCTGTTACATTATAAAAAGCCAAAATCTAACGAACTTCAGTACGGAGTAAATAGCATGCTTCTGAAAGAGCAACCTGAGCCGCTCCCACTGCCACCCCACTGCTGACAGTGAAAGCAGACTTCAGTTGATGAGAATAAGCATTTGTAAAAAAAGAAAAAACAGATGTAGGGGGAGATTTGGAGTTTGACTCAGCATTTCCAACCTGTTAAGAATGAAGTCTGGACTTGGGCTGGAAAAGAGTTAAGAGCACATCTTGTGTTTCGGAGGGACCAGTATGCTGTTCTTTGGTAGTCGGAAATATCAGCTGCCCTCGCACAAAGACTAGAACTCTGACAAATGCACTGGTCCAAATATGTGCATTGCTTTCTAAGTCATCAAAGCACTTTTAAAATCAATGTTATGTTTAAGAGGGAGGTGATGCATTCCTCTGGGCAGGAATAATGAGTCTGCGCGGAGAGAATTAACATCGTAGATGTAGCATTTTGTACAAACAGGAGAATATAAAGAATATTCCAGGAAAGCCATAAAGGGAGATGACGCAGTAATGGTTTCTGGGATTTTAAAAATACAGTTATGCTTATGAGCTGCTGTGTGAGCCTGACTGCAGTGGCTGACTGGGAATGATGCTGTATAGATGACGGAGAGTTTCGCAATTGTCAGGAGTGCAGTGCTGAGTCCCAAGCAGCTCCTGCAATTTTAACTTGTAACAAGGTCAGAAGACAGCTTGGTGCAGGAATAATAATAATTTAATGCAACTAATCTATGTAAAGATGTGTCTGAGACCGTGTTGGCAGGTCTGCCAACAGCACTTTCTTGGATATGAGAGTGACCAGTCTGGGGTGGGGGTTGTATGCATCAGCACAGGATTGCGGGACCAAGCTACTAGCTTGTTAACTGGTTTGAGCTGTTCTTAAATAAACCTTCATTAGTTATGGTGGCACCGCTAAGTCTGTTTCCTACTGAGCAGCAGGAAGACAAAAAGGGCATCTACAACAGTAATAGTTTAACACAAATTGATTTAAAGACTGGAATAATAGGAAGCTTTGAGAGTGTGGATGAGGGATGAAGGAGTTGGGCAGAAAGAGAACAAAGCCCAGCCAGCAGTGGACAAAGGAGGAATATGTCTCTTCTGATTTTATCTGTCAGCTGAAGCACGCTATGTTGCCAACAGGGGATGTGAATGTTTGTGGGGTACCTACAAAACCATTCTCGACTTTGTAACCCATTTATAGTGCCAGGCAAATGTCTCCTAGGCAAACAGGGTGTGCTGCCTTTTTACCTACAACTGGGAGTCTCTGCTGGGTTGTTCAGGCTCTGGTTTACTGTATGATCTGTAAAGGGGCCTGATTATGGTCTCCAGTTTCCAGGTTTTTTTTTTAGTCTGTCCAAAATACTTACGCATGCAACATATCAGACCTCTCCATGGCTTTTTTTGCCCTGTAGGTATTAAGAAGTTTGGCTTTTATGATCTGCCTGTATACAGGGTCTTAGTAACTTGGATTGCTTTTATATGTTTATAGTGAAAGTAACAGCCCCTTAAAAAAAAACAATTATTGATCATGGGAAGACAGTCAGTGTTTTTAGTCATCAGATGCAGAACTGCAAATAAATCATTGTGATATTTTATTTGAAGGCATTTTATTTTATTAAAAACACTACACCCAGCACTTGTGGAAATGGAATGCATTTTGTTTCTTCAAATGAGGAAACCATGGTGGGAGTTAGCCCTTCTCACTCAGTAGCTGTGCTGATGTCAATAAGTCAAAATTAGACTCTTAATTGCATAAACCACTGATTCAAAAGTAAGGATTTGGAGGGCTGTAAATTTCCCTTTTCAGCTGATAAGCTATATGCAGGAGTTGTGATGATTTTGCACAGGCACCCAGGATGTGTTCTTGCTTTACTGAAAATTTAGGATCACCATCATGTGTGCCTATACATAAGTATGATGTGAACCTGAGTATGTATGTAAATGTGTATATACATATATTTATAAAACTATATATGTATTACACTGTTATGAAGAGCCAAAAATTGCTTTTGGCCATACAATCTGTGCCATTTCTGAGTATGCCAAGTCCTGCTGGTGCCTGTAGTAGCCTCTCTGCCATTTCACAAAGCATGCAGCTGTCACAGAACCTGCAGCAGAAACTCCTTCCCTTTCATGTCATGACTAGATGCCTAAATTTGGAGGCTGGTTTGCACATTCTGCAATAGTGGCCTTACCAGATGTGAACACAGGGACATGGGGCCAATGGGCTGAGCCTTGTGAAGCAGAGAGGACCTACCTTTAGCCTAAAGTTTGCATCTTCCATCTTTTAAAGGAGCTAAGCAGGAACCTGGCTCCTCCCTGGGAGAAGTCTTGTGGAACTGTGTGCGAATGCCAGTGGTCTTTGTCATTAACTAGCTCTCTTCAAGCTGGTTGAGGAGCTGAATTGTTCTGTTGATTAAATCCCATCCCTTCAAAAGGCAGAGATAAAATCACCATTTTGATGTTTTGGCAAAGCAAAACATTTTTGTTTGCTGGCAAGGTTTTAATTCATGTTCAGCCATGCTTCCCCCTTAGGATGTCAAAGAAAGAGGCTTCGCTAGTCAAATGCTGCCTGCCTTACCAGTCTGTGTTACCCTGATGATAAACTGCTCCGGTGACAGAAGTCACCTTCTGTGTTCAGCTGAGCTCAACTGGAATCGTGCTCTGTGGCTGTGCCGCTAAGTGACTCTGAAGATGTTGCGAATGCAGGGCTGTGCCACCGTATTTCAAGTGATAATAAAACCTCACTGGATAAATTGAAGAAGCGTGGCTTCTTGTTGCAGCAAGTTGGGACCATATAAGCAACCCTATCATTGTGCTAAGGCAGCAGATGCACTCAGTGTCTGGAGGAAATGGTTCATGATCCGATGATGCTTCCCAAGAGGTGCAGCTGGGAAACAAAGACACTGGGGGCCCCTCAGATGGGAGTAACACCGGCGTGGCCAGCAAGAGAAGCAGGACAAACAGACAATGGGAGAAAGAGAGGAGAAAGATGCAATGCAGGCAGAAAACTCCTTTGCTGTGCTTCAGGGTCACTCTTGCACTCAGAGCTGTGGTACAAGAAGTGATAGCTGGGGGAGAGCCTCTTGCTGAAGACCAGCAGAGCATGCCAGGAAGATGCTGCAGAAACTCTGCAAAATTGAGGTGAAAAGCAACAATCAGCATGGGCACAGACTGCAGAGATCAGATGTGAGATCTGCATCACCCTGAGAGTTGGGTCCAATGGATCTCCAGTGCAGGGGAAGACCATTGTTCCACACGGAGAGCCACTATCCAATGCAACAGGGTGCTGTCAGGTCCTGAACAAGATGTTCACTGCACAAACATGTTGAAGCTGATCCATGGCCAAGTGAATGCTGATGGGTTTTTCCTGGACTATTTCAGTCCCTGAGCAACCAGTCCTGAGAATATGCAAGTGCTGGTGCCCCGAGTGTGAAGTACAACCTGGGTGGGGGTCCAGGGCAGAAGATCAGGATCCTTCCCAAGGCTACACCCTGAGGAAGGGCAGCCATGAGGCTAAGAGGAGAAGCTGAGCTGGCCTTGCCCAAATCCTCTGGTAGTTTTGGCTGGCCAATCTTCCCTCAGATGATGCCTGGCACCAGTAGGTCAGAAGCAGGGTGAGCTGGCTCCTGGCTGGCTCTCACCCCTTCAGGAGGTGTTCCCAGCACACAGTGATGGGCATCAGCATGGTTCCTCTGCTCAGGGCACTGGCTGCCCTCCTCCTCCAGACTCTACACACATGCACAGCACTACAGGGCAGCAAGGTGTTCCCCCAGCTCGGGAGCTCTGCAGGGGCACATTTACTCCAGCTGAGGGTTTGCCCCTGCCTTGTCTTTGCATCAGGTGAATTCATGTCAGGTGCACTGGTGCAAAGGCATGAATAAATTTTAAGAAAATAAGTGTAAAATTAAGGTGGGACAAATAAAGGTAAAAATGCTGCTAATGAGTCTCATTGATGATGGCATTATTTGCAGCTATTACCTGCAGATTTAAAAAAAAAAAAAAAATCAAGTAAAGCTGGTTTTGTCTGAAGATGTCAAAGTTACAGCATTAACACTCCATCCTCTCCGTGGTTCTCCCCTGATGTGTTTCTTGTTTGCTTGTTGTCTGCCAACCTGCTCCACATGAGGGGCTTTGCTGGGGAGCCAAGCTGTAGCCACTTTGAAGCCTGCTGAGGCTGTGGCTGCACCTTGGAAGGAACAGAGAGAAATCGGAGGAGACAGCACCAAGTAGAGGGCAAGAGTGTGGTTTGGAGGAAGGCAGCCGGTGATAAAACAGCTTCTTGAAGCAGGGGCTGCAGCTGGTGTGCTGCTGCAGCGAGCTGTGGTGCCCACTGGGACGTGTCCTATGCTGTGGGTAGGTCACCTTCCCTTTGACCTGAGCGGGTGTTGGACTGTGTTTGCATGTGTGTTGAGTCCAGAAACCAGTCTCTGCCACTCTGTCTTTTCACACAGCCATGGTATTCTTTGCTGCCCTGTGATTTGCAATATCTATTTAATTATATACAGAAACTCGTGCCTTGCTGTCTTCAGGGAATTTCACCCAAGTAAGCACTGAGCTAGTTCACCTTCCTTCAAAACCATAAGCATAAACACCTTTGACATAGTATTTTTCTGTTACTGGAATTTCTATAATACGTACTTTGCCTAAGTCCTTTTTTAAGAAGTTAATAAAGTTGTCACAGCAAGTCCATTGACTCTCAGTAGAACACTTTCATTCCCGAGGTCCCTTTAATAACCAGTTTGCATATTAGCACTGTTTGTTAGCATCTGGCCAGCTTTTCTCTTTCGTATTACTGTGCAACACGCTTTCCTTTGTAGAACCTGAAGCCTGTAAGACGACTACCAGTTTGCCTCCTGATGGGAGAGAAAGTGTCTGTAATCTGTCTTTTGTGTTTTGAGTCTCTTAAAAGAACTAGAAATCCCAAATGCAGTAACTTGTGGGTTTTCTGTCTTAGAGAATTAGAATGTCTTTGCATTACTGAGCAGGCAAACGTTGAGCAGTGCTTGATCAATAAGAAGCATTGCCAGAGGTTTGGTATAGTCTACCAAAGCTGATGGTAAGTGTTGCTATAGGCTATGGAACTAGGAATATAAAATGTTGAATGACAGTAATAATTCATGCATCCTGGGACGTATAAAACCAACAGCATGTCAATAGCTGTGGCATGCTCTGCAGAAAATATGCAGGATTTAGATGTTGCAGCACCTTGTGTTTTATTTTAAACTGCACTTTCATTGGTGAAATATAGACTTAGCCTATTTGTTTATTTTTGTTTTCATGTTGCTACTTTTCTATTAAGATTCTGAAAGCCATGCAGCTCAAAAGGGGCCCTGAGATTCAAAAAGCAAAATATATGTATTTATTGAAGAAAAACACATAAAAGATTTATAAAACAGGGTGCAATAGTATTTGAGATTCATGGACCATTTCAGCATTTATAAAAGCATATATGGTTCTCACATTGGCTTCACCAGGAATCAGACATTGCTAGATGAGTTACCCAGGAGGTATCTGGTATTTCCTTAAAATGAAACTCATTTCAATCACTTTGCGTTTTACTTGGAAAGCAGAATATCTTGTGGAATATGTAAGAACTTCTCCAGTAGTCATCCTCTTAAAAAATACTTCAAGATAATTAATATTTCTTGTCTCTTATTAAAAGATACTGAAGAGGGTGAATTACTGCATCTGGGAGGGTAGAACAGGCATAAGAAGAAAGACTCTGTCTATCTGATACATGTTCTCCCCTGTGTCACTATTGCACTGCAGCTTGGGAACCTAAAAGTGACGAGTGTTGTTTTACTGGCTAAGGCTCCCACAAAAATTCTTCAGATGAAACTTTAATGAGAGAAGGAAAAAAAGATATTCAAGCAGCTCCATTCTTATGCTTTCAGCTGTGTGCTCCTGTGCACCTCAGCTGTGTGCTGCCAGGCCTCAATTTCTCTGAATCTGCCAGGAACTAGAAAGGCAAGACAGAGAAGTTGCATGTCACTCATGATTATATGAATATAGCCCATAACGTACAGGTAATACTTCTAAAAGAATGTAAAATATTAACAACAATAACAAAAAAAAAAAAAAAAGGAAAAGCATAACAAAGAAACCCACCATGCATTATTTAAATCTTCCCCTGTGAGAGGCTGAGGACTCAAACGCATACGAATCATCTGCATTTCCATGTGACACTGATCCCTCTAGTTCAGAGTTACAAGGTTCTGGCTCCCAGTCATTTACTTGGGATTTTTTTGTAAGGGGTGTTTCCAAATAAAATGTCTTAAATATAATTTCTGTTTTTTGAAGACCATAAGGTGATTTTGGTACAGTGGACTGTACCTACATAAACAGGCAGCAATAGATATTTCAGCACATCTTGTTGGAGCTACAGTGAGACAGAGATGATGACAAAAATTAAAAAAAAAAA
>VZRU01004514.1:142107-174906 GCA_013398155.1 Pedionomus torquatus | reverse complement strand
TATTAAAAAAAATAAAAAAAAAAAAAAAAAGAAGCCTGTTGACTGTCTGAAACCTATGAAAAAGGATGTCTTTGTTTTGAGGAAAACATCTTAGCTTATTCTGCTCCTTTGGCTTGGTTTGGGGACGATGTATTTTATAGTTCTCCCATGATACTTGGCAAATTTAAAGCTGTCACTGTTGATCCTGCTTCTCTTTGTATAAAAAGAATATCTATGGTGTTTATATTATGAGGAAAAGCCTGCTATTTCTACTTATTGTATTTTCATTGTTTCTTTTCCCATGTCTGTACTGTTTGCCAGCAGCCAAGGAGCCACTTTGATGCTTGCTTTGATGCCATGGTTTGTGTCACACAGTTGAGCCTATGGTTTCCTTTCTAATCAGAGCTGGCATACTGGGTGAAAAAAATAAATAAAGCTTTTGTATAATTATGGTTATCTTATGGAGTCTGCATTTGTTATAGATGCTGGGGTGCTAGAAACTGGTGTTTGTAAATACCTATATGTATTCTGATTTGTTTTTAATATCAGAGATGTTTTTGCCTGCTTCTGTTCCTCACCCCTGGCCACTCGTGTGAACAGGCTTGTGTACCTGTATGCCTTGGGAAGATACCGGCCTGCATGTGTTACCTGGATTGTGTGCATGGTACAACCTACCCTTTGCTCGCTCGTCTTGCTCTAAGGGTTATCATCCAATCAAGAAAAACAAATCAATGTTTTTTTTTTGTCAGCTCACTGAGGGAAGTGAGTAGCCTGGCTGGGTTCAAGTGTACTAAGTGATGCCCACCTCCATCTTGCTGCTCTCAGAGGTATATGGTATCACCAGGTGGCCTAGGATGTATAGCGTGACTCTGGTATGTCTGCAGAAAGACTCACTTGCTGGTTCCTTTCTTTGCCCTATGCTCCATGTGGTAACACTGGTCAGGACTTGCCTCATACCCACTCATATGTAGCTGTTCCTTTTCTCCCTACATCTCACGGCCATTTGTGGAACAAAGAGGAAACATTCTTTTTCCATTTTACAGATGGAAAAGGAGAGACATTGAGAGACTGAGCGATTTGTGCCAGATAATGCAGCAAATCAATGGAAGAAAAAGGGATCAGGCCACTCCACACAGTTTTGGAGTACGTTTAACTGCCCCGTGGGTTTTCTAGGGAAAGGCATGCAGGTCCCTAAAGGGGCAGTTTCCATCGCAGGAGTGTTCCTTCATTATTTCTGTGAGATTATTGCTGTTAACAGCGTAGAAATACAAAATGTATTATTCATCTCTCCTACTCATAAAATCAATACCTATCAAAAAACAAATACAATTTAAATCAAAGGGCACTTGTTGAGTGCAGATCCTACTAATTAGGTATGATTCCCCAACAATTTCTTAAATTATTTATCCAAGGAATAATAGCAGGCACTTTATGTGCCCCAGAATGAATATTATAAACCTCTAGCCATGATACAGCAAATGCAAAATGAAGTGCAATGCAGTGTGGTTTATAACCTTGATGAACTAATGAAATATGAATAGACACCAATCTGCACAAAAAAAAACCCTGTCTCATCATAACATCTAATGACATGTCAAAACCAGTAACCTTGCAAAATGGACACGTTATCAGTGAAAGATACATATTGTACTCTTAGGAAACAATTAAAAGTTTAATACTCACCTGCAATGAAAGTTACTAAATCACCATCACCAAAAAACAGGTTTACATCATGCATGGACATTTGTTATGAGAGCAATGGCTCCAGGCTGGCTGTTAGATTTGTGATAATTCCACTCTAATATCTGGCCTTTTTTTGTTATGCTGGTCTTGCTTAGTCTAGCACCATATTCAACATCTGAACAACATCCAGCTAACTGCATGTTTAAAACCTGTAAAGAAAAGAGCACAAAGATTTTTGTACACAAATTAAGGAGCAGGTCTCCTGTAAAATGGAAGGTTTACAATTGTCAGTCAATAATGCAGATCAATGCTCTTCAGTTTCTAATCATGAGGATTTTTCTTTTGCAGTTTCTTTGGATCTTAATTTTCAGATGTATGCTCCCATCCATGCAGCAGCTTTTAAGATCGTGTCACACCAGCCATATGTCAACTGAAAACCCTTGGGCCCATCATATAAATACCATGCCTATGCACCAAATAATTTCATATCTGTAATTCAAAAAAACAGTCTGAAGTACTAGGTATGTTTTCTCTCTAATTTTCAAAACAGATGACATAAAAAGCAAACATTTTATAACTTTACTTTTTCCTTCATCGTCTGGCAACAATTTAAGGGCAAGTGTAATTTTGAGGCCTGAACTAAATAATTGAATGTGGAACTGTTATGACTCCAAAGAAGACAGCAGTGCATGAGAGGGTGAAGTAAAGCCATCAGAGTAATTCAGAACTTGAACTTCTTACTTGGTGCCTTTCTCTCTAGCTTTAATGGTAACCAGGCTCCCAAGAAAGCCATCAGCAGCCGAAGGAAAAAGCTGTTGCAGTCCAAAGTGCCTGCGTGTTTCAGTTGCTGCAGGCAGCCTGTGATCTTACTACACCGTTGGCAGTACTTAGGTGCAATTGTGCAACCGGGGATGCAAGGCAGAGCCTTAACTCTGAATTCCATGGCATTTTAAAGTACAAGTCAGAATCTAATGGTATTTAAACCTTCCTTATTAGTTGCACAATACGTGTCTTTCAGCTAGTGTTCTGCAAAGTCCTTCCCGGTGGTCTGTAAAAGACACGATTTAAAAGTCAGAGAGCTGGAGGCTGAATGCTGGGTGTGTGGGAATAGATCACTGCCTGAACTGATGGGAGGAATAAGGGAGTCTGAAGAAGCACTGCATTAAGATAGCATGGGCTAATAAGGGTAGTAGCACAAAGTATAAAAAAGCATGCCATGAATACGCTGTACAGCGTAAGTTCACCTTCAATTATTCAGCTCTCCTGTTTGTATTTTTGTTGGTTTTAATTAATGGAGGTTTGTCAGGTGGGTATCGAAACAATGTTCAGTCCTGGAGTGTTTAAATTCTAGCTGCATCAAGTGAAAATAGACAATCCTATGTTTAATGTTTTACATTTTCTCATTCCATTTAAATGAGAACGAGCTATCTGAAAGGAACATCAAACATTCCAGTTACTGTTTAGTAGTATTTTCATTTTCTTCTTCTGACCAATTCCTTTCACACACATTTAAAAAATGTCTGATTGTATATTAGTAGTTGCAAAGGTTACCTAAATTAATACCATGGACTAATTTTGTTTTAAATGGAGGGTAGGAGCACATCTGTTTCAAACAACTTTGTGATATGCCTTTTGTGAGTTCGAATCATACAGTAATGACCGCCTAAGTGAGCTTCTAAATGCACAACTACTAATTTTCAATAGCACTAATCTATGCATCTCTAAAACAGCAACAGCATTTTGGTGCACTGAATTAGGTTCCTCCTCTTTCCTCCTCTTGAAAATTCGGTCCTATGTTAGCATTTAGTGGATACCAAAGAAAAATGTGTTCTTCCCTATGGCAGATGTGTTATTTGTTGTATAACTGTACTGGCTAGCTATTTTATATTTTGCTCACATCTCTCTTCGAGTGAGGCATGACATTTTTCGTAATTGTAACTAACACTATTTTTCAGCCACAAACTGTTACAATTCTATAACATTTTAACTATAACTGAGGTAATAAAAGCAGAGTCAACAGTCTAGATTATATCACTGGATTGTGTTCAGAGTTTAAATGTGTGTGGTTTTGCTGTGCATCACACTGGTTTAGGAAGGATATGGTTTGGAAATAATCACACATGGAAGATACCAACTGAGGGGCATATACCTTAAATATGAGACTACGTCAAACAGCTTACTTAAATAGGGAAAAATGCCTTTTCCTACAGATGTCCTTTCTACAGATAAAGGTTATGTACAGCCTGCAGATATCTACAGTGAGCAAACTGAAAGTAAACAAACAGAAATATGTTCAATTGACAAATTTCTAATGTAAATGGTTTTGCCTTGAACTGTGGAAGGATCAAAGAAAAGCTTTGCAGAATATACCTTTCATCATGAAGATAGGGAGGCAGAGGACTGCAATGGTGCTGCCTGGCCTCTGTTGTGGTACAATCTGTAATGCATCTGTACTGTGAAGCAGGAAAGTACTACTATATTTATTTTTCTAAGGGAGAACTGAGACATGGACAGAAGCCATGGGACCTGTCTGTATATAAGGGAGCTCTGTAAAAGCTGAGGGGTTGAAGAAAGCTGTGAAGAGGCCTTGGCTAACACCCTAAACCATTAGACCATCCTTGCAAAATTTATGTTGCCAAGTCTGATGCCGCTGAAATCTGAAAGCAAACATTAGCAGCCAAGAACATTGTGCTAATTAATTGCCTCAGGAGAACACAGTTTCCAAAGTCTAATGAGAGATGGAATTCAACTCCCATATGTCCCATTTGATAGCCCAAGAAAACATGCCCGCGTTTTTCATAGAAAGAGTGAGAAATGTCCAACTACTTGTCTCTCAGCTGAGTAAAACTAATCACCAGGCCCAGAGATGGAAATGGATGCTCATCAGCACCCAGCCTGAAAAGCAGGCCTGGGATCTGTTGCTGAGGAGCCATTTTGATTCACCATGTTGAAGGTAGCTTCAGAAGGTGACAACTGAGCACCAGAGCACCTCTCTGTGCTGCCACCTCAGCCAACAGGACAGCAATACCCTATAAATTGCATGCAGCTACCCTGTCACTTTGCCAGTTCATTTAAAAAAATAAAATAATAGTAGAAACAAAACAAAATATTTTAGCATGTCATGTTCTTGACAAAACAAATCCAGTCAACAGTACGTGCCAGCACTGCCTCACTGAGCTATTGGGGTTGTTTTTCTTGAAATTCCTGTAGATGGGATGTTCATGCCAGAAAGCCACTGGTACATGGCCCCAGGGGAACAGTGAGGGCTGGAGAGCCACTGCACTCATCTGGAGAGGTCGGTCTTTCTGTGGTTTGAGCGGGGATGTCCTGTCTCTGTGTGGCTCTAGGGCATGTGGCATTTTTCAGCTGGCTTAAAGACGTGATGTTTCTTTTCAATATTGGTTATTTGAAGGATGTGTCTCTTGTAAAGCTGTTTCTCCCTTGCATACATCAGGAAATCTTGTACTATGTAAAGACCAGCGTGCTGCTGTGGCAGTACCCATGACCAGCCATCTTCAGTGAGAGGCAGGCAGTGTCTCCACACACGGGAAGAGGGTCCTGCTTTGCTGGTGTTTGATGCCATTCCCAGGTTTGTTCGAATAAAGTTGATGAATCAGGCTGTTGCTATGTGCACTGGCCTTCTTGTACCAGACCTGACCCTGAGGTGTGAATGTCTTTCATGTGTCACAGCAACAGCCCAGCCCAGCTTGCTTACTCAGAGGACAGTAGGGAACCTCTTGATGGCCATTGAGCAGACCAGGACACTCGTTGCAGACAAGGAAGCAATGGGGTTGTGGAGCAGAACTGTGGCAGACCTTATTGTATAATCCAGATTTTCTGAGAGTCCCCTTATCCACCCAAACATCATTAGTATTTGCTAAATGATCAATTTTTGGAAATACTTCAATTTTTTACCATATTTCATCTTTTATATATGATACATATGAAACTGCTAAATCTAAAAACATTATCTTGACACCTTGATTAGTAAAAATGAGAACAAGAAAAGCAGATACAAATTGCACAGTGAATTTCTACCCTACATATTGAAGAAAACAGATTTTATACTGTGTACCCTGAGATTAAAGAGGAAAAAAAAAGTCAAGGTAAGTAATTGTAATGCACTGGCTACTGTGTGTTTCCTCGAGATCTCTCAGGTTTGTACAGAATGACATTTCTGAACTTCAATAACTTCCACACAATAAGGCACATCATTTTGACAGGCCTCAGTAAATCATTTAAAATCATAAGGGCTGCCATTATGCAGCCTGTGGGATAAAGTTAGACACAGAGTATTTTTCTGTGATTGGGCTTCAATTTCACTGTAGATTTTAGGTGACATAAAGCTCAAAAGGAGTGCCTGGTACTACTCTCCCAGAGATGAGATCAACACTTATGAGTACATGTTTTGATGACACACATCAGAAAATTGAAGCCATTATTATTACGGAAGGACCAAGGTGATAAGTACCGTGTTATATATGAACAACTGTCAGTCAGACAAGCCAAGAAAGGTCATAACCATTATATTAATGTCATAAATGTTATCATAAACTGACATCAGGATGGTAAACTGGGATTCTTGCACTTCTTGGTTTTTGTTGTGTTTTTTTTTTTTTTTTTTTTTTTAAGTGCTGCTTTCCTTAAACTTCACTGTCTCCTGGAAAGAAAAGTTTAATATTAATTTTTCTCTCAAAATAAAGGACTGTAAAGATTTCAGCATAACAGAAGTAGTTTTTCAAATATCCACAGATTATTTTTTTTTTAATTATTTTAAAGTGACTGGCTGAAGTGTCACAGCAGAATCCAAGATACCCTGAACAGATGAGGGAGGAGAAATTAGCAACAACATAATTTCTGACTATACAGGTACTGTCCCCATTGCTTATTTCAAACTGCAGCTGTCACACCTGCATCACTTGGGCATCTCCAAACCTCTTGCCCACACACTGGAGGCTGCGCCAGCTGATGATGTGGGAACAGATCAGCAGAGGTGGGAGCTCCTACCCTGGCTGCTGACCACACCAAGCTGGGACTGAGCCCTTCTACAAATCACTCCTTTGACCTTCTTTTTTTTTTCCCTTTTCTATATCAAATATGAACCAGGGTGACACTCAGGAATTTATGACAGTGGCATGAGAGTGTAAATCATATTTCATGTCTTTTGTGTTGCTAAGCATTTTCACATCCCATCCAAAGACAGCAGGCAGCTCAATGGATGTCACCAGTGCATGGCTCCTCTGAATTTACCCCAGGCTCACAGAGGAGTATCACCAGGGATGGCGAAAGTGGAGTGCTCTCTAGTAAGACTTTCACCTGGTCAGCACCACAGGCTGCTGCATCTGTTGCTGACCTGTTAAGAGCCAGGAGTAAATTGTTGTCACCTCATGTAAATCAGTTCCCAACACAGGCTTCCAAGCGAAGGTAAGAGAGGCGATCTTTGAGCCCAACCAAAGCCTTGTGTCCACACTTGCTAACTATACAAATTCTACAAAGGAATGGCATTATCCTCAAATGTGAAAGCATCAGAAGTGAAACAACTACCCAGCTAGCACTGGACAGCTTGGTTTTATGTTTGAGGGAATTGTATGGTAAACTCCAGAAATGCAAAAAGAATTTAAGGTGAGCTTTCACATCCCGCACAGAGTCTGAAGAGAAAAGCAGGGTAAGTACTTCTGGAAAGTGCCATGCTGTATTTACTGACCACATCAGATCAGAGCTATGGTTTTATGTCAGGCTTAAAATTCAGTATTTCTAGCAGACTCATGATGATGTATGGGTGTGATAACATTGACGCAGGCAGGAGACAGCCACCAGTGAGTCACCGCAATGCTTTCTCCAGAAGCCAGTTGTCTATGGTAGGCATCCCATTGCACTGCTGATCTAGTCTGGCTCGTTAAAATCCCCAATCTAGTCTAGCTTGTACAATCTACAGATAAGCTATGTTTATACCATGCAGGTAAATGTTCAAAGTGAAAACAATATGGGCTAACTTGAATTGTATAAGATAACTGCAAATCATTACTTCAAGTGAGAGCATAATGCCTGGAACCACAGGCAGGAGAATACATTTACAGACTATCAAATTATCTTGGGATAATAGTGTAATGCTTTTCACTGGTGTACTGTGTGTTCTGATAGCTGAGCAAATAAGACTACAACTGGAAAAGGCACAGAATTTCAGAGAGAAGAGATTGCATAAGCAGGGTGCTTCCACAGAAGAAGCTAGGTTTTTCTGTATTATTTTGAGGGAATATTAAAAAAAAAAAAAAAAAAAAAAAAAAAGCAGTTATTTTTTATAACTCAGAACTACATAGAGTAACTTCCTGTGATAGACAAAACCTTTAGACTATTTGTCTATTTTATAAGATAACCTGCAAAGTGCTTCCTTGTTCATACGAGATTACTTCTCTCTGTGATTGCAACGATATTCTTTTGATCAAATGTGTTTTCAGAGCTGCCACGAATGAATCAAGTAGCTAAGCAGCTATAGCAGTTTGCATGCACAAGTGCTGTTTGACTATATAAAATTTTTCAAGCACATTTTTAGAGAAAACAGAGCATCCTTTGAAATCTTGGAACTAAAGCTATATACCATAGTGCAGTTTGTGATGTCTGTAGAATTGTATGACACCTAAAGTGCTTTTAGGATGCTCCAAGGTATATCAAAGAGCATTAACTTCAGCACAGCTGGGAATGTCCCCAGTTTTACTGATGAATACATATTTCTTATATCCTGTATGTTAACGACAGTTAACATAGCCTTGGTCATTGAGAATAATCCACAGAGTAAGCCTATTAGGTGAGCTTTAGCATCTACATTTTTCTGCTCACATCTGCTTGCCTGACATATGTAATCTGGCTGGATGTCACAGTTTACATCCTATTTTCATTGGAGGATAATGAAACTTGATCGGTGTCTTCATTTCCTTCTAAGAAATATTTCTGCTTGTCAGCTCCTCCTTACCAGCAGTCTTTGGTGTGATCCTTAGCCAGCCCCTTTATTAAAGGGGAGTACATGCAAGGCTTGCAGGCAACCGTAATAATTTATCATTGTTTGTACAAAATGGGTGCAGAAAGTGTTACTTCAAAGACAGTAAGAAAATAAAAGTGATGTAGTAATATCCTAACCTTAATTTTCTGTACTTCCATCTCTCACAAAGCTCTGGCATATTACTATTATAGCAGCAATCAGTCAGCAGTTGCTTTCTGAAGACTTATGTTTCCTTTTAATTCTTACAAAACTGAACTGTAGGCACTTCGGTAATTTTAGAACAGCTTAGTCCGAGAGGTAAATTAAAATTAGGGAAAATTAGACCATTTCTAATGAGATGATTATTACACTGAATAATGATGATTATTGGTTCTGCTTAATAAAACTGTCAGCCAATGCAAAATATATATTAAGTGAAATTACATTACATTATATTTCTATCAACTCAGAAATTCAGTGCATTGCTTTCCCACAAACCATGGGCATAACAAAATATTAGCGCTTCCTTTTCCAAATAGGATGAAACGTGGAGCTTTCAGAAACAGCCCTTTAAAGCCCTGATTTAAAGTCCATTACATCTAATGTGGTGAAGATTCATGCTGACTTCTGTGCCATGTAGATCAGGATTTCACTAAAAGGAGCGGTGTTCTCTCCTATTGTCTGTACTAAATATCTAGATAATGCTACTACGGTGAATATTGTATGGTGTTATTGGCCTGCTAAAGAAAAATCTCGTTGGCCTCGCATCCTTAGCCCCATTACCTCACCAAGTACATTGCTTGTCGGTTCACCTGCTCTTCTGTTTTGATTTACTTGGCAAATTAGGAGACGGATGAACTACACTTCTTATTTTCAAGGCGAAAACAATGAGGAAAATTATCTATTAGATAAAAAGGAGGTCCTGCTGTACAAAACAACACTGGAGACCCAAACACTTAGAGGTGAAGAAACTCCCCAGAAGCCTGTTGGCTGTCCACCTACTGGCTGGGAAATCTGAATGCTCAGCAGTTTTTTGTTTAAAAGCAGGTCATAATATCAAACCTTGCCTTCAGCAAGGATTGCTTGTGCTGAGGAATGCGAGCCATCCCTCTGGGAGGGTGATTCTTTGCCTCTGCACTAGGAGCCTACAGGGCAGTAAACTTGGTAGTTTACTACCAAGGGGTAGGAAGAAAGGAGGGGGAAGCCAAGAGCATGTTCCTGCTACCACACCTTCTCTGTGTAGAATTTAATCTAAAAGGATGGGGGGTTTTTTTGAATATTTGATATAAACTAAGCCATATCCATCTTACAGAAAAGGTGTTTACTACAACTATAGTAGCAGTACATTTTATAGATTCTGAGAGAGATAAAACAAGTGGTAAAACCTGCATGACTAGATTGCACCTATGTCAATTGACCCGGCGAACTGGGGCACGGAGGCAACTGAGTCTTTCTGTGAGCCACACTGGAATCTGGAGAAGCGCAGATTTTCCTCTATAGTTTATTTCTTTGAGAGCGCTATTGCTCTTACAAAGAGCAATGTATTATCTTAAATGAAGATGATAACATGGTTAATAAGTCACAGCACATGTAGTTGGAAGGTTTTTATCATGCTTTGAAACATTCACTAATCAACAAGATTTCTCCTTTTATGAAGCCCATTTTGTAGAGTTCCATAAACAAGGTTCAACAGCCACAATTTCATTAGCATTATATTGTTGCCATGGTAATGTGGTACCAATTCAATTGATGGGCTTTTCATCCTGGGCTTATTATAGAATTGTTCTTCCCATCAAAGATAGACCTATACGGAAAAAGCAAACAGAACTTATCATCTAAATATTAGCACAAAATTTCATCATATGCTAATTTGGATAGGAATGTATCGTGTTGTTGGCATCAGACCCAGAAGTCATCAGAGACATGATAGAAGTTACTAGAAAACATACATGGCAAAGTCGCACTCCAAAATTAGGAAAATTACTTGCATTGTTTGCTGCAGTATCTGAATTTGTTATCGAAAAAGCACTTGGCTCTGCTGTAATCGTTCTCTCTAATGCTGGTGGGAGGGCACAGTGCTGCAGGTGGTAATGTCAAAGGACAAAAACCAAAACCAGCAATAACAAATGCTAAAGAATAAAATGTGACCCAAAGGGATGTTGGTCCTTCTCCTGTTTGCACATTCTGTGGCATGTTTTGGGGCAATCACTGCCAAATGCAACGCCTTGGTTCCCCAGTCTGTAAAATGGGGATAATGACTCCTCCCCCCCTGTGTGGAGCACTTGGCATATACCCATAAGAAATGAAAGCTGGTACTGCTAAACATTGTTATTAAGTAAAGTAGCAATGTCTTTAACAGCTCCAGAAAAATACACTGCACAGATCTACAATTTGGGAAATGTCACAGGGAGAATCTGGACTCACCCAGAGAAACACAGAAGAGCTGGCAGATTAAGCAAGCAACAGAATATATGCACTTATGGAGGAAAGATACTCACATAGTTAAAAAATCATGACAGTTTGTATTTTTTTTTTTAAATAAAGAATATTGTAGGATACAGGAGAAGCATCTGATGCAATTTGAGCAAGGAGAGCAACAACACAATCTAAGGCAACAGTGGGGTGGCTTGTTTATTGTACGTTGAAACATTTTCTTGTATATTTTCACTGGGTTTTGGTGATTGTTTCCTATTTAGATAGGAAATATCTTTTTCCACCCTGACACATAATGTTCAGTCTATCATTTCTTAGCTTAATCATGTTGCGTCCTTTGCAGCAGCAAGGGTAAATTAGAGACAGGATAGTATTCAGTATAATCAAAGATGTGTTCCATTTTACATGATAAGCTTTGTCTGATTTACAAAGGCAGTATCTTCTCCAGCTGAGAAAAGAAAGAGAGACCTTCAGTTGCAAATGAAAAACACCTCAGAGGAGAGGCTTTTCCTCCATTAGGATCCTATTGTTCATACAAAAAAATAACCATTGTTATGACTATTATCTATTTATTTACTTTTACCATGGTATAGCCACAGGACCCAGCTGAGATTGGGACCTACTTGTGCTAAGCACAGCAAAACCACACGGAGAACCATGGTCTCTCCTTCAGGCAATTTATAAGCTTAAGAGCCATAAGACTGGAAAGAAAAATAGAGCGAGAGGGAGAAATGGCTTGAGTAACTGACTAAAGGTAAGAGAAGCCAATGGCAGAAGCAGAACTGGTCTCCAGCCTGTCTTGCCTCCACTGGGATGCCTGCCCCGGTGGGGAAAGGAGATATTTGGAGATATTTGGAGTTATGCTCTCCCAGATTCTGAGGATTCAGACTCTAACTTGTATACAGAGCCATGCTTTGCCCCCTCATTTCAATGGCTGCATCTACGTTGCTGAGCAGGGGCAGCCTGAGGCAAAGCTTGAAGTCAGCTGTGCAGCCCACCCGCATTACCTATTAAAACACCTTCAGGCTGGCTCCAGGGCAACCCTGTTAATCCTCCCAGGGACAAAGGCTCAGGAATACCCTATGTTTTTGAGCATGTTCAAGGGCACCAGGGTCAGGGTACCTGCCAGAGGAATATTAATGGGTTTCAACACAACAACTAAAGCAATAGGGATCAGGCTTGCTTTCTTTCTCTGCGGTAGGGACTTCCAAATCCAAGCCTGAACAGATGGAGGGAGGAGGGGAGAGAGAGGAAGTTTTGGTCACAAGAGCAAAAAGTCAGTTTGCACCAGAATTTGAAGGCTTTGATCAGGAAGAAATTGGGTTGGAGTTTTTCTTGTGCACGTTCTCTCTCTCTCTCCCTCTCTTACAAATCCATATAATGTAAAATGGTTAATGGTTTAAATGGTTAAAAATGGTTAATGGTGGAGGAAGCATTCATCTTCTGATCAGTAAATACTTCATTTTGCTGTGTGGTGCTTGCTGACTTTGCTGCTGTTGCAACCTTTTAAAATGTTTTCAGGAAACTCATTAGATTTTAACTTTAATTTTTTATTATTATTATCAAGGAATCTGAAGAGAGTTCATAATAATCCCAATTTAACTTTTTAATAAAAACTGCAAATAATGTGCCAGCATGGATTTGATCTCATATACATGTCTGATAAAAATTCTGATTTGTAGTAAAATTTGTTAGCCAGGTGTCTGTTGTCATCATATTAATGAATATAAAAGCTGGCAGCTTCAAAATGGCAGTATTACAGTAAACCTATATTTTCTTATAATGGTTTTGCGTTGTGCATTCAGTACTGGTGAAACTTAAGATTTAGTATGCAGAAGTAATATCCATTATGATGGGATTGTCCACAGCAAATGGAGTAGGACATTTGCTTAATTAAAGGTATTTATCTTAGATGATTTAAGAAGTATGTCCTACTCAACTGATGATGTAAATTAATTTCTTATAATCAGTTCACTGCTGCTGACTCCCCTTATACTAAACAGAAGAAGAAAAAGGTAAGAGAAGAGTGAGAGGAAAGCAGCAGATCCCACTGTCTGAGAATGTGAAGGAACTTTAGAAATAACAATTAACACTATGCCATTTAGCAGGATATATAAATGATCCTACCCATAATGCAGACAGTTAAACAAAGCCCTAGAAGGCTGCAGCTCGAGCAGAAGTTAGGAACTAAACCCATGAAAAACAGCCCAGATTCCCACTCCTACTCGCTGGACCTGTGCTACTTAATCTTCCCCCAGTGAGACCTCAGAGGCACTGATGTCTGGGCAGCTGACCTCGACGATTAGTGGTGGGGTGAATGGGGCTTTCCCACCATGAGGAGGCAGAGCCTGGGGCAGGATGATGCCCTGTGGTGCAATGGGGTGTCTTGAGGGGTCTCAGCAGTGGCTTTCCCTGGCTGTGGGCAGGGTTCCAGGGGAGCAGAGCTGTTGTGGCTGGGGAATTTGGGCACAGGGTGAAGAGTAGGTCTGGAGCTATAGGGAGAGTAGGAACTCATCTGACCGGCTCCCCTGTGTGGTTTTAGGCATCTGTTTATAAAACCGGTGGAGCTTTTCAACCTATCTCACTGTTACAGCCATAGAGCAGAAGTCTCCTGGGCTAGCTCATCTTCCTTTCTTGCCATGCCAAATGACCCATGCAAAGCTGTAGATCTTCAGTCTGTGGGGACAATCTATCACTGGCAACTTCTAGGGGTGCTGCCCCAAAGAAGGGCTACATCCAGTACCTAAAGAGGACTTACAGGAGAGATGGGGAGGGACTCTATCAGGGAGAGTCATAGGATAAAGGGTAATGGTTTTAAACTGAAAGAGGGAAGATTTAGATTAGATATCAGGAAAAAGTTCTTGTCTGTGAGGGTGGTGAGGCACTGGAACAGGTTGCCCAGAGAAGTTGTGGATGCCCCATCCCTGAAAGTGTTCAAGACTAGGCTGGGTGGGGTCTTGAGCAACCTGGTCTAGTAGGAGGTGTCTCTGCCCATGGCACAGGGGTTGGAATTCGATGATCTTTAAGGTCCCTTTCAAACCAAACCATCCTATGATTCTATGACCTAACTCCTTCAAACCATCCCATTGGCTCGGGTATGCTCCTCACATGAGAAGCTCATTCCACTGCTGAGACCTACTTGTCTACTTCTTGGAAAACCCTCCTCCCTGTGAGGCAGCCTCTCTGAGACAACTGGACCTTCCACCAGCCAGACACACAAATCACCCACTAACTAGTTTTGGCTGAGGTTATTGGATGAAATCTTCATAGATAGAGCCAAAAAGTCAGTCAAGAAACATTTATCTTCTTTGTGCCACAGCTTGTTTTCTTATTATTTCTTCTTGTCTCCTTTTTACACTCCAGACATTTTTTTCTTTCTATATAAGATAATAGAAAGAAATACTGTGCCCTACTCTAGTCATTTAATTTAAGTAATTTGGTTTAATTTTTATTATGAGCATTCAAGTAGCAAGTGACATTTATTGATATATGCTACCCTTCTGAAACACTAGAAAAAATTATCTGTCTCATTCTCTGCAAATGTTGGCTTAGATGATGTTTTAGGAATGGGAACCACCCTGCGAAGGGCTAGTCATGTACACAGGACAGGAGCTGTCAGTGAAGTACATGGCTGCGAATCTCGTTTTGATCTGTCCTTGTGATTTTCCAGGTGATCCTCACACCCCACCTATGGTCTGTGCTCCCAAGACGTCGGCCCCGCGATGGCAGACAGAGTGACAACCAGACTCCTCCCTCCCCCAGCCACTGCACTGGGCCTTTGGTGCTCCCGGAGCTGCCCAGGCGTCGCAGGACACCCACCCAGCTGCCAGATGCCTAACCCAGCTCCACCACTGACAGAGATGCTGCCGGGGCCAGATTTGCTCTGATTGTTGCTGCCTCCTTGTTTTACTCTCCTGAATTATGCCCCAGCCCACTGTGCCACTGCACCACTGCCTCCAGGCTGTGCTGAGTTTTCAATTATCTCAATATACAATGCAGATGCTATGTAAAACAGCTAGCATGACTCAGTAGCAGGCTGAGCTCAGTAGAAATACAGTTAAATAAAAAGGACTGCTATAATACCAGGAGGCTGATTGGAACCACAAGATACCAGTGTCATATCCTGTGGCTTTTATGTTGGTAGATGTAGATTTTAGCCATTAAAGTCTAGCTATCCAACAGATAACAACCACAGGAAATGGATCTGGGTATCTTCAATTGTGAATAACTGATACACTTTCACCAATAAATGGAGGACCTTGTAAACTGCCAGAAGAAAACAAACTTTTGAGAGACCTACAAATATAATAAGGCATGCAATATGTGGTAGCTTCAAACTATGCATAACTTAAACTCTCTGATTATTAACAGTATATTTCAAATGCTGCATGAAGAGAGCTCTGATTTCGGAGAACCCATGTGTGGTTACATTCTCAACTCCAAATTCAGGGAAGGAAATAAATGGCAAGTGAAGGTCTCAACTACTGGATTTGTACAAACAGTAACAAACCCCCAGATCAGGTATCATGATGTCTAGGTGGGATAGAATGCTTTGACAAAAGAGGGAGAAACAAGCAAAAGATGCAGTAATGTTAAATGTGACATTATATTTCTGGAAAAGCTCAACAGCTAGAAATTTAGAATGTGCTATGTAGACAAATGTAAAAAGAGTACCACATTAAGTGTGGTGGTTTTTTTTCTCCAGAGAAAAATGAAACAGGCATACAGAGTAAATTACAATATTTAGTACTTTCAGGGCAAATTCTAGTTGAGGATCATGAAGTAATTTGAAAATATTAATGAATTAGCCTCATAGCTAGCTTCCAGGTAGCTAATAATGATAATTATTACTATAAATAAATGTTATTATTATCATTCTTGCTCGATGGAAATGAAAATTGACACATAGAGAATTTATGTATTTGTCCAAAGTCTGTGTTTTATTACTGTAACTATACTTCTCTAGAACTACTATATATCATTTTTATCATTTTTGAAATACTGTATATGATATACTATCCAGTTTATGAGCTCTAAAAAACAAACCAGCTGAGCTTCTTTATGAAACAGTGCCTGTGAACATCTCCATTTGCATTTGAATTCTCAAGCAGTGACAATCCTGCTTAAAAAAAATATAAAGAAAAAAGGAATCATGAAAATCAGTACAAAATCTGTCAGGGCCCCATCTGTGACTGGGTATCAGAATATCGCTAAGAAGCTCTGAGTAACAAAGTTCATTCCAAGTCTAACGCATAGTGCTTTTTGGTGGAAGGAATTAATTCAAGCAGGGTGAAATGAGGGCACACCATGAAAAACTCTGTTCCTCCACTGAGGAGTGAACTGTGTGTGTGATCTTGGGTTTGGTACATGTAGTCATGCTTAAATACTCAAGGTATAACACAGCAAAATATTCAGTGTTCTCACATCTCCTTTTGATACTACATATACCTGCTGATTTTCTATGAGTGTCATGGAATGGGTGATCTCTGGTCCTGACAAGATGAGGATTAAATTATGTTTGCTTGTTGCAAACAGCAAGCTTTCATAGCCAGCTACCTGAAGTAGTATGGAAACAAATGACTCCATCCTGGCCTTGAAAATACCCTGGGAAACATGTTTACTTCCCTCTGAATGGAAACATATAAAGGTCAGGGACACTTACTTGTATATTTATATCTCTCATCTTCAGGATCTGAATTCCTAAGTCTTGGCCTTAGCTTTTTGCTCTCAGACATGCAATATTTGGAATTAAGTACAGGAATTAGGCGACCCACAGCATTAACACTATTATAATACACCATATTATTTTTCTTTCCCTTTTTTTAACCATTAGAGTATGCAAATGTGCGGTTAACTAGTCCTCATGTTTTCTCTTTATTGAATTGCTCTCACTACAGCAAATAAATATTCATAAAGAAATGCGGACAATAAATCATTTCAAATAGTTCAAAACCATTTTCCTTTTAGACTGCATATATATTCAGCTGTGACTTGCCTTTAATATTTCATTCAAAAGAGAGACTTGTAGAAGGACAAAAGAGATGATGTGTCAAGTAGTAATTAAAACAGGGGGTAATGATTAAAACCATTTTGATTTACATTGTGCTCTGTCAAATTCATAATCTCCTGTGTTTGTTAAGATGACTTTCTACTTGCTTTATACAGAAACTCAAAATAAATTTCTGTTTGAAGACTCTGCACAGAACAAAAGAGTTCAGCCCTGAGTTTGAGGGGTGCAGAGCTTTTCCCAGTCTGAAGTTTAAGTATAACTTCTGCACTGTCCTAGCAAGATAAAACTCAGGCAGGCACTGTCCCTCGTGCTAATGCTGTGAGTGCTCTGGGAAGTAGACACAGATGCAGGACAGAAGACAGCCAAGGAACACCCTAGTGTGTGCAGGCACATGCAACCTGTCTCACCATTTAGATTTAAGCTAAGAGCTCCAAAAGAAGTCAAAGATCTGGTTAGCTTATACATTTGGGGATCTTGGTTCAAATCCGAGTAATGATGATGTTTCTTGTTTCATTATACGTGTTTTGGCTACTACTACTAATACTAATAATCGGCCCAAACTCACTTATCTTTCCTGATTTGTTGCTGACTTTAGGCCCTGATTCAACACAGCACTTACATACAGACTTAAATAAATTGATTTAGGAAAGCATTCCTCTTTGTGTTTAATCTTCGGCAGGCATTCAACTTTGAAATCAATGAGACTTATGAACAGGCCTGACCTTGGGGTCTAAATGGTTGCTGAATCAGTGCATTGACAGAAACATACTGGAAAAGATAATATCCATGTCTAATCAGAATTATAGCCTCTACTTTCATGGGAAATTACCCATAGATAACACATTATTCTGCTCAAGAAATCCATTTTATAGCATTTATTAGAAAGACTTAATTCACATTGTCTGTTTATGCCAAAGATACCAGATGAACAGTGTCATTCCTTGATAGTGTATCTGTAATATCCTTTAAATGAAAAAAAAATAAAATACAGGAAAAGTGCTGGCACAAGGGGCCATTCCTAATTATTTACTGAGACTTTCTCAATTGCCTGTCACGTGGCAATACCTTGGAGGATGGGAAGGCGGAAAGCATGGAAGAGTAGTTCTGAAATCCTGTGGACAATTGCATATGAAATACCATGTTATGCAGTATATAAAACTGAAATTCCCCCCTAAGAATAACATTTATAAGAGCTGTCTGCCCAGTCTACCTTTGGAATTTTGAGTGCTCACATGTTCTTATTACATGGGAGCAGCAAGAGCACAAAGGCTGGATGTTTCTGGTATCATGGCGCACAGGTTATACAACTATGGCCAAATCTATGAGATTACAAGAAGTGGTTGTTAAACTAATTGATACTATGTTGCATGAAATAAAATAGTCTTCTTGCTATTCTTAAAAATGTTTCACACTTAGGTTTTATTTATTATTTTACAACAACAGAAACAGGGGAACTCAAAACTCTTAAATGCTGTTTATACAGTTGAAACACAGAGAAGTAAATTACGATGGGTCTCATCATGTCTTCTAAGTCAATGAACAATGAGTATGAAGATCATAAGAAGATGCACAAAGAGTCAATGGGTGCTACCTTTCTGTACAGCCATAGAGGCATACTGTGATCCACATTATTCCACTGGTCTGGGGCCAGAGTTTGGGAATAACACACAAAGAAAAGCTCTAGCATTCACCTGACTCACAGTGGTGGAAACTCACACAGTTCCCTGTATCTATCCTTGCTTTAAAGGTGGTGAGTCAGGAATACACAGCTACTGTATTGCACACTCATTGCGTGCAAGTCCTGTATTGTCTGCAAACCTCTGAATCAAAGGGCAGACTGTAAGGGGAAAGCACAGAGGGTCAGAACTTGTTCTCTGGTATAATTCTCAAATTACAAAAAAAANCAATTCTGGTTTCCCAACTAAATCAAATAATTTTCAAATTAAAAAAAAAAAAAAAAAAAAAAAAAGCTGAAGCTCCCTGTTCTGTAATATCAACTACTCTGCCCCAGGAGAGGATGAGGTTAGAGCAAACCTGCATTCTGAAGCAGACACTGCTTCTCATAGGCATTTCCGTATATGGTCATGAATTGGAGCTAAATTTGTTTAATTTAAGATCACCTGCTTTCAATTAAATCAATTAGTGCCTAGCAGGGACAGAAAGCTTGTAGAGCTCAAGGTGAGCAAGAATAGGTCCTTGCTGGATCAAAGGCTTTTCCCAACATGAGGAGTCACTAGGAGGAATAATGAATCTATGCTACAATGTTAGGATCTCCTTAATCAATTCTTTAGTTTCTGTGAAAATCTTAGTAATATAGAGAATTTAATATAGAGGTGAGTTTTGCAACTGATTTAAAGAGTCTGGGATTTCACTTTTTCAACTTTCCTGGTACCCTTGATTAGAGCATTATAATGACGTCTCTATGGTTCATGCAGTATGGAGGTCATAGAAAAAAAATGTTTCTCCTCTCACTTCAATAGTATTTACACTGTTATATTTTTTAGGAACTCAAAATAAGTCACCTGTTCTGTTTTGTACCAAACACTATCACTGTATACCTATACCTGTTTGTCCCAGTTATCCTCCTTTTTGGCTCATGAAGATTATTATTTGTATCTGAAAGTCCCTTTAAGTCTGCCTTATGGCTTTATATTCTGGTTCTGCCTGCCAGTACTAGGCTGAATTCTTAATTAATATTGATTTGCCCTGATTTTGCCAGAGACAGGCTGACTTTCAACTACTGAACTGCTGGTCACTGAACTCTATATTCCAATTGCTTTAGCTTTCTTTACCATCGTTCATTTATTAAAGAAACAACTAATTCACCTTTTTGTTCTGAACATATAATAATAGTAAGAGACATCCTAAGCCATCCTGATGACAAGGAATGAAATCCCCTGGGTGCTCGGAATTCATATGTTTTTAACAACAATTTGGCATTTATTGTTGTAGTTCCCCATGGAACTAAAACATGGAGCTTCCCATGAAGCAAAAGTTCATCGTATGTTACACTATGCTAACTTAATGTCCTGCTGCAGCACTCAAGTAAGTAACTTGAAACAGTAACTTGAAATGGAAGAAATGCTTCTTAATGCTCACCCACAGAGGTGGGGAAAGAAAAAAATATCCCCCTACTGTGTTTCCTTTTTTCCATAATTACTTAGAAACTGAATTCACCTAATATTAACTTTGTGGAAAGGACCACTCTGTATTTCACACAGATGTAACGAAATTAGTCAAACAGCTGAAGAATCTATACCAGAAGGATTTTTGGTTATAAGTGGTTTGTTTGTTGGCTTTGTTTTTTCTCCCCTCTTCCACTGCTCTGGCTTTTTTCCAAGCAGGAGGATAATTCCAACTCATAACAGATGTAGACTATCCCCTAAGACTCGGGATCAATCGGGTAGAAGGTGACTGTTCCCCTTAACATCATAAGATTTGCTTTGGTTTAAAAGTCTGTTTTGTGTCCTGCAGACCCATTATTTACTAAAATAAATGCTACAAATGCAGCCATAGTATGCTCTAAAAAGAACAAAACCAATTGAGTTTATACTCAAATGTAAACTGTTCATCACAGAGGAATAACAAAAAAAGGCTCCTGGTGCTGTGACAGAGTTAAAAGCAAAAGCTCCACATGGCAAAAAGGGCAAGTGAGAAAAGATAATGAACAGGTGGTAGAAGAATGAGGGGAGGAGTTAATAAAATAAGGGGAAAAGTGTATTAAAGGAAGAAGCTTAACCCAAAGAAGTGTGTGCAGCCCCAGGGGTATGCTTGTGGCACTTCAAAAAAAGTCTGACTAACTTTCAGAGATAGTGAAAAATGAATGAAAAGAGGGAGAGGAAGTGTGACAGCCTATAGCAAAAAGTTAAGAGAGAGTCAGGAAGAAAGATGTAAGTCACACTTCGGTTATTTATACACCCTCTCACATTTCCTTGTTTGCAAAACATCCTATGGCTCAGTTAGAGTAGAGGTAAGAAGAGCATAAGTAGATGTAATAGCTTAATGTTGCTGGTGTGTCCTGTGACTAAGTAGTTTGATTTAGGATATTAATGTTCTGGATGTCAGGTACAGACCATTTATAAAGCCATAAAATGGTGGAGGGGAGAAACTCTCCGAAAACCTACTGTGGATGTATACTGATAATACAAGTGATATCCATATTGTAGAAACTTGAGATGCTCAGTTACTCCAGCAGGAATCCAGGTGTTACACTGTTAAAACTTGGCCCAAATAGACTTGTATTTTGAGAACTTTTCTTCATTCATTGTATTTGGTATCGTTGTCACCCTTTATGGAAGAAGTGAAAATCCTTGAAGTTTAGATGAACTTCAGATACACATTGCTTTAGAAGAAACTGCATGTGCTGTTCTATATAATCAAAACAAGGAAACAAATGGAATTGGTTCTGTCATCAGTAAAGTTATTGGTAATATAAATGGGTCCAGAGTCTGTTTATGACTTTGCAGAAAGCTTAAAGGTCTCTTTTAAAAGACTATGTGATAATAGTTTAGCTTTTGCTATGTGTACAGCTTTGTCTTTCCCACAAGTAGCTTCTGTCAGCGCCTTGGGCTTGCTGGTCATGGTCCTGGGTGCATAGGCTTTCTGAGAAAGTGTAAGAGCACGTTGTATTATTCGTATTGAAATTTTGTTGGCTAAAACTGTGTTTTGGATTTAAAATCATCCATTTATTCTGGGGGCTCCTAAGGTTAAAGATACACTCTTCCTTCTGACTAACTGTTTTGGTGGTTATTTAGCAGGAGCTATTTGTGATATAGCAATTGCTGCTCTTGATTATCTTCTGAACAGCCTTCTAAGCACTCCTTAGAGTTGGCGGGACCTGACTGCTTGTGTAGTCAAGGGCTACCTAAAGTCATACAGAAAGATGGCTCAAATCCCCTCTTCGGACTCATGTCATATGCAACAGTTTTCTCATCTGAGGAGAAACTGTTTGTCCTCTTGTTTGAGATGACTAAAACCAGTCAATATCACAGATAATGACCTTTGGTATCTGTGAACAGAACACCTAAAATGATGTTAACAGACCTGCAGAACTTTTTGATACACAGAAATAAAATACCTTCTAAACAAGAAACATTTTAATTGGAGAATACAAAGCACATACCGTAGTCCTGAAAAAAACTGCAGAAGAAGCTTTAATCCTCATTTCCCTGATGCTGAGTTTGTGTATAAATGCTCTCCTTTGCTGCTGTTTCTGCTGCTACAAATGAGGCAAGGTGCAGCTAATGAGCACTATGTCAGTAAGAGATTCAAGTTGTGGGGAAATCCCCCATATTTCGAGGCTTGCAAGGGCAGGATAGAATAGGAACCAGCCTCTTTGGGCTGCTGTGGAGCAGTACAACTAAGTCCTAATATAGTCAAGAATCTGGTCCTAAACATTCCCTTAAAAGAACAGGCAGATGAATGATCTGGTTTATCTTTTAAGTTGGCAATAACTGATTGAGAAATACTTTAATCAATACTTTATGTAATTTAAACCTGACGCAACCAAGTAGCCTGCCTCTGAAACTTTCCAACAGAAGTTTGCAATGTTCACAGGACTCAATGGTATTTTGAAGAACAACATTTCTAGCAGGCTAATTTTCTAGTTAATTATCATCAAACACCTAGACGGTCTTTCTGTAATATTAGATATGCTTTGAAAAAAACCCCACAAAACCACCACCACTCTTCAACCATGGGCAGAAAGGAGTTACAAATTCATGAGTATGTACAGCTTTTCTGATCTTAAACTAGTGGTTTATTACAATCTCTTGGTGGTAAAATATAGCATCGTATAGTTGGCAGATAGCAAAAATAGCATAACTGATTTTGAAATTAAAAACCATGATCCATACATAGAGAGGTAAATTGTATATTAAAAAGGTAAATTAAGTTGTCATAGAAATCTTAAATGGCAGACCTTTTTTTCATTCAACCAAATAAGTTTTGACCAAAAGGATTCTATGCATCTTTGTTTTTTCTGAGGATCTGAGGAGGATCTGATTTCAACCTTACAGGGGGAAAAAAAAAAAAAAAAAAAAAGAAATAAACAAAAAAAGAAATCTTACAATACAGCTTACCAAAATTCACAGATTTATATAGAACTTACAGCAGTTGTTATCCCAAGTGTATTATCCCTCTTCTAAAACACTTTGAGGTTACGCTTAGTCATAAATATTTCTAGTCTGAAGTCTCCACTTTATTTTGTTCTGTGGAAGTAGTATGAGATGGAGGTACAGACTTAAAAGGAAAAAAAGCAATACTGGAAGAAGCAAAGCCAGCTATGTCACTCTGTGCCAGACTCTGCATCCTTTCAAATTCATCCTGCTGATACTAAGGCTTGTCCCTCACAAGATCACAACCTACAGCTGCCGTGACCGGTACTTGCTCAGTGTCACACTGCTCAAGCAGTGCAAAATCAGATCCAAGGCAAATCATGTCACCATGGCTTATATGGGGGTGGCGGGAGCTCATCATCTTTAAATGGCTGGTATGTACTTGCAAAATGTATAACTCAAACCCAGAGCTAACAGTTTAAGTATATGATGGGAGAATAACAAGCAAGCATAACAAACAGATGGGCCAGCCAGCCTGTTACAACGTGGTTCAACTGCAGGTTGAACTGCACAACTGTGTGTGCGTGTGGAGCTCCTTAGTCAATCTTAATTGTCATAGCTCCATTGACTTTGGTATTTACAATAGCTTTATTTATATGATGATGATTAATTTATTATGTGACTGAGAAAAAGAATAAAAAATAAAAAGGGGCTTTAAATCCTATGACACTCTATTTCTTTCAGGCTTATAGCAAATATATCCAGTGACAGTGATATAGGTTCTCTCTGCAGTAAGTGTGAAATGACAAGTATGAGTATATATATGATCTCATTGTCAGTATTTGACAAGCTTAAAACAAATGTTTTGGCTATAGAAACTATTGATGTAGGTGTTATGAGGCATGTGGGAGGGATCCTTCAAATTTTTGGAATGTTTGAAGCAGGAATTTGCTTCAAAGGACTATAACTGCACCCCTCTCTCCCTCCAGGTGGAGATAACACTTTCCCAGCTGACTGTTGTGGCTGTAGTCCACCTAACTGCAGGCGTTCTGCAGGAAGGTGGAATGCAGCTTAGCCAAAAGTTGCCATAGCAATAGATCATTATGCAGTTAGAGTAAAATCTTGAACACCTAGGTGCTTCAATGAAAAAAGTGGTAATTGGTACAAATTTGGGGAAGGATCTCCACTGGATATAATCTTAAAAACAAACAAAGCCAACAAAAAAGACAACCAGAAGAAATAAAAAAAAAAACACCACCACCAAGAAAAGACAAAACCTTTTACTTTGCTGCTTTGTGTGAGAAGTAGACAGCTTTACAAACACTGTGACTTTTTTTTTTTTTAAGATCTAACTCTGCATGAGGTAAATAGCACCCACCGTAACACAGTACATTTTCATTAGGCATACATTTTTGTAGTAAAGGTGTTGTTTTACTGCGTGAGACTTAAATATAATATGTGGCCAAAACCCCCCAAACATGTAAAACAATAAACAGCCAGTGAAGTGACAACATTGTGCACGCATGACATCTGTCTAGAAAAGCTGTTGTGAGGTTAATTGGTATTATGGGGCAAATGGTAGATAAAGAAAAAGAAGAAATAGTTTTGGAGGAAACAAAAATAAGAGCAAGAATTAACTGTTTGCATCTGATCAAACCCCACAAATTTGGGCATGGGATTAGACAATTTAATTTTGCTTTATTTGGTGGAAGAGGATTTATTTTTTAAAGATGGTGTGTGTTCTACAGCAGCAGTCATTTTCAGTGGAAATAAGATGGTCTACATTGATGGTAATGTTTGTGATAAAGGGTTAATTTCCAGAGGAACCTGGTTTAGCTCAGATTTTTTTTTTTTTTTATCAAATTGACTCTTCTTGATTTGATGTAATGATCTAACATGACCTTGATTAAATTACAGAGAAAATGATGATGCAGGCTGTTTGTCCTATTGACAATTGCTACCTTAGGCTAGGGTGGCAGTGAATTAACGTCTTGCCCATATTTTGCAGGGACCTTGGGTAGGAATTAATTTCACCTATTCATTTCAACCTTGCCAAGAAGGCAATAACTGTTGCTGATTATAAAGTTAGTTATTTCTGAAGTGGTGAAATAGGCCTCAGGAATTTGCTCAAAACAGTCCAAGACAGATGACTGGTTTGCCATCAGCCTAGTAGTTCAGCAAGGACATAGGGACGTACTACAAGTCGTTTATATTATCTGAGCATCAGTTCTCCACTCAACAACCGAGGCTGTAAGTAGTCTTCATTCATCATCTTACACCAACAGCTGGGGGCTACAATCACATCTGAGACTTGTAAGTGGAAAGTGGCTTTTTTCTGTCCGGTATACAGGTTCTGGGTAAAAGTCAGCTCTATAGCAAGGTAGGGAACAGAAATTTTCTTGAACTGTCCCATGGAAAACCTCGTCTAGTTGTTCTTTTTGCCCTGCTTGCTGGAAGCTACAGAGCAAAAAGTGTATCCGTTAGTGCTTTTAAGGGTCTCCAGCCCAAGCATTATGTTATCTTACAACAATTATTTATGCAATGTAAAGCATCACAGAACAGTTTTTCTCCAGCAATAGTTCATTATTGAAATATTAAACAGAATATTCAGGTTAATTACCTGTGTCTGTTAGATGTTGATGGCTGTTGAATACTATCATAAAATTCTATTTATACTTGGGGTCTGCTGCACTGAGCAGACCTGGAGAATATAGCAGCATCTATTAAAAAATTATTTTCAACTTATAGCCTTTTAACTCTTGGTTTAAATCTTGCAATAAGAACAATACATTTCACTGTGTTTATGGCCACAACTGCTGAAGTTACAGACCAGTGTAAACAAGTCACTTGCAAGGAAGTGGAACTCTCTATAGGAAGCAACTCACAAGCATGCAAAGATTTGGATTAAAAATGTGTGGAGTGCTTTTAAGTGTTTACACATAGCACTGGTAGAGGGAGAAAGCTTCACTGTTTTAATATATCCAGTATGTATTTAAGTAACATGAAAAAGGAAATTTTAATTTTTGTGTACTATAATAACTAAATGGGCAGATGTCTGTTATTATAAAACTAGTATTATACTGTTATTATAAAACTGTGTACGAGCAGTTTTATAATAACAGCTACACAACTAATCTCACTTGTACATTGTCATTTTTAAACAAGCAAGCAGATAGTTCTCTGGGAATGTCATGCATTATACATATGCTGGGGAGAAGGAAAGTGTTTACATTACAAAATCAGGCAAGGTAACTTTATTCTCATTTTGCCTTTACTATTAAAACTAAGATTTCTCTGGTGAATCTGCCTACCAAGTTGACTTATGATGAGGCTAGCATATAGTTCTGAGCAGTTGCTATGGTTTTTCCTTTGTAGTGCTCTCAATTAGTACTTTAGTAACAGATTCTGCAATGACTGTCAGATTATTTTGTTCGGTCACAAGGCATAGCTGAAGGTGTTAAAAAGGTACTAACCCAGTCTAAAACTACTGTTGCTGAACATTCGGCATTACCAAGTATGGCTGGGATTTCAGTCAGGAGAAGAATGGATGTATCGTGGAGATAAAGAACTAATTGCAATTACTTAAAGGGACATTGAGTTACCATCAGTCATTGTATCTCTTTTAGAAAAAGACAAACCTGTTTGTTCCTTTTTGAAATTCTAAGTAAGAACAACCCAAACACACCAACAGTTTATTTGTTTCAAGGATGTTAATCTGATGGCAGTTTTTCTTTACAAAACAGTAATTTAAAAAAGCAAACAGTACCTATTTGAAAAGCTATGAAAGTTGAAACCAGTTATGCTGCAACTATAGAGATCAACAGCAAACAGTTTGAGTATTTTAATTCAAGAGGTACCTTGTCAGTACCTCTGGAAAGTAACACAACTACAGAATCCCTTCAAAATAAATGCATAAATACATCAGTCTGCTCCTGCTGTTGTTGGAAGGGATGAACTCATACCAATAGTTCAGTGAATGTGTATGTGGTGTCTGATCTTCCTCTGATCTTGCTGCATGCTTCTCTTTGAAACTGCAAGCACAGCAGTAGTTAATTTTGCATGGTCATAAACTAGGCAGTTAAGTCATTATTTCTAAAATTTGTCTGACTGGAGAAATACTTGCTGCTTGTGGATGTTAGGTATCTAGTTAGGTTCTCTAATAGCTTGGCAGTCTGACTGACCTCTTGGAGACTTGGAAAACCTCTGCACAGGGGACAGAGGGCTGGAAGGTCAGTTTGCACAGATACCAGCCAGGTAACCACATCTACAGGAATCTCAGATGAACTTAGTATAATTTTGTCCTACTTTTCTGCTGCACAATGAACAGACTCCAAACCAGGTCTCATTCAAAAGGCAGACCTCACCCTTGTCAGAATCTTGCTGCCACACGAAACATAGAAAATGCAAATAATGTAGTGTGCTGGGCCTCAGTGTAAATGGCCTGATCCTTCAAAGCAAACTTATTTTTCCCTTTTCTCATCCCAGAGGTGCTTATGCCTGGAAAGGAGCACCCTTTACTTCTAACACCCGTGAGTGGAAGAGGTGAATATGACACCTCTTCTGCTGCCACACCCATGAGATGTCTTAGAGGCAACTATGTGATTTCAAATTTTCAAATCCTATAGTGGATTTCTGGTTTTGTCCAGAAAGGATAATATGGTCTGAGTGGCTGCTCATTATCTCTAAAATTAAGTCCAACTTACTCTTCCTGTAAGGTACTTTCAGCAATCTCTTCCCCAGGTTCAATGATCCAAACTCCCATCTTAATCTGAGATCCGTAATTGCTGTCATCCAAGGAAGACACATACTAAATATTTATACTTACAAGCTTATAAACACTCAGATTTCCTGACTATTCTACCTAGCTAAAGTCCAGCAACATGAGAAGCACATTAAGAGACTGAAAATAATTTGAGGCACAGAAAAAAGATACTTAGGCTAATGCTAACCCATGACATCGATTTAGCAATTCTCAAGCTTAGTAATAAATATAGGCTTTGTCTACAGATGTCATCACTGGAGACTGGAAGGGGGAAAAAAAAGCCAGATTTTTCAATACCCTAAAATATCCTAAAGAAACATTTGGTGGCATTTAAGTAGCAAAACATTATGCTATGCCAGAAACAAGTTTTACTTTTTAATATTTCTTTGAATTGCATGATAGTGGTTATCAAAAGATGTTTGTGGTGTGAAAATATGTGGGTTCTTTTCACTTAATTTTTTTCCCCAAGATGATCATGTTGAAACTTGTGGTCCTTGCTATGTCTGAAAAATTATAAAGCACTTTAGGAGACAAGCGTTTGTTTACACTGCCACAGATGGCTGGAATAAATTAGTGGACTCACTAAAGAACAGTTCATTTTAGTTTAAAATGCATTTGGACACTTATCAAAGCTCACATGGTGGCCATTTTATGTTATTTATTCATCTATTTGTGCTTTACAATTCCATGCCCAAAGGCTATGTTTGAGTAATGGTCAGAGTTTCCTCCTAACAGAATTTATAATTATGTATATCTTGTACTCAAGCGCATTTGTACTCCTGTGCTGTGGCATACTCTGGGTTATCCTGTGTAGCTACTCTTTCTGAAGAGCACTGCAATTGCAAACAAGCAGATTAGAAAGGCAGGGTAAACATCTTCACTAATGGGAATGTTTTAACTTGAGCATTTCCCCCAAACTGGTGAAGAAATGCCTAAATTTGTAACTATACGCTTCCTTCAACATCAACACTACTATTTGGGAGAGGTAGCAAGAGCAAGACTTCCCAAATTAACTCTTGAATTCTAATACCCTTGAAATAGATTAGGAGAAGGGTGGACAAAGAATGGCATAGTTACTCTACGGCTCTTAATTTATGGATCTTTCAGAAACAGTACAGTAGAAACTCTCCCTCTCGCCCTTCAGCTTTTTCACATGCATACACTTGTTTCCTCCTTGATACCAGTTCAGTGAAGAGAGGAAACATAGATGTCTTAGAGTTAATGAACTTGGCACTGGAGTCAATTGGTCTAATTCTTTCAGCTTTCCTCTAATAGCCATTTGCCTTGTCCTGGGAAGGTCAATGCCACTCCTAGCATAAGGGAAGAAATCAAACCAACATCTGAGTAGCTGCTGGGAGTCTTCAGAAGTGGCTTGTCATCTTCATGGTATTTTCTTGCTGGTTCCATTTCTCTTGGACTGGATATAACTGGATATTCTCTTTGTATACTGGATATATCACCTTTTAGATAGTTGCACTTGTCAAGCCAAACTGAGAAGGCAAAAGCAATGAATAACTGAAATGCAAATCTGTGCACTGTCATAGTAAGATGTTCAAAGGAAGTGAAAGAGCAACTTGGGTTTACTTCAGGCTTTCCTGAGTCCTGTGAATTTGACAGATGAACTTGCTTAAGTGCAATGAGTAATCTGGATTGCTAAATCGGGCATTCAAATGTTGGGAGATGAAAGCTATGAGACTGTAACCATCACCTTCATTGGATGCAATGAATGAAGAAATTGCTCCTGGAATAAAAATAGTGTGTAATTTAAGACTGACCACCAGGTCCAAGTTACAATTGCACAGCAAATTAAAGCCTGGAATGTCTTGTCTTTCTACTACTTGAGCTGATGTGAATCAGGGGCAGTTTTGAGGAATAAGTAGGGAGTTGCTTGTATGATATGTCAACACTTTGAGATCTCTAGGCTGCCTAATACATCACTGCCAGAATTTGAATGCTGAACTTTCAGTTTACAGTTTACCCTTTAAACTCACAGATTAACTACTGCAGTGGCTGGAGGAGGAATCTTTTGGTTTAGATTGCAGGTTGTGTTCCTGGAACCATTCAAATTTGAAGGACGTGGCCTTGCTCGCTCCTGCTGCCCTGCTTTGCCCTTTTCAGCCCTCCCAGCCAGGCAGCCATTCCTGGCACAGGGCTGTTGCTGCTGTGGCGGCAGTGAATGCCTAGAGGTTTTCTGAGAAAGTTCACATACAATTATTTCTTTGGCATGGGAGGAAATTTTTACCTGAAGAGTGCAAGGAACAAAAGGTTAACAGCAATTTTCAAAAGCCTATAACTCACCCAAGTCTCAACAGCATTTCATGCCAGAAGTGAAAGTTAGGTCTCTAGCATCTTTCTGCTGCTTTCAAAATCCTGCTGGAGGGCTGAGGTGGAATTTAAAAAATCAGAGGCTTAGCACTTCTTCAGGAAAAAAGCACAAATCATATTTAGGTTGTGTAACACTTCTCTTATTAAAATTTCTTATAACCTCTGCTGTAGAAAAGTGGGAATACTTATATTCTGATGAATGTTGTGCATGTCTCCTTGTTTCTGCTCATTTATTTCCTGAAACAAAGGTCAGCTGTACAGATGCTGAGTGTTGATAACAGCACTATTTGCCACAAATGAGAATCCAGAGATCAGAAGGGTGATCCATGGAAGGCCAGCCCTCCTGAACTGCTGGGGGAAGCTGGCAACCGTGGCAGACTGACACAGACTGGCTGACTGCCATGGTTTGCAGACAGTAAGTTGATCCCCAGGAGAAATGTGTGGGAGGGGAAATAAGAGGAAACCCCTGTATGAAGAAACAGAAATTGTGAGGAAAGGCAGGATATGGCTAGGTCACTAAACCCATTTCTCTGACCTGTATTTACTGGCAGAATAAGTCCTGCTTCGTTTGGAGGGGAAAACTCTACTTCTGTGAAATGTAGATAGTGTTACTATTTACTAGTTTCACAGGGCAAAAAATCGTACAGGTGTCAGGTTCATTTGTCTTGGTAAGTAACATGAGGATAACCAAGGATTTAAAACCTGCAGTGCAAATGGGAAAATGTGTATGATGATGCTTTTCAAAAAGAAGTGGAGGTTCCTCAAAAGAGTGTGTATCTGGAACAGCTGAAAATCTGGCAGGACAAAATGAAACTGGAGAGTCTAATGGCTGCTACTAGTCTCTTCTAATGTAACTGCTACTTTAGAACAAATGAATGCAAACCATAGTGGTCAGACAGTTTATATACATGGAAATATTCCTTGTGAAAACGAATTATGGGCTTAATGCGCTTGTACAGCCAATATACTGTTGTAGGTCAGGAGCAAACACAACTAGAAAACTCCCTAGATAGAACCAGAGACCACTGAGCTGCTCAGCAATGTCAATATTAATGAAATGAACCAGACTCTTGGATTCTTCAAAGTACCAGCAATGCAGGGGATCCTGCTTCTGATTTTCCTGCCAACACTTTAACTGCTTTGCATGGGTGATTGTAATCAGCCAGAATTGTTATGTGATAGTGCTGAAGCAGAGACTTGAGAAAACACAGCTCTCACTTGAGACACAAAAGACCACAACCTTATTTCTCTGTATCTTACAAGGGAAACAAAATCTCCACTGGGCATCTCAAAAGTGCTCATTTACAGAGATGGAAAGAAATAATTACAACGAAAAAAAATTTTCCATGCTATTCTGTGAAAGGCATTCTCTCTGGAGACATGAAAGGAAGAGAAAAGGCAAACCTATTCTCTGCTGCACCCAAAGGGTCATCAGTGTCCAAAAGCTACTTATACTTTTTTCAGGCTTTTTATAAAGCAAATAAGAGTGGGAAGCCCTTTTTTACCCTTTTTATGCTCTAATAAAGAGGAGCAGAATGAAAGCTAAATGGATAAAAGGAGTGCTGTAAAGAACATGTTGAAGACTAGATCTGGGATTCTCTTTTAAAAGGGGGAGAAAGAACCCAAGAAGTTGCCTGGCATGCAAATAGGAAAAGAAAAGACTGGTCATAATTAAAACTCCTCTACTTTTGTGAAATGATGAGAAAAGCTCTCATTTTTCAGATCATATTTGTTGCTACTTGAAAGTACTGTCTAGAAACCAATGTTACAGTGTTTGGGTTTTTTCCTGAATGGAGAATGCTTGCTTTTTTAAGGTAGTAGGGAAGGCAGAACTTCATTGTAGGCATGTTGCAGTGGGAATGTTAATTTCAACAGTAGCATAAATATTGTGTTTGTGGTATTAAACAATCACGGTGTGTTAGGAGGAAGTAAGAGAGTGCCCAGCCTCTGTCACCTGGCCTGCCTGCCCTTCTGGCACTCCCTGCAGCAGGATGGCTTCTGCTGGGGGGATTCTCCTGAGGGGAGAGGGAAAGCTGGCTGTGCCTGTGGGAGCAGGGTGAAGGTTCAGGGCCAGGCCAGGCCAGTAATGCTGGGAAGGTGTGTGTAACCCCCGGAGAGGTCCTCCTCAGGCTCTGGGAGGAGCTGGGCTGCCGGGCAGGGTGGTGTCCATTTTCATGATGTGGGAAACCTCCCAGTGTAAGGTTTGGCCGTGTCCCTGCCTCCCCTTCCACTGACGGGGTTCCTGCCGGGCCGCGTCCTCTCCCCCTCGGTGGCCGCTGTCGCCCGCCGCGGCCCCCAGGTAACGCTACGGGACAGGACAACTCCCGTCCGGCGGNCGCGGCTCTGCCCGGCGCGGGGGGCGCCCGCCCACTTGGGCGTTGCTGTCCGGGCTGGCGGCTCCGCCTCCTCCCGCGCTCCGCTCCGCTCCACTCCGGGGCTGCGGGGAGCCGGGTGAAGGCGGTGGCGGTGCGAGCAACCATGGCTCGTGTGCTGAGCCGGGACCCGGGGGACATTGAGGTACCGGGACGTGCGGCTGTCGCTAGTGGGGAGGGGACTCTGCCCGGCGGCGGCGGCGGCG
>VZRU01004514.1:122198-142029 GCA_013398155.1 Pedionomus torquatus | reverse complement strand
GGCCGGGCCGCCGCGGGCAGCCCCGGGCAGAGTCCGCCCCGGAGGTTAGCGCTCCGCCCGGGCAGCGGCAGCCCTTGCCGGGGGTGGGACGCCGGCTGCTGCCCCGCGTCCCCTCCCTCACCCCGCGGCCGAGGGGGGTGTGAGGGGGCGGTGTCCGCGCCTCCCTTCTCGCCGCCTCCTGCCCGCTCCTCGCCGGCGAAGTGGAGGGCTGGGTCTGGGGGAGCCCCGTCTTAGCGGGGCAGATGCCAGGGGGCGGCGGGCCGAGGTGGCCTCGGGCGGTCTGACGGGCCTCGGGCAGCCAGGCCGGGCCCTCTCACAAGCACCTCAGGGTAGGGCCGCCGGAGGTGCGCGGGCCCCAGCGCCTCGCCGCCCAGCTGTGGGCCAAGCTGAGCGGGCGCACCGCACCGTGTGTCCCCCCGGGAGTAAAGCAGTTCACGGGATGCTGAGCAGGACGGCAGGAGCAGCACCCTTGTTGCAAGTGGCTTCCAGCGCTGGTGACACTTAGATGTTTTTGCGTTGATGTTCCTTCCTGCAGGTTGGACCGGGAGCTTGGAAGTAGGGTTTGGACATGGCCTGGTGCAAGGTGGAGGTGAGGTGGAGCGAGACCAAGGCTAGTGCCGTGTCCCAAGTTGTCAGCTCCTGCTGCTGTTGGCCGGGGCGCGTGGTTGGGACGCAGGGTGGCATGGCTCCACGCTGCACAGGTCCTTGCCCGCGGCTGTAAGCTGCAGCTCTTCTAGAGTCCGGTAAAAACAAAGCAATGGTAAACCAGCTTGGAGTTTGGAAATCTTGTTCCAGCTTGACACAACTGTTCGCTGTGATATGCCTTGAAGTTTAAAATACTAGGTAAAAATATATGTAGTATGGGCTGTTGCAGCTTATTGAGGGCCCAACCATACATAATACATAAATGTGCACTGCAGTAGCTTGAATACACCTCTAGGCCAGTTGTGACTGAATTTTATCATCAGTTCTCATATTGAGTTTTTGTATCTTGTCCATTTCCTAACTGTTGAGCTGCTGTTGAAACCGTGGCTAATGTCCAGAAATGCTCTTACAGATACTCTGATAAGGCTGAAACATGGGAAAAATGAGTTGTTTTAGAAGTCTTCCTGGCAGTTACAGAGACATTGTGGTATGAAATCAGTACTGCCTGTCTTTTACCAGTTCAATGTTTTCAGAGCAGCCAATCTGGGATTTTTCTTCAAGTGTTGAAGTTCGTTTTTCTCTTAGGAAAGTTTAATTTTAGAATTGCAGTTTTTGAGTACTCAAATTTTGAATGTAAAATATTTCTGGGATTACATTGTTTTGCGTTTTTAGAAATGTGTAACTCAGATTCAAAGAACAATATATTATTGTGGCATCATGTGTTGATAATAGTGTGCAGCACTACATGATTTAGAAGACCAACTTATGGTTTTTGAAAAAGACTAGTGTTTGCTTTGCTTTCAGGTTGAAAATAGAAACTTTGGTCAGTATCTTTCTGTGTTTCTCTTTTCAGCATCCATTTAAATTAGCAAGGAAAAACAAGGCAGTCTGCTTCTAACCAAACGTATTGTCCTTTCCCCATCTGTTTGAATACATTTAGTTACTGTATGATTTGTTTCCCAGATGAATATATCAATAATTACCAATAGTCTAATTGCAGCACTCTATGTTTTTTTTTTTTGTTTGTTTATTTTTCCCTGCATGGGACTTTTTTTTTCGGGAGGGGGAAAATAGGGTATTTTAAATAAAAACATACCTTTTTCTGTGAGGTAGAGAAAGTGCATGTTAGCTAAGCTTACATCATATGTAACAACATTTCTGAGAATATTTGAGAGAAGTCTGTCATCATGAGCACTGGCAGTGTGATTTGAATGTTTTGATGTCTTTCTTAGCTAGAGTATAAAAAACTGAACAAACTATTTCATTAAACTTATCTCAATGGTTAGCTTCTCACATAACATAGTTCATGTAATTATAATATTTAATATGACCTTTGGAGTCTTGGTATTACTTTAGCGATAGTTAAGGCCAGATAAAAAGACTGGTGTTACTGGTTAAAGAGGAGCTAAGAATCTGTGCTAGAAGTAGCAAAAATCACAGTCAGTCCTTCCCATTGTTTAATAAAAGAAAGATTCCAGGAGGCTGTTCCTGAAGAATGTTATCTCCCTTGCTTGGCTTAGCCAGCAGCCAGCTCCTGGGCATCCTGTCCCTGAAATATTTTGGCCTAACTCAAGAAGATGAACAAATTACATAGATGATCTTGTTCTAAAAGTCTGCTTTCCAAATTGTGGAAGGCTAGGAGTTTTGTGATTAAAATATAGGGTCTTCTCCAAAAAATGTTAGTGTTAAAAAATAAACAACCTCCTTAACAAAAAAACCCCAAAAGAAACAAACTAACCCAAGCCAAACAAAACCTGAAACAACTGTAAACCCCACAAACCCCAAATACTACATTTTTTCCCCATTTTTTTTTTTCTTTGAGAGAGGGAGGTGGAATCTTGTCAAATCTATTAGAATATGCTGGGAATATTTGTTGGGTGCAAAAACTCTGAGCAAAAGGAAAGAAAACCCATTTCAAAATAGCAATGGATGAAAGTTACCTACCTTGGATGTATGGTGCAAAGACTTGTCTTGGCTTTTTATTTATTGCATCTCTAGATCTTTATCAGAAATTTTGAAATCTACAGAATGAGGACAGCATTTCTTTTCTAACATGTAATGTGAAACTGTTAAATGTACATTCAAACTCCAGGTAGTGTTTACAGGCTTCATACATACGTTTCCCCATGATACTCTGGGACAGAAAGTCTTCCTTTATTTATTTATTTATTTTTTAATTAATTATTTAAACCCGATCCTTATCATTGTGTGTAAACCAGATGTAATTTTATCTATTGGAAACTTCAGGGTTCTTTAAAGAAATAAAGTTGTCAGATCAAGAACTCAGAAATAATTGAATGGCAAAACTGTGAAGTGCTGAGTAGAATCTTAACTCAGTTTCTTGAGTTCATGCAGGATGACATAACCTTGAATGAAATTACTTAATATTGTCCTCTGCATGCTATGTTTTCCTGACTGCATTCCAGTCTTTCTCTGCAGTCCCTCTAGTCATTTCATTTGGTGATGTTTGGGTGGTGGATGCTTTCTAGCTCTTTGCCATCCGTTCTGCAGATAGTGAGAGTCCCAGCTTTCCTTGGTAAGGATTTATTAGCAGAGCAGTGATGCTTTGCTGCACTATTGTCACAAACCTAAAGCACTGACAAAAATTTAACACTTATCCCAAAACATACCTTACTACGAAATAGCATTGTTGTTCTTACAGTAGGTGGAGAGTACGCTGGCATTTCACAAATCTAACCTTCCTTCCAAATCTTCCATTTCAACTTTAAAGGGGAGTTGGGTGTTGATGAATGGGTAATTCCTTGCTGAGCCAGCAGCTGTGTACTTAGCATGCTGTCACAGCTGTTTCCAGATGTTAGCACTGATCTGTGAGAATAAAATGAAAGGTGTGAAGGGCTAGATCCATGTTCTGAAATAGCAATCTGGGAATTGTCTGAGAATTACCAGGGTAGGTTTGTGGCACTTTCACATATAATATAATGAACATCATTACTGTAACTGTATCAAGCTTGCTCTTCATTTAGCTTTAGACAGTATAGATGGCTTGTAAAACATAGAATCGAACCTTATCTTTGTGTTTGAAAAGTTATTATAAAATTAATCCATGTAGCTTTATTTGATGTTACTTCAGAAAGCTAGCATTTGCTAGCCTTCTCATGCACTATACTCTTATTTCTGTGGTGGTGTAATCTATAGCTATAGATAAGTTGCTGTCCCCTATTGTGGACAAAAGCTTTACAAACTACATTAACTTCAGGGTGAGGGGGAGTGTTTCTTACAGGCCAGACTGCACTAAGGTCTGACCTTAGTGAGGACACAGGAGGCACCAGGAGCTCTTTAGTGCACAGCGGGCACATGCATGTTGATTTTGAGTTTCTTCAGCAGCAAGATGTACACTGCTCTCTGAAGGCTGCTAATGAAGGTGGAATGAGGCTATAGCCTGTTGGAGCAGCTCACCGAAGATGCAGTCAGCGCACCTGAACCTCAAGAGCTGTAGCTGGTTCCAGGGTTGGATACACGAGGGAACAGGGCCACGTGGGACATGCCCTTAAACCTCAAGGAAGTTTTATTGTACTACCTGCAGCTTCCGTAGCAGCTTTGATAATAGTGGTGGTTCCTCTTTCCCTGGGGTATATGCTTAGTGTGTGCTACAAAGCATGGACTGTGACAGCGAGGCAAGCAAGTTTTGTTTGTAGGGTCTTCCCATTCTAATGGACTAGAAAAGTGAAAGACTGAAGGCAGCAAAGGGTGCCTTGAAGCTAAGCTTGATGTCCTCTAAAGGGAGAAGCAGGGCAAGGACTGAAAAATAAAGAATAGTGTAAAAACACAGGAAACCTTCAGCAAGATAGGGAATCCAGCTCACAAAACTGTCAGGGAAAGGTTATGTGAATAAGTAGCTGAAGCTAGCTTTCTTTGATCTAAGCCAAACTTTATTTTAAAAAGCCCCAATTATTACAGTATCTCTCTCTGTTGTACTTACCTGCTAGTTGTTTGAAGTCCCATAATGAAGCTTTAATATGTAGAATTTTTTAAAGTTATTGCTTTATAGCTTGCTGTGATGATCAGATGGCTGTTCTGGATTGATGGCTGTGTCTTCCTAGGGTCATTTGACGAGCAATCAGTGAGGAAACAACTTCCTGTTTAGCTATTTTTGCTTAATGAGTTTCTCAAGCTCTTTCATTGTTTTAGTGGTTTTATTGTTGTAAACTCTTAGCTGAGTGGAACAGCAATTATAACGTGATTACTAAGACCTTGTGGAAGATGATAGGCCACAATTATCATGTCTGTCTTGGGGAATTGAACAATATGATTTACTCATCATATTAAAACTTGGTCTGGCAAGTAGAAAGGAAAGTCTTCTGTATGAAACATTTTATCTTTTCATGTTACATATGCATGAGTATCCTGTTGATGCTCAAAAATTTCGGTACAGTCTTGCCTCCGCTACCGAGTCTGCTAAATTGTGGCACTGAAATTTGGTCAGGTCATCCAAATTAATGGAACTGGGAAAAAAACCTCCACCCCGCTCTTTTGCTTTTAATATTCCTTCAGTCTTTGAGTTTTAATGTTACTCATGAATTCAACTTCCAATGTTCTTGTGTTTTAAAAATTTTACTCTTTTTGTAGGAGGTCTTTAAAATAAGATGTGCTACTCCCACCTTTTCTCATAGCTAGGACTAACGAGAATCACAGGCTGCTATGAGACTTAACAACAGTTGTCACTGCAGTTAACCACTCCAAAAACAAGAAGGAACTGAAATTCATTTTCCTTTTTGTTATGTGAATGGATTTCATGATGATTTTATGTCGTAGACTGGACTTGATTTTTTTTTTCTTTCCCCTGCTTAGTGTTACATCTTTTAAGAAAGTAATCCTAGATGTTGCTATAGGAAGCTCAGATCCATGAGGCAGGATTTGGCTCATCAGATGTGGCAAGAATGCAATGGCACAGGGCAGTGTTTTGAGAGGCATTTGAAGGGATGTGGTTTTAGCAGCAGGGCAGAATTTGCAGTTTTCAGTGCAGCTGAGAGAGGCGTGGCTGTATCTGATGGACTGGGATTTGCTTGGACCCAAGTTGCACAACTGTCTCCATCCTACAAGCTAGTCTATGTGCATGGCGCAGATTGTTCTACCCAAAGGCACGTGGTGATGCTTTTAAGAAATCTGCTGTCATCCTATCCTGTGTCATTTTGCCACTGTCAGTAAAATGAACCATGGAACACAAACATAGCTGGCACAGAGTTTGGAGCACAATTCCATTCAAAATGTTGAGAAATGCTGAAATTCCTGGTTGCTGCAGACAAGCTGGATTGAATGTGTCCTGTTTGTTCTGGCTATGCTAACCCTTTGACAGCACAGAGTTCAAATCAAAAACAGCTTTCTCTCCCTCCCTGGTTGCCTGGCAACCTCCCTCCTCTTATTAGCATATGATTTCTATTCCTTTTTTTTTATTTCATCAGTACAGTGTTACACACTGTGCTCCCTGCCCTGTGCCTTTGCCTTTGAGAAGAGCAGGATTTCTGCCTTTATATGAGACTTCGGCAAATATGTGATATGACAAAGAAATCAAACATTTGGGATTAGGAAATCTTTGGCTATAAATGTCTTATCAGAAGCTCAGAGGGTTGTGTTTGTGTGGGCATGTTATTCAAAGTCTTTTCATTTTCATTTGCTGTCATCCATATATGAAGGGCAGAATTCTTCTTGCAGATCAGCACAGCATAAATCTCTGGCATCTTTACATGTGTGGAGCGTCAGTTTGTGAAATATGCCAGCAGAGATCGGCTAAACAGATCTTGGGGGGCATTTTGTTGTTTTGGTCTCTATGCAGTTAAAATGCAATGCCATAATTCAAAATGTATATGTAGGAAAAATAGTCAGATATATCCAGGTCAAATTGGGACTAGGAAGAAAGCAGGTAAAGTAGTAAGTGGAGGAAATGAACTAAATTACCTGTTTTTTTTTTTCTTATAACGCTTATTAGAAATAAGAATGTTTTGCCTTCAAATTGGCCAGGTGTATTTTTTTATGAAATAACAGGTGATTCATACTGGGTCTTAAGTTTAATTCTAAATTAATTTTCTGCTTATTGACATCTGATAGCCATAGGATATCAGTCCTAGATGGCCAGTACATGGGTCATGCTGCTCATGCTGGGGATCAGGAGAGATATATCCATACTTTTGATGTATAGTCTCAGAACAAATTAAATAACCCACTTTTTCAACGTCCTTGTTTTCTTATGCTGTGGACTGAGTTAAGCAGTTTTACTTCTGCCTGCTGTCAAGATACTTAGACTTTGTTATGAAACATCTGGTCTCTTACCATGGTCAGAGATACCTCACTAAGCCAGTGTGGAATTTTGAGTGTTCTTAGGTCTTGCAGAGATGTCAACATTTAGAATTAGGATAAGCCCACATATAAAAGTATTTTTTTGTTTTATTAAATTCTTCCAGTATTTAAACGTATTATTTCGGAAAGCTTTATTAGTATGATAAATATTTATACATGTGGTGCTGGTGTTTTATTGCAAATTTAAAGTGATAAACACAATGAAGTCCTTGAAATGCCAAACCTTTCATCTCTGCTCAAGCCAGGGTTCAATTTTATTTTCTGTATGGCATTTGCTGCCTGAAGTATTACAAGTGACTTGACCTTAAAATTACGTTTATTTTAGTTCATTGAAATGGTTGGCCTTTCCAGTTCAACTTGACACCAAGAGAGCAAATGGGAGAAGGCAGGCATGTTTGCCTGTGACTTCATTTAAAAGCTAATTAAAAAAATATCTGGATGTTGAATCTAAATATTTCCATTTAGATGGGATGGTAGTCATCAGTTAAAGGCAATCATGGTGTATTCCGACATTTTAATTTCAGGTTTAAAAACAATTATATATGTAATTAAAGAGAGAAGTATCCAGGCAGCCAAACTGTCTTATGTACATGTCTTGACAGTCTATGTAGTTTTTAAAATAGATATATCTGTGCACATTGCTTTGAGAATGTAGAAATGAGGTGGAAAAATGGAAAGCTGTTTGAAAGTTTGATGTTAGTTAATCTCTTCTTCCTAATGATGCACTTCTTTTAAGTGTTAGTCATATAAGCAATGTCATTAGGTTTATATTTTTTATGGAGATAGGACTCTGCCGTTTCCTGGTATCTAATTTATTTGTTAATATATTGCTGCATGCTTTCCTTGGTTCTTTGTTGTAATTTTGTTAGCTATGTTCTGAGAGGCCTTATATTAAATGAAACTTCTGTTGGAGTGACCTGTCCTGGCCAGGTTTTTCTTGGTCAGCAAAACGTTTGATCAACTTGGAGAGAATGAAGCAGGCTGCTGCATAGGAGATGCGTCACTAAAATTGTTTCTTAGGATGAGGAAATTTTGTTGTGCTGTATGCTCTGCACAAGGTTGTCTCCCTGGCCTTGAGAGAGTCCTCATATTGCCCAATCGCCTCTGTTAGTTGAGTAAGGAATGATAATATTGTGCTCTGAAGGGAACCCTTTGCCGTCTTGAGTTGAATGGACAGAAGGTAGGACATGTCCTTCTGGGTGAGAAGAAATGGACTGATAAATATGTGGAAGGCTTTAGCGGGAAGAAGCAATAAAATACATGCTACAAGCAAGCTATTGCTGAATGTAACAATCACAGCATTTTTTTTTACAGCCATTGCACTGTTAGCATCTATAGTAGCATCTAGCTCATTATAAAAGGCTTGTTTTTTGCCTTGATTGTGAAGGGCATTCTATGAAACCCAATTCTATTTTGCTCTTAACAATAAGCTGACTACCCTCCCATCCAGGCATGTTTAGCATCCATGCAAAACTCCAGAATGCATGTGTGAAAGTAGGTAGAAGTGTTAGAATACGTTATTAAGAATGTAGTCCCATAATGTGTAAAGAAGATTGGGAGTATAAAAAGAGATTTTACACCTGGAAGTTATTATAGTTATTTAGATTGAGTGAGAATAATAACCAATTGTTTTCTAAGATGTATGACACATTTATGAAAAACCTTGAAGGATAAATGGATCTTTTTAGTATGCGACTTCCACAAAGGACTCTATGAATAAAATAATAGTGAGAGAACTCTCAGTGGATGCTGAATACTGCTAATTGATGAAATTATTACTTATTACACTGCAACTGAACTCTGCTTAGAAACACTATTTTCAGTATGATTTTTTGAAAATGACAGCTGAAATGTAAGAGGCTTTGTATTGAAAATGAATAGTGATAATTTCTTGATATCTTTGAAATGAAGGATATTTCAATGACAGTTAAAACTGAGAAAAGTATTTTTTTTAAGTGCTCAGATCATGGAATATTGCTATGGAAATAAACTTTTCTGAAATCAATAAAGTAGACATAAAGTGGATTTATGAGGCATTCTAAAAATAATTCTAAGTATTCTTATTTACACTAAAGCAGTCAATTATTTGTGTCAGTAGTTTTCATGTTATGTCATACATTAACCTTAAAAACAAGGTTTGTTAGATAGGTGTAGCCATCACATTTAAGTAAACTCTAATTGAAGATTAAATTAGTGTTGAAGAAGTGCTCTGTCGCTTACTCATCCCCATTTTTGCCCTGAGCAATACCAGATTTGGCTTAGATTTAGTACTGATGAAGTTAAAACCCACCGTCCTTCTTGGTGTGTCATTTTAGGTCTACATACTAGTTCTCAAAGAATGTTATCAGTAATTGGTGTGAGGATCTGTGCGCAAAGTGTCATGTGTAGTGTAATATTTTGGAATATAACTATAGGTGAATACAAGATCTGATTTCAGCCTTCACGAATTTGTTAATCAGTGTTAGAGGTATACCTCCTTCCCTGTTAATCTCAGCAGTCATCTCAGAATCTGAGAGACAAAATAAGCTAGTGCAAATTCACTCACACACTTGTGTGGAGGTACGTGTGCGCGCTAATGACAGGAACACGAGATGGGAGATTAGAGGTGGTTCCCAGACTTATTCTGTTTCCATTTTTAAAGTTGTGTTCGATTGCCCTTTTTTCAGTTCAAATTGAAGACACAAAATTTTAAAGATTTTAGTAAGCTCATACTAGCTCTTCAAAACAGATGGAAGTGAGAGAGTGACAAAAGAGTTGGAAGGAAAAAAAATTCAAAGATAACCACAACAGAAGCTGTTCTAGAATGCTGGTGATAAAACGCAGAAATGAAATGAACACAGAACAGGAAAAAAATATTATCTCTTCTCATAAAATCTACAGTCTGAGTAAAATGTCAGCAGTAACTAATACTATTGACTGCTGAAGAGCCAATTCCTCTTTGTTAGCATATAATTTTCAGAAGACTGTAGAATGTTTATTCTGAAGTAAAGTTTCCATGCTGCCAAACACTGGCACCTGGTAAGGAATTAAGATGTATTGTTTGAGGAATTCCAAGAAGTATTTGTCACAAAATCAAATGTGGCTCATTTTTAACCCCCTACCATAAACTTCTTTATGCACCTAATCGATGAGCCCTTAATGAAAAATATGCAAGCAGTCTTTAGAGTTGGGTCAAAACTCTTTTAGTGCTGGAGCAATGTCTTGTCATATTTGCTCTCTGGTTTGCTTCTGTCAGCTTAGCTAAACAGCTAATCAGCTCAACTTCATCCAGGTTTGGCAACTGCCCTGGTCAGTGGAAGGCAGGAACATGGGGGTGGAGATCTTTTCTTTCCAGGGTGACTCTAGTAACCATTTAGACTATAATGCAAAAGTGGCTGCTCTTGTAATTTCCTGTGACTCTTTCCCCTTTTCCCTCTGTTTCAAGTGGAAGCTATGCATTTGAGTAGAGATAAGCATTTAAACTTGGGCAGAGTTTCAGGCAGAGTACCGTCATCCTAGAGGAATGTCTGTGCAAAGTTTGCTGGATGGTGTGCAAATCCAGGAGGGTGAGAGAGAGCAACCGTTGTGGCTGTGAAGTTGTGTACCTCTTGTCTTTTCAGTGTTTTATCACACCTGATGGGGGTGTCCTGCTTGGCATGCTGGCAGCTGTGAGTCCCTTCCTCTGTTGCTGCAAGGGGAAGCTGACTTGGGCATGCAACATTTGCTTCTGGAGTTAGTCACCTGCCTTAATTACAAAACTGACCTGGCCTTTGCTCAGGAAAAGTGAGCAAACGGTAGCTAAAAGAACTGATCTAAGGTCAAGCTGAAAGAGGTAAAGACCAAATCCATATTGAATTGTTGGTTCTCCTGCCATGTTTCTGAAGCTTTCAGGTGGATAAGAGCAGGAAGATAGCTAAAGCACTTATAGAACAGTTACCTGGGTACTTTTCCTTTGCATCATTTCTAGTGTACTAATTGTTACTTCTGTTACAGCTGTTCCTGCTACTCTGAAGTATTCGCTCTTGCTCATATCAAACCACAAACAAAGGGATGCTGATCTGAGACAAGTGTTTGTTAATATTTCTATCCTAATTGGATGACACCTTTGTGGTCTTGTAGGGGAGGAAAGATAACTTGTCCTGTCAGCAAGACAGGAATTTTATTTTTGCAAAAGTCCAGTACTTAAATCCTTCTGCAGCTGAAATCCAAGGCTTTAGAATCATTATAATATGTTTATAGGAGAACTACTTAACCAAATTTTTAGAAGCCTTTAAAAATTATAATAATAATAATAATTCTTCCCTGTTCAGAGATATCATAGCAGAAATGAAATTTGTATTAATAAGTAAAAGAATTGGAAAATAATACTACTACATAAAGCACCCTTTATAAAGTATTTTAAAAAAATAAATTTTCTGTATAAGCAAAGTATGATGAATCAGAATCAAGTGTTTGCTGGCATGTTTTCAGATTTGGCAACCTAGTCTGATTATCCTGTTTTTTTAAGAGTATCACCTCTGCCTCTGGCCCACATACTCAGCAGTATTTAATGTCAATAAGATTTAAAAAATCAAAATTGTTGAATAAAGAGTGGAGAACTCCAAGGAATTGCTTCGTATTCCTCATTATCAATATATGTTCAATTATCATCTATAATGGATATTATGCCCTATGTATTTCTGGAATGTCACATTTCCATCCTTAAAGGTGTGCATATAGGATCACCGTGAGCTTCTGCAAAAGAAAACAATGACATATTAAAAAGGAAAAATTGCCAACAGTTTTCTTTTGCCTTACTTGCAAGAGCTGTTAGATTTTATGTCTTGAAAATCAGCTGTGTTATTTTTTCAACTTTCAGACTTTTGATAATATTTTAATACGTAACTTCATACATCAAGCCCTTACTGTTTATAGTATATAATTAACAGATTCTTTGTACTTCCATTTTCCTTCTTTGTGCTGATTTCTTTTTTCCTTTTTGATTAGGATGCTTTGATGTATACACAAAGTTACTAGAAAATCGGTAGTTCTGTTGTCAGTTTTGTATTTTACTGTTGTATTAAACAGTTGCTACTGAAATTTTTACAGAAGTTTGCACATTAATTACACATAGGAGATTTAACCAGTTACTTCTTAATGTTGCAATGGATTTAGAAAGTCAGTACTGATAGATAGTTGGCATGTTCTTGGAACAAATACAAATGTTCATATGTTTCAAGCACCGAATGTACTAGATCTTTTGGATGTATGTTGTCACTCATCCTCACATTTCAGGTTCATTTACTGGACTTTGAAAATTACTTTTTAACAAAGTTTTCAGAACATTGCTTTGCTCAGCTAAAATTAGTTCTGCTGATTTTGCCAATGATTAAACTTAAAGCAGTAATAACTTTTAATGCTAATTTCTCTCCTATGATCAAAAGTCAGTAGAGCATTAACTTTTCATTAACTAACGTGTCTCTAATACAAGTTTGCGTTTTGGTTAAGCAAACACCTGTAACTGAGTGTTCTGTTGAGAGGTTCAGTTATGGGGATACAATGGACTCTTTTTGGTTTTGACACTAAGTTTATCTCCAAAGGCAGCTGACTTGCTTTCTCTTTCAATCTGTTTGTCTTGCAGAAAAATAAAAGTGAGAAGTAAGTGTGTGTGTATGACAATAATCCTTTTTTTCTGTGAGATATTAATGAAATGGCTCTCGTTACAGGCCAGCAGTTACAAATGTTATTTAGTATTCCTCCTGTAACAGCAATTTGGTGCACAAATGATCCAGGCAAAGATAAATATTATAGCGATAAAACCAAAAACTTCTGTTATAGCTGTGATGCAAGTATTTTCTGAAGCTTTGATTTGTAAAGAAGGAAGATATTTTTATTAGGAAGGTGAAAAAAGGTGTATTAAGTATAGTGGGTTTCACAGTGTGGACTCTATGGTTGCGCTTACTTCTGCAGTAACAGCCACCAAGAAGCTAAGAATCAAGGCTGTGACATGAATTGTTATGCTTTTTTGCACTTGACCAATTGGTTAGATGATTGAAGACTGTCCAGTTAGGGAGAAAATGTATTAAAGTGTTGAATCTAGGTGTAAAAGGATAGCTGCACCAAATTTTAAACCCTTCTATTTTTAAAAACTGTAAATTAAGTAATATTTTATTCAATAAAATGATTTCCTAGTAGTGAATTTGATTTTGAGTAAATCCATGAGAGCAGCACTCTGCTCTGCCTTCCCTGAATTTGCTGTGTTAACTTTAATGGCTGTTGTTGTAGTGTATTGTTTACAGTGTGAAAATGTGATCACAGAGTAGGGTGTTCCTGAAGAAGCCTCAGATCTGAAAACTTTGTTTTAGATTGTGGTGGAGTTTGAGCCTGATGTAAACTGTGTGGCTTTTAATGCATACATGCTTATGTTAGATATGTGAATAATTCAGTGAATGCTGTGATACTGCTTGGATACCTAAAGTTAAGCACAGAGGGTAAGTATTTTTTCCCTGTGAGGGTCAAGATGCTACTGCAGATTAGTTGTGTCATGGAAGTAGCATGCAGGGTTTCCAGTGGATTAATTTACCACCCAGAGCTCTTCCAATAGAGAATAGTAGTTGGTATCTATGCGAAGCGAGAAACACTTTTTGTTTTCTGTCGTAATAAATCTTTTAGAATTTATGGTAATACATAGAATAAATGCATTGCTGAGGCAGAGAAATCAAGCTCTTAATTTGAAAGTTAGTGTATCAACAAAATTAGGTAAACCTTGCTTAGAGTTGTGCAATTTTGCTACTTTGTTAATCTGTAATGTATTAACTTTGCTTATATACCAGAACATGCATGAAGTATACCACACTTTTGTTAATATAGATGCAGTTGTAATTAAGACTTTCCTGACTTTTGTGGGAACAATTTAGAAAACTGCTTATTTTGTTAAAAGACAGTATTTATGTATGGCAGGGAAATCTGAGGACCATGAAAGTCTGTAGTGGTAAATCTGTCTTGGAGATGCGATTTTCTAAGTATCTAATCATAGATTTAGAACTACACCTCTAATATGCTAGTATGGTTACTCTCACTAAATATTAGAAGCTGCGTAAAGAGGTGTAAGAAGCCAGAAAGCTTCTATATCTGTTGTGATACAGAAACAGTCTGTATTATGAGGAATCTAAAGCTGGGTGGATGTGTGAAGACGAAAACTGGGCTGCATCAACAGAAGCATGGCCAACAGGTTGAGGGAGGTGATTCTCTTCCTCTACTATGCTCTCCAGAGACCCCACCTGGAGTACTGTATCCAGCTCTGGAGCCCCCAACATAAGAAGGACATGGACCTGTTGGAGTGAGTCCAGAGGAAGGCCATGAAGATGATCAGAGGGCTGGAGCACCTCTGCTATGAAGACAGACTGAGAGAGTTGGGGTTGTTCAGCCTGAAGGAGAGAAGGCTCCAGGAAGACCTTCCAGTATTTACAGGAAAAATAGAACAGGACTTGCACAGTGGTAGCATTGGGGATAATGGTTCTAAACTGAAAGAGGGTAGATTTAGATGAGATTTTTGGAAGAAATTTTTCACTGTGTGGGCAATGATATGCTGGAACAGGTTGTGAGAGGTTGTGGATGCCCCATCCTCCCTGGAGGCATTCAAAGCCAGGCTGGATGGGGCTTTGAGTAACTTGGTCTTGTAGAAGGTGTCCCTTTCCCTGTCAGGTGGGTTGGATCTAGATGATCTTTAAGATTTATCCCAAACCATTTATCCCTTTTATCCCAAACCATTCTGTGATATGTAGTATTTAAGTGCTGCACTAAAGGCAGAGATCTGTTAGTGTAGAGCTAGAATATGATTATTTGTGGCTCAGATCTTGTGACTGAAAGTTGTGTCTTTTCCCAGGTGTGTTTGAGCTCTCTGCCCATGTGCACACCAGGATTCAGGGTCTGGCATCAGTCTCACAGGAGGCTGCTCTAATGGCACATTTCTTAGTCACAGTCTGCTGTTTCTCCACAGAAGTGGTGCCCCATCTTCCAACTCTCTCGATCTTGAGGACTCTGATTTGAAGATAACAAAATAATGTAAATTGTTTCTCAGGCATGGGTGCAGAGAGAGTTTATCCTTCTTGAGAGAGATGAGATGGTTGCAGCTTTTCACACACTATGATATACCACAAAATAAGTGCATTCACTGTCAGCTTGTGACTCTGTTCACACGTGAAGCCATTTATCTCAGTAAACATATTTGATAATATAAAAAAATAATTCTTTGAGCATTTCCCTTCTGAGTCCTACCTATGCTGTAGGTAGGTCTGAAATCCTTTCTGGTTCTAGAAGTGGGTTCTCCCAAGGCTGACCATGCCGTTTTGTTGATGCCTGTGGTTATTTTATGTTTCACCTTGCTTTCTCTGGCCTTTGCCACCTCACAATTAAACCAGGCCTGAACTACTGCGAAAGCACAGTCTTTTCTCCGTTTTGAAAATTTTGGATGAACTCCTAAGGTGTATTTTCAGCCAGGTTACATAAGTTGTAAGCATTCTCATCAATTCAGATCTTCAGTAAGGAAATAAGCATTTGACACAAGTATCAATTAAATACTCTATCATACATAAGCACGAGGGAGAAATTCACAACATTTTCTTATGTTCTTTCAATAATGAAAAATATCATAAAGCTGGGTTCTGGAAAACATGATACTTATAATTTTACTTATAATACTTATAATTCGAAATCTTATTTATTTTCTAGTGTTACAAACTCTCCTAGGACTGGAACTTGCTCTTTGTCATTTGGTAATGAAACTTCCACTTGTATTTAGGGACTTTACATGATATTTGAAGTGCTACTTCTGTTAGTCGTTCATGCAGCTTTCTAAAAACCAGAGTAGATATGAGAAGTAAAATATGAACTGAGCAATTTAAGTAAGATAGTAATAGAAAGAGTTCATGCCTCAGTCATCTTTTTCTTAATTGATGTGTTTTTAAACAATACGCATTATTCTGGGCCATCTAATCTCACGAAAACAAATACTTATAGCTTGGGTTCTTTGGTCTTTGACTGACTAACAATAATAAAATTAGTTTCATGTTCAGATATAGTAGAAAATATCAAGGGAAACATGCCAGGTATTTGTTTCTCTCAGTGGAATTAGCACTTCCACAGCTTTGAAATTAATTGTTTAGTATGCTCATTATTCTTAGAAAAAATAAATATGTTCTCATTATGTTCACTTGGTGAACATATGTATTTTGCAATGCATTTAATGTTACTTGCTGTGAGGGAGATTACAACTCTTTTTAAGGAAATTGGGTAGATTAATGGAATGGGGTGGGTCAAATTGCTCTCCGCATGCATTCCCTAGCATGCTTAGCCTACCTCCGAATTTTAATTGATACATATGTTTAAAAGAGTATAGCTGAAGATACAGTGAAGCAACTGGAGTGAAACAGGATATAGCAGGGGCTGGGCTAGGTGAATCTGCTGTATGCTAAAACGAAGTAAATAACACATGGGACTGCATTTTGAAGCCGGTAATCACAGCCTGTTTGTGAATAGTTGCGTTTCCAGTAGCTTCGTTGTGGCTGTATGCATGTTGATATGTGGTGAACTTCAGCAGACGTTTTGGGGCTGCTCATAAGAAACTAGAGAAAGTGTACAGAATCCATGAAAAGAGCATATTATTACTTTGTCTTATTAAGAAACCCATGCAGTTTTAATACCACAACTGTGGCAGAACCTGAAGAGGGTTTTTCTGATCCCTATTCTTGCTTTGAATTACCAGTAACAAAGATTAGGATTACTAAAGACTAGGTACTCCTGATGGAACGCATTAGTTTCAGTAGGAGTTCTTCCAGAAACAGAGTAATCTGAACTATTAAATTTTTATGAATTTTTCTGTTTCAAATAAGAGATAAGGTCCACATAACCAGGACACCTTTCTAAGGTTGATATTTTTCTGGGGGAGACTTCAAAGCTTTGTGCTTTAGAAGAAGCTTCCAAAATTTGGAGTAATGTCATATATTTTACAAATATACAATGCTAGATAAGCAGAACTTCTTGATGACTGCCTTGAAGTTACTGCAGTCCCATCTATGATGTAAATTTTACTGGCTTTTCTCTTAACACAATCCCCTCTCTGCCCTCCATCCTCCTCCTCCCCCCCCGGCTGGTGTTAGTGTTCCTAATAAGCATAGTGCTTCGAGAACTTTGTATTTTATTTTGCTGAATATGCACTTAGTTAAAAATCAGATTTAATTGCAACAGCTTCTTATGATTTCAGCTAAAAGGGTGGCTTTATGAGATGGGAATAAAATGGGTGTGACACTTTTAATTAAATGGAATTTCTATACTAGAAATTTATGAATTTGTTGAATCACCACAGAGCCTGTGCCAAAGCTTTCTTGATTTACTCCTGAAATGCTGTATCAGAAACAGGGCTCCCCACTGCAGAGTGTGTCCTATCCCAAATGACAGCCTTGAAATCACTTATTTTGGAGTAATATTAATTCAAATTCTTGATAAATTACTCACTATAATATAACATAATGTTTTAAAACTTTTACAGCCTTTTCATTATTAGATGATGGTAAAGATTAGAGCTAGTATTTTTTGTGCAGACTTCTTAATCATAGCCTTTAATGTAGAAGCTGAGCAATAAACATCTAATGAATAGCTTATGGCAAGTTTATTCTCAGAAGCTATGTCACTGTGTTGGCACAGATCAGCATAACCATTTATTACTAAATTCTCAAAATTTGAAAACTGTAGCTATCACTTGTACATGGTAGTCATTCATAATGTACATCATATGAGTAGTTTATAGCATTTTAGGATGCTTGCAACCTAAATCAATATATATTAATCAAAGTGAATGTGTCCTCTTCTGGAAGAGGATGTATTAGGGAATTGAACCATTCTGTAGTTTTTTTTTTTAGCTTAATCTTTGTATTTTAAAAGACATAGAAGAAATCATTGTCATGGGTTATTGGTAAAGGAACTCCCTGAGGTAGTTGTGTTTAGTGAGTCATCTGCAATACACAGTTGTGTTCTGTAGAGATAGACCGCTTGGCTTTCCTCCCAAAGTGAAGTCTTCAAATTAATCTGTAGAAATAATGAAAATAAGTATAATACTTTAGTGGTGTCCATAATCATCAGTGTTGTGCAAAGCTGCAAAGTTTACTGTGCGTGTTGTGTCTGTGCTGCAAGTGTGTGCTCAACGTTGACTGAAATTACTTCTGTGTACTTATTCATAGCCCTGATCTTTTCTCCATCAACATAGTACCTAAATAGATATCTACAAAAATACAGTAGTGCTATAAGCTGATTTGCAGCCATAATTGATTTATACCTCCTTTATTTTTAATGAAATAAATGTTGCCATTTATTTAAAACACTGAATATGTAATTCATAGGTTCCCCGTTACTACACAAATAGCATCTTAATGTGAAATCCAAAGTTCATAGAACTCTGAAAAGTGATATATTATGTACCCACATCCCTCGTTGGGGAACTTGAGTATTGCCCTTTCAACATCTGGAGAGATCGAACAACAGCTCATCTGGCAAGAATCAGAATTTATGTAGCAGAATAAGCATGGGATTGGGACAAGCAAGATCACAGATGCCCAGATAACTCTCCTCACCAATGAGCTCTCTGCCTGGTCAGATGGCCAGTGTGTTTCAGAGATTGGAGGTCTCAACATTCCTTTCTTGCATGTCCCCAGTGGTTAATTTTTGTTTAGCTGGGTGCATATATTAAGCGTTAGTTACAACACTCCCTCTAGAACTGTCTTCTCAGTAATTTTCCATTTACTGGCTGACCTACCTGAATTTATTTGTTAAACTTACTAAATGTCTGACTAGCCATAAGCTGCAGAAAACCAACCAGGGAACTGAAATGAATAGGAGGAAAACACCCTCACTAATTTTCCTTTCTGACAGTTTAACAGACCCAAAAGCATTTACATTACTTTCCCATTTAGGCTGTTAACTTCTGAGTGGTTTTTAAACACCAGGGACCACTAGCTAGAACAGCCACCTTGGTCAGCAATCCAAGATTTAGGCAGATAGTATTTTATTTAGGTAGTGGGAATACAAGCAATTTTTGTATTGTATATGTGATTTAGTGTGTTCTGTGCCAGTTTTATTTCAGATTTAATCCTGGGACATGCTGCGCTACATAGTCCTTTTGGATTTCTGCAACTGTTGCGCTTGGAGCCATGCTCCTGCTGCAGAATTCCAACAGGAGCAAACATATGGGGATTCTTCCGTCCTTGGCTTGCCCCACCATTTGTTCCACATTTTAAACCAACTGCTGCTGTACCCAGTGGAGTACATCTGTTACAGTTTATTACTAGAAATTTGCAATTCATTTCAGTTTGCTAAAATAATTATAATATTCATGGCCAAGAGTACTGCATTAAGCAGTTACAAAAGAGAGTAGACAAAATTCTGCTACAGTGTATGTGTGATTCAGGACCTACTGCCCAGTTTGGGTGATTTGGGCACTCAACAGCCTATCACCAATGAGTCAGATGTGCTCTGACAGTTGAGTCTGATCATCTTGAGAAATTAAAGTAGCAACTGAGATGCTGTAAGTGACATCCCTTATGTGAATGCCCCTGCTCTGTTTTAATTAAGAATGAAATAAATTAGCATAAACCACCACTTAATGCATTTGGTTGCCACATCTTGCCTGAGGTACTCAGCTGGGGAACACCCAGAAATGGAGCAGTCTTTACTGCTGGAATTGCAGGGGCACATCTGATTACACCCTCTAACTCTTCCTGAAAGTCAACAGCATGTAGGCTGCTAAATAGTCTCTAGCTTTTGAATGTTGTTATCCATTTTTTTTTGTCTCATGGTCCTTCAGGCAAACTGGGAGTTATTCTATTGGGCTGTCGTGTTATTTGCAGGAAGAATTTTCAAGTAGATG
>VZRU01004514.1:91558-122191 GCA_013398155.1 Pedionomus torquatus | reverse complement strand
GTGGATTACTGATCAGTCCAGAGTAAGCATTAAGTAGTTGATCAGAAGGTGAACCCTTTGCATTTGAAAAAAAAATATCAAAAATCCCCATAACTATCAACACAATAAAATCTTAATGCAACAGATTACTTTTTCATCATTATTACTCACTTAAGCAGGCTTTCAAAATAAGGAAGCATCCTGATATAATATTCATAACCCCATCATACTCATCATGTTCTGTCTCCATTTCATTCTCATACATCTGTGATGTATAGTAACAGAATAAGCACATCCTGGTAGTGCTGAAGTAAATTTTTTTGAAAGTAAGACTTACAAAATCAATTGCAGGGATTACAACCAACAGTATGCCTGTTTTTTTTCTCCCTCACAGACCTGAGTCTGGGTCTGTTGCTCCCACGCTGTTCACACTCACCCCTTGAATTAAACAAGGTCAGAAACCAGTCATTGGCCTGATTTGCAAAAGAGCTTGGGTTCCAAAAAGCTGATTTAATTTTGCAAGTTGCAGTAGTATAATGAAAGGTATTACAAAGTGTATTCTGCCTGTGTTGTCAGAAGCACCACTGTCACTTAATAGTAGAGCTGTGTTCACAACACTTGTTCGTGTCCTTGCATTGTAAGAGAAATGGAGTTAACTTGTCAGTTCGCTAGGCCCAGAAGCAGACTTCTGTGAAGGGGAAGTTTGAATTTATACTGAAATGATCAAACATCCAGAAATAATATTTTAAAATATTTTTGCTTGTTTTGCTGTACAAGTGTTTCTTGAAGTTATACAATGAAGCAGAATTATGGATTTCTATATGCTGTAATAACAAACATCTTGGGAATAGAAATGATTATCATCACCGCTAAACATAATTTTGTTCTCTAGCAGTCCTAGAAATGTCTTTAAATACAACCTAAGTGGTGTGGACAATACAAATTTAAACAAATTCATATGAAGTTCAACTATAATGTTGAGCAATCTTATTTTGTTTTGGCATAGCACTGTAAATTAGTGTGTGATTTAAGAGTCTTTGAACTGTTTTTAAAATTTTATCTATATTTTAATATTTTCTGTTCTTTTTCTACAGAACATTCTGGCTCTAAATCCCCGAAAACAGATATATGCAACTCTTCATTCAACTGCAGCAAAGAAACAAGTCAAGAAGCAATGGAAAAGAAACTCTGACAAAAGCTGTTCAGTAAGTGCATGTTTATTTTTGCATCTGGAACATGCAATAAATCATTAAAGCTGAAATCTCAGTTGTGTGAGAAATTAAAATTTGAGTTTATCCTGTTGTTCAGTAGCCAAATTTGCTCTCAGTTCTGTTCCTGTAGATACAAAGTTACTTTGAGATCAGCTGTTAACTTTTCAGAACCTATGACATGCCATACCTTTTTCGTGATTTAGTAAGTCTTTGCTGCAACTTTTTCCCCTGTTAGGGAGTCTGATTCCTCTCAAGTACCAATGGACTCGCCACCTCCCAAGCCTGGCTGAGCCACTAGCTCTCCTGGGTTGCCAGCTTCAGCTGCCTCTTCTGTGCACTGCAAGGCTGCTGCTCGCTTGCTCCTTTTCTTTCTGTTTTCCAAGAGTAACGCTGAGTAGAGCAGCACTTTGCTATCCTTTTGAGACTTTTCAAGGTAATTTGATTTCAGTAAGAAGTAGGGAAACCCTTCATTTGTACCTATTTTATATACATATATATGCGTATATAGAGCTACCTATGTGTGTACTATATATATGACCATATATACATACCTTGTATATAAATACATAAATCGGATTAAAGCATGGCTCTGGATTTTAAATTTTGTGCCTTGTATTTTGCAGCAAATAGGCGGTTTAGAATAAATATTTTTTTCATTATAGACTGTCTATATTCTTCAGTATTTCTGCCATTAGATATCATCGTTTTCTTTCCAGGCATTTAGATGCCTTGGCTCAGTGTGATATTTGACTAATCCTATCAGACTTTTTTGTCTCTTTGATCTCTCATCTGATTAGAAGGTTTGTAGTGTTTTTACTGTTGTCATACAGATTCTCTTAGATAATCCTCTAAATTCAGAAGTCTTTTAGATAGAGTACTACTTCTTCATCTGCAGTATTTCCCTCATGGGTACAACGTTATGGTGTCTTTTCATACTGTTATCAAAACAGCTCTCACCAAGTAGGAAAATTCAGGTTTGATAGTTGATACTCATTTATTATTAAAAAACAATCCAAACAACAGAACACAAACCAAAACAAAAATCCCACAAACTTCCTCAGTTTCTCAAAATGATGAAATCCAGTATGATCACCAAATACTGGCTGAGAGGGGCAACTGAGGATATCCTTAGCATTTCCACCATACTCTTACAGTTTCCTATTTTACGGCATTGATTATAAGCATCTCTCTGTTACTACAGCTGATATTCCCGTTTTCTTATTTTATTTATTGCCTTAGATAATACTATAATAGCTGGAAACTAACGTACACAAAAAGCTTCTGTTTGTGAACAGGGATTATTATTTTGGGGATGTCTTGTGCAGTCATTGCCTGCGACTGTCTGCTGCACAGATAGTTGAGCTGCTCAGCAAGCGGTTCATGGACAGCTGCAGTTTACATCGTTTATGTCTTCAGGTGACCTGTAATCAATACTGGGTTATAAACTCCTCTGTTTTCTGAAAGTGTTTGTTAGGAAGCTCAGGTATCTATGCAACAAGGCAGCTAAGTGTCTGTGTAGTAACCTCATTAGCTATTCCAATTTAAATTATCCTAGTTAGTTAAAATTCAAACTATAGCATACACATACACATCTTCCTAATGGTTGTGTTAGCACACATTTTCTAAAGCTTCTAGGTTTACAGGGTTTTGGGTAACTCCTGATTATCTCTGAGCTTTCCCCCATATTAGCCTTGTTTGACTTTTGTATTCAGTTTATTCATATAACATTTGATATTTGAAGGTTTTTCTGTTAACTATGAAAGTACATAGCTTTCTAGAAATTCTCTGTCTTCCTGTATTCCTGCTTTTAGCTGTTTGTGTGTGCCTGTGGTGTCTCAAATGTTCTTGGATCCCCAACACCTGAACTTCTTGGGCTGTGCAAACACCACCAGTGCCTTGGCTGGATGTTCATTTGAAAGAAATTCTGAATGTTGTAAAATATCGCAGGATGGTGTTTTGGCATGGGTTTACAACTTGGGTTTATAGTTCTGCATCACTGCATGGAGAATCGTGCAATTATCAGGACCCTGCACTGACAGAGATCTGCTCGTGCTGCAGCTTGCAGGGTTAAAGGATAGAGATAAGCAAATAGGTATATCTGTACATGAATACACCTTCACACACACATACTGGATAGCATGAATTATTTTGTAGAAATGTCACGTTATTTAATTTGCAAGTCATCATGAGAAATGTAAAATGCTTGAAAAGAGTTTAAAGTCCTTATTTTTCAGCCAGTAATGGTCCTAGTTTTTAGAACTGTCAAACTCAGAAATGGGTAGCTTTACTTTTAGTGTGCAAGCTTTACCCCACAGTTTACTATTCTGGCAGAAAAAAACCTACAAAACTGAAAACATCAATCTAAACGTTTGTCTGGTATCCCATTACATAAAAAGGAAAAATGAGATACTTTTTACATTCTCCAGATCATTGTTGTTGATAATAAACAAAATGATAGAATCCCTTTTTAGCCTTCTTACAATAAGAAAATTAATGTAGAAAATGATACATTGAGCACAATTTTCTGTTATGGTGCAAAATGCCATTGGCAGTAATGTTTAGGTCTGCTAATGAACTGGTCAAGCTCTATTTGAAGTCCATAGGAAGTATTGTTTGCATTTCCTTAAAATCTGTATTTGGCTTTTAGCTTTGGTTTCTTATAAAGCTGTACTGATACTGCCTTTGCAGAATTATTGTTGGAGGGAAGGTGGGAGTATGAAAATACAAAACTAATTAAATTAACAGCCCTCAAAACTCAGAACAAAAGCTGCATCTGCTGAGGCATGCACACAGTGACTTTGTAATGTCTAATACACTTCCAGATGGCAGACATACATATTTCCTCAGAATAATTACACAAGTGAAATTTTAACTCCTAGCCTGCTCTGAGACGCTTTGGGTTGGCCGTTAAATGGGTTCTGAAGTGGAAATTGAGTGTCAGTATCTTTCTTCAACATCAGAAAGGCATTCTTATGAAGGAAGGTTCAATTATGCTTTTAGTGACTGCTATTGTTTCTGAACTGTCTGAGCAACCAAATTTTGCTGTAAAAATGATTTATAGCTGTATGTGCAATGTCAGTCATCTTTCCTTCAGCAATTTTAACTCAGAGATTTAGATCAGATGAGGTAAACTTTTTATTTCTGATTCAATAGCAGTAAGTCAATAGGTTAGTTGTAAACCTAAGAATTAACTTTCATTTCTTCTGAGTTGTGCTGAAAGGTGGTATAAACGGATGCCACTAGTTGGTCTGGGGAAACAAAGCTTTCTGTTGGTCAGAAGAAATTAAAAGTAGAAGAGTTTTGTGATGGCTATACTAATAGTAAATCTTGGAGAAGCAGCAATTTAGATCACATTAGGTCGTCAATTTACAGATAACACTAAAACAATGAACTGTGGCTGCTGTGAGGACTTGCTTTGAGGGTTTTCCTAGGTAGCTTAAACATCCAACTTATGTTTTTATTTATGATTTCCAACTTGATAATTCCATTTCTCTATGTATTTCATGCTTGCTGACATTTAAATCATGAACTAGATGGGCACGTGTTGCATGCGTTTGTGTTACATCGAGCACACTGAGTTTCCTTGCTTTATCAATAGGGTTTCTAAGCATTATAGGACAAGTTCTGCCTTTACATTATATGCGTGCAGATTTGTTGTTTTAATGAAATTAATCTTTGTGATTTTTATAAATTCACTTGTCCCTGGATAATGCAAGGTGATACTGGTAGTCCAGCCTTTTTTTTTTTTTGTAATTAAGCCTTGGTGGTACATACTAAGGATAGGTGAGAAGATGATATCAACCCACCTGTGTATTTAGACTTTCTTCATTTTCTGCATTTAGAAATAATGGTAATGATTGCTCTAGATGGAAGAGTTGGAAGTATTTCAACGAGACAAGAAAGGTGAAAAGGAAATGGGGTTTAAATTGGTTTGTAGTTAATTGCCATAGCCTGTAACAGTATTGATTTTCTGGCAGTACAGCATTGTTCTTTGTCTTTAGGTTGGCTAAGCCTGATCAGCATTGTGCAACAAGAGCCTTGGACAAAATAATTTTTAAGGTCAGCTGTTTTTTGCAGGGACATCACTTTTGGGCAAGAGTCTTTAACTGTTCTTTCTAGCCAAAAGAAAGAGGCAAATTCTTCGCCTTGTCTTTTTCTGTGCAACATTAAGGTGCAACTACCAGATTGCTACGTGCTAATGGTGGAGAGCAAGGTCTGTAATTTATTGCAAGATCATGTTCTTTAAATTCGGAGGACGAGGTTGCTCCCTTAAAACAGTAGGAAAGAGTTAGCTAAAACTTCAAGCTGCTTTTTTACTTTGATAGTATATCTGTGGCTGTTGATGCTATATACGAACATCTGTAAAAAGGAATTCTTAATTAAAAAAAGAGGTTTGTAAGGACCTCAGTGTACAAGCTTGCATAGAAGAAGCTGTAAATAAGATAATTCTTTCTTAGCTATAATCTGTTACTTTAAGTATTGCCTTCCAGTGAGATGGAAAAATGTCATGTGATGTTTGTGCCCAATCATGTGTCACAGTTACAGAATCAAGTTAGCAGTTCACAAATAACTGATGGAGCAAAAATATTGCAAGTTGCAAACAAGTAGATATGAAGCCCAGTTCACGCGAGGCCTGAAATCAGGAACCTTAATGAATAAATGCATTTTCAGTGAATAATTTAGCCATTTCTAGACATGTATTGATGAAAGATTATATATTTATAAATAAAAAATAATCCCAAATACTGTAAAATAGAGAACACTCATTAAAGGAAATCAACTCAATTATCTTTATAATCTAAATGTATAGTTTACCTTTGCAAATATTTATTTTTGTCTTCATTGCATATGAATATGCAAGTTTAGCTCTTTTCTGAATGAATATACAATGGCAGATGTCTCTCTAATCGCTGCTCTATTCAAACATTAATTGGTAGAACATATGTAGAATTCTACTAGTCTGAATAGGTATAGGATAGCAGCAGTCTTTTTAATCACATCACTATTCAACCACTAATTGGTGTGATGATTAAGGGACATTAGAGGGAGCACTTTGACATCTGATTCTTTGAACTGATGTCTGCTCAGGCTGCACTGTATTCATCATGGCCAGACTGATTTCTTAAATAAAATGCTCTGATTCCCAGATGTGGAAAATATTGCATTAGGATCTATTGAGGTGATTAGGGAATTTGAGAATGATTCTTTTATTTAACTAGTGATTGACTGTATATGCACAAACTCTTCATATGAATAATGCATAGGTTACTGAGTATCAGAAAGAGCTGAGAAGTAACATCAAGAGATTTTTCTCTTTTCTCATAGTGTCAATAATTAAATATTAATACACGTTTTAAAATGTACCAGTTTAATCATTTAGCAGTCAAATTCCTACTCATGCATTTTTTAGATTAACTAATTACTCTGCATTTTCTCGTATTGATACCATATGCTGACATTTATAACTGTTTCACTGGATATTGCTTATACTTGCTCTAAGAAATGCACGTTATACTCCTTGAATTTTCTGTTTTATTTTAGTTTCAATGTCTTAAGCTATTTTCATTACAATATCTCAACAGCTCTTAACTTGCCTGACTGCTACAAATTAGTATGTTTATGTACATTTTCTGTGTATCAAATTGCATACACTATCTGATGGCAAATTATGCAAAATGCTCTTCTAGTCCTCTGCAAAAGGTTCCTTCTTACCTTGTGGCCCTCCTGGAGTGCTGTGCGAAAACCACCTCTGACCTCTTAACTTCCTCTGTTCAGAGTTCTTCAGGATTGGTGTCCTTCAGGTTTGATGTTGAATAATTCCCCTTCTTACAGAGCAGTACTCACCAAAGATTTTTAGTTCCAGGTGTGTTTCTGATCTTAACCATTTCAAAACTGAAGCATCTCAGAGTTGCAAATTGTTTGATTTTATACACACATACATGACAAAATGAAAAATGCTTGTTTGCTGCAAATGCTGATATCGAGGTAAGTCTGATCAACTCATTCCCCTTCACATTAAAGCTGAGCAGATCAGAGTAGAGAGAGGACCAATCTTCACTGTTAACTTTCATCTTCTGCTTAGCCTTATATTCTTTTAGATGTCGATTTCCATACACCACTTCCCTGTGGTTATTGGATGGAGATAAAGGTGCCTTCTTGTGTTGGTGTATTGGAAAACAGAATAAATTGCAAGAGGATTAGCTTCTCTTTTTTCAGCCCCTCTACTCCCACTTTTTACTTATTCTGTAAACTGTTACCTGTACTGAAACCTATGCTGCTTTTTTGCTATTTCCTTTCTTCTCCTAGACTTTCTTCTTGTATAGCAAAAGCCCCACGTCCATTCTATTTAGAAATCTATAAAATTAAAAATGATCACATGGTTTAGGTTGAGAAATTTTAAGTGCTTGAACATTGTTATAGAAACATGTGCCATTGTTAGCCTCTTAGTAATTACTCACTTCAGATCTATTTATATTGTTTAAGTCCTGGCAGACATCTGTTGGTTATTAGTAAAAGAAGCTGAAACCCCAGTTTTAGCGTGAAGGAAGTATGATAGCTTGCTGAATGCTGTATTAAGCAGGGCTAGTGCTATCCAATATTACGTTGTGCTGACATGTTCGTTACAATACCATGCTTGTAGTTTGTCTTCAACTTTGCTGTATATTTTGCTAAACATTTTCTGAGTGTCAGTCCCATCTATTCTTTTATGCATATTAAAAAAATCATATATGTGTATCACAAAAAAATCACTTCATGTAAATATAAATGAACAGATCTTGCAGAAAAGCTTGGTTTTGATCTTTTAACCAATCCTAATAGCATTATATTAAAAAAAAACCCACTAGCATGCACATGCTTTGAAGCAAGGATGTGTAGCAGGTTGGGGATCAAAAAGGTATGTTGATACTGGCTTCTGTTGCATTTTTATCACAACGTACAGTCCTTCAGTATTCTTTGCTTACAGTAGTGCCCTGGTTTAAGGAACTATTAAATTTTTGGTGGTGAATCTCGGGAATGATTTGAGACTTTCATAAAGATTTCTTTATTGTTTTATAAACTGATACATTTTTTGAATATAGTGTTGAAAATAAACATAGCATCCCATCCAGTATTGATATCAGAAATAATGATTTTAATTTTTTGACTGATTTTCTTCAGTCTGCAAAGGTGCTAGGTACTCCTTTGTACAAGAACCTTCCTTGTAGTGTGTGCACTTCATATCGATGAAACTGGAGCTGGTGGGTGGTCCAGTCTCTGGAGCAGTGGTGTTGTCATGGCAAAGTGTATTCTCTCTTAATCTTTCTGGCTGTGTGCCTGTTCCAGCTGTCTTCAGAAAGCTACATGTATGTGTTTTCTGCAGTTACCTCTTCTATCTCCCATCAGTCCTGTTTCTTCAGCAAGTATCTGGAATAAAAACTTGGCAAAACTGTTTGTTCCTCTCTGATACTGAGAACAACAACCTACTGTTGCTTATTTGGTAGCTAAAATGGTAGAGGTTTTCTTCTGTAGAGTTAAAGATCTTAGGTGTGCATTCTGTTTGAAAATTACCAAATTGTAATGAATGTAATTTTATATTCTCCTTTAAAAAAAAATCAGATTTCTTGTTCACATACCATGTAAGAGGAACATTATTAACATTGTTAAATCAAGTAATCAAATTAAGCAGCATCCAAATGACTACCTGTATAGTTGCCTTAAAAGGATATGTACTATTCAGGAAAGACAAACATTTAAAGGTAAAGCATTTTATGTTAGTAATGCAACAGATGGTAAGAAGATAGCAAGGGCAAATCACTTTAGGGAAGGGTGGTAAACTTGTTTCTCCTGTGATGAGAATATTCTATTGAGTCTCCACACAGAAGGTCTAAATTTGGCTGTGGCTGTAAATAAAAATCAATCTAATCATAGAATCACAAAAATGTAGGCTTCAGAGGGTTAGTGAGAGAATTTCTGTATTGGGACAGAATGAAATAAAGCTAGACATTTCTTGACAGATATTTGTATAACCCACTTCTAAAGACATATGATGTTGGAAACGTCTTATTAGCGTTTAATCGTTGCAGCAGCAAGTTTTTTCCTAAAATACACTATATTTCACTCATTGAAGATCAAATTGTCATCTTGTCCTTCTTTCCCTAGTTGTAGAACAATTGATCATTGTTCCATTTTGGTGTAAAATTTGTTCTGTTAAAGATTGCTGTTAGCTATCCTTCCAGTTCTTTCTTTTCCTTCAACTCTTTGCTGGTCATGTTTTCTGAAACTTTTACTTCGTTGCTTTTCTTTGGATTTTCATTTTCTGCATATTTCTCTAATCATGATGATGAAAAATTATGCAATTTTTTGTCTGGGACCTAGCTAGCATTGAGTAGAAGGAAATAATTTCTTTGCCTCACACAATGAACTGTCTCACTATGCATTGTACCTTTTGCAAGGGTGTTGGATTGTTTTGTATACAATTTATGGCCAAAATTCTGACCCTTCAATTTGGCTTGATTTTTACATTTTTACCTTGTCTTTCAAAACTTTTAATATCTCCTCGTCTCCCTTTAGCCTTGAATTTAGCAAACAGGGGAAGTCATAGAATAGATAACCACAGAATACAATATTAGTCAAGCTTTTTTTTTTTTTTTGGTTAATTTAATATAAATTCTATGGAAAAATTGGCAAAATTTATTTTATGTTTTTCATAAGACAAGCTCAGAAGTTAAGAAAACTATGTAGATCTCTGAACGCAACTAAACAGCCCAAAGATACAAATTTTGAGGAGATGGTTATTAATTCAAAAATACAAATGATTTGGAATTTACATCCCAACTTGTAAAGAAGAACTTCAGAATAAACTGGGAAACAACTTCAAAAAGAATATTAGGAGTATGAGAATAACCCATAAGGAATTGAAAAAAGAAAATGGGATTGATTGGCAAAGCAGGGAGTACAGAGGGAAAAGTGAGAACTTTCAAAAGTCAGGTTGAGTCACACCTGGCAAAAGAAATTAAAACAAATAGTAAAAGGTTATTCAGCTATATAAAACAAATAGTAGAAGGTTCTTAAGCTACCTAAATTAAAAGAAATAGAAGAACAAGGAAAGTGAATGTGAAGATAAGATTAACATCTTAGGTATTGTCTAATATCTTGGTAAGTTGTTGTAGTTTCAGTAAAATGGGAGTAGAACAAGAGGTGATGAATGAGCAGACAAGTGCAGAAGTGAAATTAACAGTGCCCAGGAAATTAACAGACCAGAAGGAAAACTTGGATGGTTTTATCTCTGAAGTCAAAGAGACAGAAAAATGTCCATAAAAGTATCACAGAAAAATTGACATGTGAAATTACAGGCCTAAGAGTAAAGGGAGATGTATATTATGGTACCTGATTAAAGAATAGCCAATGCAGTTTCTGTGTGTTAAAAGATGGAGAATTGATGCGCAACTCTAACTCTCATAAGGCAAATATAGGATGGAGTACTGGAGGATATTAGGGGATAATCATTACACACTGACAAAGTTGGGTTGTTTGGGGGTTGGGTTTTTTTGCCCATTAATAATGAAGTATCATTCTGCTTAGATTAGCCTAGTAACATGAATAAGAGACTGGATAGAAAGGAAATGAGAGTGATAAGTACTTTAAAAAAAAAAAAGCTTCTGGGCTTTGAACAGAGCTTGTTGAAGGATCAGTCTTCAGATTCATATCATTTAATATTTTCATTAATGAACTCAGCATAAATATTAGGGGCGTGATACAAGAAAGTCGACAGGCACTGTCAATACAGAAGAAACTAGAACATCATAAAGAACTATGTGACACTGAAGTTTAGAATGAAAAAAATAGACAAGAATAAATTTAATAGCGCAATTAGGAGGCTGTACAGCCAAGTGCTGAGGAGCTTACTGGTTAGAATTAAGAGAAGGTGATTTAGAAATACCAGCTCATCAGAGGGTGATCGTTCCATCAACTTGGTGAGAAAATCCATATGTGTACTGAATATAAAAGGAAGAAAGTAACTGATCATCCAAGTTGTCACTTCCAGTCTCCTGTATACCTTAATGGTTTGGACCACAGGTGTCTGACATAGCATGCTCAGGTATTCGATAGACTTTCTGTGCTGATTCCTACCTGTTTAAAGGGGATATTCATAATATGTAGAATAAATTGCTTTTAAATCACTTCAGATATCATGGTGATGAGTGTCATTGAAATGTTTATTGGGAAAAGTAGTTCTGCCTTCAAGTAAGGTTTTGAACAGTGTGCAGTAAATAAGGCTACACACTAAGCACAAATGTTGAAAGGCTATTGATTAGGTGAGCACTCTGCTCTGTCTTCTGAGTCAGGCAGCAATTCTGTGTAAAATAGCATATGATCATATCATTCAGACTGCTGTTTTGCTGCATACATGTTTCAAAACATTGTTTTTAGGCATTTTTGAATGTAAGTGCTTGACTTTGAATGCCTGTATCTGTTTTATGGCGGCCTGTATCATCTATGGTATCTACTGTTCTCCAACTAACTCCGCATACCCTTACTTTGGCCTTTAATTTCTACAAACATTACTGTGGGAATGAGGTTAATAACCTGGGATTGTCTACCTGAATATTAGTTTCTGTCCTTTGTTTATCTATGTGGTTCACTTGCAATTTCTCTTTACTATGTAATGCTTTGTAGTTGACATGTAGACCGATGGTGTAAAAATATGTTTTTAAGGTATGTGGTCTGATACTCATTCTTTTCACTTGCTACTAATATTCTCCTTTGCAGATATCAAATTGCTTTGAGGCTGATTTAGCTATATAAAAAAAATTCCCAGGCAATTACATTGATTTTGATGCCCTTCAGAAAGATCCATGTTAACTGGATGTTTTATTCTGTCTGTAGATCTTCATCACTTTGCAGAGAGGTTTGTGCTGGTCTCTTCTCACAGGTAATTAGTGATAGAACAAGAGGGAATGGCTTCAAGCTGCAACAGGGTAGGTTTAGACTGGACATTAGGAAAAAATTCTTTACATTAAGAGTGGTCAGATGCTGGAATATGTTACCCAGGGAGGTTGTTGAGTTGCCATTCCTGAATGTGTTTAAGAGTCGTTTAGATGTGGTGTTGAGGGATATAGTGTAGGGGAGAACTTTGTAGAGTGGGGTTGATGGTTGGACTCAGTGATCACAAGGTTCTTTTTCAATCTGAATGATTCTGTGATCACAGATTGCTCCTTACCTAAATGATGTAGCTATATTTTGCTTTAGCATTTCTATTTCTTGACTCCCCTTCCATGATTCCTGATGTCTTTAGTGTCTAGTCCGTTTGATAAGCAGTATTTCCATCCCAAAATTAAAAAGAGCTTTCACTGCTGGTGGCAGTTGGAAGGAGTCTTTCATTGTTGTGAAATAAATAAAAAAAAAAGCACTGTCAGGGAAATTGGGTTAGTATCTGTCCTCTTGAAACTCAGTCTAGCTAATGCTGAATAATCAATACTTTGTAAATTATGGACTTTATGAGCTTTTGTTTCTACCTTTTGAAGACTGAGCCCAGGGAACTTTTAAAACAAAGAGGGAGTCGGGGGGAAGCTTTGCCTTCACTTCTGTCACGTCTGAAGTCATTAGAAACAATAGGTACTGAAAATCTTTTAAGATTGAATCTATAAGCCTATAACAGTAAATGCCACTTCCTTAATAATCCAAATGCATTTTGTCAGTGCTTGGGCCGTTTTTCATATCCTGTACAATTTGGAGGGTACCTACTATCTTTTCTCTAGTGTAAAGTTTTCAGAAGCAACTTTGCAAGAATGTAAGAAATTGATGAATCTCAGCCAGTAACACATTCACAGTAACTACTTAAGAGTTGGGTAAATTTAACACAGATTTTAATTGCATAAGAAATATTATTTATGTTCTCTTTCTCAATGATTGTAACAGCAGTAGTATTCGTGAAAAGAAGTAGCATATAAACCAGACACGTTACACAGAGTACATGGGAGACAAGGGGACAGCGCACATCAGAGCATGTGGCCATTTCTTGTGCTGGAAGAGTATCCCTGTTGTTGGTTCTTTCTCTGGAGTTTTTCTTTCTCATTTATATTTTGCTCTCTATTTTTTTTTTTGCTAGTGAGGGGACAAACAATGCTAGAAGGATCTTGCATATATTTGTAGCACTAAGTCTGAAAATCTCTGTTGCCACCAGGGCTCTAGAAAAACTGTGGAGAGGTACAGGGTGTTGCTAGGCAACACCACATGGCCACAGATAGTATTTTTCTTTTAATTTATTTATTCTTCAGTTTGAGTGTGTCCTGCTTGGAGCCATTTGGGTAATAGTTAAGCAAGCACATAGAAATCAGAGAGCTGCAGGAGTGGAATAAAGGAATGCAATATAAAAAAATAAGAAGGGAAAAGCCATGACACATAATGAAGCAGACCAAGAGACATGAAATAATTAGTGAGGACTGGGGGGAAAAAAGTAAACAAGCGTGAGGAAACAAAACAGGGGAGGAAAAATCCCAAGTAATGAAGAAGGGGAAAAAAAAGAAAGAAAAGGGAAGATAGGGCACTATTGAAGAAAAATTAAAAATTGAAAGCTCAAACAGTGTATACACAAGGGAAACAGGGAAACTGCTGCATAAGAAGAAGAATTAAAAATGTGAGATAAAACTGGCTTCTAGAAGAGAAAGGAGAAATTTGGTAATTGTGTTAAAAGAAAAATTATTTTTGTTTCTTTTTGCTTCCTAGCCACCCTGCTCTTTCCTATTACTCTGTTTGCAGATATACAATAGTAGTCGTGACACTCAGGAGCTAAAGACTAACTACCAAGTCCAGTGTGTTTTCCAGAGAGAAAAAATATTTTAACGGTTTCAGTGTTACTTACAAAATATTCAGTGTGTATGTTCAAAAGTAGCATTTTCAAAACCAGGTTATTGCATTATATTGTAAAATGTGGATGAGTATACTGAGGGTACTAGGTTAAGCTTTGGTTGCAAGGAGGAAATGGGTTATTCATACTCTCCAAGTTAAACACATTAAGCAGGGACAGGTCTTTCCTCTGCAGTGATCTGGGAACTAATAGCCCTTTACGGGCAATAGTTGGAGCTACTTCTAGACTTGAGAGTAGCATGTCCATATGAGGGACATGCTGTGACAGAGCCAGCCCTGCTGAGAGACCCAATTTATTAGCTCAGGAACTGTGCTACCTATCCCAGCTGTCTTGAGGAATGCTCTAGTCTTGAACTAGACTCCTCCAAAGAGTGCTAAGCCTAACTCATACCAAGGAGTCTTGCATCACACTTCTCTTCTGGTGAATCCTGGCTCCGTATGTCCCTGCTTGCTTGGGAAATGCTGGGAAGGTGCTTGCCCTGAGCTTTGGGACATGCTTGTATTGTTCACCTCAGCTTAAACACAGCAACTTTTGAGACTGACAGGAAGGGGAATACAGTTGCCTGAGCTGTCTGAAGGCAGGTCAGAAGGTCTTGGGAGAAGAAAGCTATTGAGGTTTAGACAGGAAAGCTTCCAATGGAGTGAAAACCTTACAAAGAAGACAGTAAATGGGACACAGAACTAGAAGAGTGCATAGTGTCATACACAGGTGTTAGATGCTCTTCTCTTTAAACTCTCAATGGAACTGAGACCTGAGGCTGTATATTTATCCTGGATGTTTTTCTCGAGCTGTATGTGAATAAACAGTGTTACAGCAGCATTCTTCTAATGCTATTTCTAATGTTCACTGTGAAAAGAACTTTTGAATGCCCTGCTGACAAATGTACCTACACATAAACCCTGTTCATTTCTATATATAGGAAAGTTCTTGTTCATGTCATTTCTTACAGAAAAAAAGCCCCAGTACCATTTATTCCCTTAAACTTGTATTGGGAAATTCTTAAGCTTACGAAAGATTCATAGTAACTTATTCAAATAAAATTACACTTATTTGAGCAGTTTTGATTATGTCTATTTGTCTGTAATTAAATGAGACAGCAGATAGCTGTAACTCTGTAAGGTCTGCAACCATTGTAATACCCCCTGAGTACTTTTTGAGAGGGACAAAATATTTTACAGCAACAGTGTTTGTACTGTCCTATTTTGGTGTTCCCTCCTCACCCCAAGACTTGATTTTCCACTTCTGTAGCAATGAAAATAAGCTTTCATTTTGGCTAACTGACTTGATGCATCATATTTAAAGATACATAATTGTGTTGACTTTTAAACAGTATTGTCTCTCAGTGTACTGATTTAGTGGTTCGTTGTGCATTCTTTATACATCCTTTCCAGTTTCATGGGTGGTTTGTTGTTTTTTTTTTTTCCTCTTCCATTTGTTTCTTCTGACTTTGTCTATATTACAGAGTCTGAGGTCACGATCTTACTGTATGTGGACCCTATAGTGTAACAGTAAGGTTTTAGACATCAGCTAGTTATGAGCATAATAAAGAATGTATATAAATATGCATGTAGTCTTTTCAGTATTTCTTTCTTTATGGGATTTTGCAAAAGAAAAGCACAGCAGGTTTTCCTCTGACTGAGCTATTTTAGATGGCGATTAATATAAAATATATTTAAATGCTTGGCTTTCCAGGACATCTCAGTACGAGGACATGTCTTTTGATTCTCAAAGAAAATGGAAATAGAAGATAAACTGCAGCCTTTCTTTCTTTTTTCAGACATACATGAATTGTCAACTCATATGTCTTCTCATGACATGTCTTGCTATCGTGTACAGTTACTTCAGAGTCCACATGTGGTTTAAAATAGAAGAGCTGAGATTACATTTTGTTGGTGTTTGCATATGGTGCTCACTATTTATGAATGAGCTTCAGATTATTTTAAGTCAAATAATTTTGCAGTTATTTGTGAAGAATGATAATGATGGGAAATCTGATACAAAGTGCCAGTATTTAACAACTGCAGCAGGGTCTTGATACAAGGGCTGTGGTCTACTGGCTGCAGCCTTTTTCCTAATTCTTGTTCCTTTGACTCGGGTGGATGGTTCTCAAGCAGACTTAATATTTCCAGTCATTCCTCTGGGAAAAGCTAGTTTCAATTCCATATTTGGCTTTGCCTGTGGTTAAGTACCCTTCACTGTCACAAGGATATTTGTTTCATTGCTAAGTCATCTTTTATGCTGTGATTTTCAGATAACACTAATCCAAAATAAAAGTGGATATATTCTTTTCTTGGTCATTTACCTAGTCAGAGGATGGCGTCTTAGTATGTTTTTGTGGAGTTGTTTCATTTGAAGGAATAATGCTTCTTTATGAGGACATGACCAGTGGGCATAGTGATGTATAACCACATAGGGTTATGCCAAGAAATATGATCAGTCACAGGCACTGAAGTATTTTTCATGCAGAGCTGTCACTGTTTTCTTCTACTAAGCTAAGCAGAGGATGGGATTTTTTCTGTCCTGCGGGAGGGGTAGGAAACATTGGATTGCTTGGAGCCCTGAAGTCATAGATCCTACAGTGTTCTCTGTACGTGAGTCTAGTCTCTTGGTACTGTGATCAGTTCCTTGGCTCCTGGCCTTGGTATATAACTTCTCAGGCTTCTCCTTCCAGGAGACTTAAGGACTGTTTTATGTAAGTCTTTTACATGTTGGAGAGAATTAGGAGTACACAGTTTAATAAGTAGTACATGGAATGTAGTTTAGCTGGTGCACGTGTTTCTATAGTTGTCAGTAGAAAGATATGATCTGTAAGATTAGGAGAGAAAAACCTTGGTAGGACCTTGCTGTTGTGGCTTAACCCCAGCTAGCAACTAAGCACCACACAGCTCTCACCCACTCCCCACACCCACTGGGTAAAAGTGAGAAAATGTGTAGGTTGAGATAAAGGCAATTTAATAAGTAAAGCAAAAGCCGTCCACGTAAGCAAAGTAAAACACAGAATTCATTCACTCCCATTGGCAAACAGATGTTCAGCTGTCTCCAGGAAAGGAGAGATCCATCATGCAAATCCCCGTAACTCCGAATGGCCCCCCTCCCTTCTTCTTCCTCCGGCTTTTTATTGCTGAGCATGTTGTCCCATAGTATGGGATATCCCTTTGGATCAGACGAGGTCAGCTGTCCTGGCTGTGTCCTGCCCCACCTTTTTGTGTGCTCCCAGCCTGCTCCCTCCTGTGAGGAGCAGAAAAGGCCCTGACTCTGCATAAGCACTGCTCAGCAATAATGAAAACAGCCCTGTGTATCAACACTGTTTTCAGCACGAATCCAAACCATAGCATTATACTAGTTACTATGAAGGCAATTAGCTCTATCCCAGCCAAAACCAGTACACTTGCCTAGTCAGTTCTCATAGTTATTTGGAAAAGAAGCTTATGTAAAATTACGAGAAATAGCTTAGGCGGATTAGTTTCTGAAGAAATGGTTGGGAAAATTGTGTCCTGTTGTGTTGTTATTTTTTAATACTGAGGCAACTACAGGGAGCTGTGGTGAGGGTGAACACCGAACCATGAAAAAAAGTGTTTTGTTGTGGCACTTCTAAAAATACAGTTGTTGGAGAATAAAACCTGCCTTGCAAGGGATGAGAGGTGACATCTTGGGCAAGACTGCTATATATAATTTGCTTTTATTCTACATAGGGTGGACTGCATTGTTTCATGATGGTGTTTAATCATTTTAACACAACTTTAATGTTTGAAATGCTATTGTATTTAACTTACATGAGAAATAAGACGGATCCTGTAAGTTGGTACACTCAAATATGTGGGTTAATTTCTTAAATTGTTGGTCATTCGGCTTTGAAAAAAGCAGGGGCTTTTGGGTAGGTATTTTTTCTTATGCTCTTTGTTGAATGTCAAGAACATAATCTGTTCCTTAGGAGTACGGTTCTACTTGCATTTTAAAAAGTCTTCCTTTTTTCCAGGTTATGAGCTCTGTAAATGTTAATTCTCAATATGAGCCTGGTCTTTACCTATATACTCTCATTTTATTTAATCTCGATCAGTCAGGGGAATATTTGCCTAAGCAGAGTAAAGAATCCCGAGGGAAAAGCAAGCTAGATTGAGGGAGGGGAAAGTACTGGGAGGGGAAAGAGTACAGTATTTGGTTGGGTTTTTTCTTACTAATCTTTACTTCGTTATAATTTGACTTGCAAGTAAAAATAGCCTATTTAGAAATTTTTTACAGCCTGCATCTCATGCCCTTAAAGAATTAAATTTTAAATTTATACTATGAGTACTGGAGAACTGGGTGAGTCAACCATCAAGAAAGGGTCCCAGGCAGAATCTTAAACTTCTCTGAAGTCTCTTATATAGCGCTCAGGGTCTCCAATACGGCAGGACTTACAGCCACATTAAAAAAGAAATAGTATCTAGACAAAGCTTGTCACGTTCTAAGAGATGATGTGTATTGTTCCCTGCTACAGAGTCCTGTTCTATACAGGAAAGCAGTCTTAAAAGTGTTCCTTCAGATGCAGAAGTACTGGTAGCTTGTTGCCAAGTTCTCCAGTTCATCTGCTGATCAAGTTTAAGTTTGCTCTGGGAGGAAGAGGGGAAAAAAGTGGGAGAGTCAAAGATTTTCCTCCCTTTTTGTTCTCAAAGTTTTCTCTGTATTTTAAAGCTGAGTCACAAGGGGAGGAGCGATATAAAATGTCCTGTCTAGTGGCATCATCTGCATTCTCTGCTCCTTTATTATTTCCAGCTGTGCCTCTGCTGTCTTGCATATCTTTTGTATCTTTTTATGCTTTGCTTTTGAGTTCTTTGCTCTACTATTCTTTGTGTTGCATGCTTGGTCCTTTCAGAATGTCTTTTCTCATCTTCCCAGTATCACTACTATCTGATGTGTTATCCATTGCCAAAACACGTGGTGCCTACATCTGCTCTGAAAACAGCAGGTTGAATGCAAGCAAGATACCATACTCTTATGTGAACATGAAGGCTGTTATAAATTTGCCACTTGAAATTTGTTCGTGAAACAGCATGAAAAGGAAGTTAGCAGAATGCCATCTCACATTGGAAGATCTTTCACAGTCCTGATAAAATTTCAAACTAAAGTGCTATGTATGTTTAACAAATAATTAACTATTATATAATAACCTGCCTTTAAGGATTCCGTGTACTTTATTTCAAACTGAAAAAATTTAAAGAATCCAAAATTATCTGCTTCCACTTCAGTTCCATTGATAGTATTTCTGGTAATTAATAACAAAAACCACACTTGGAGTTTCAAAAAATACCTTATGCACTGGAGTTTCCTGGTATCAGTCCTGTTTTAGTAGTATATTCTTATGTTTAGTAGGAATAATAATATAATATTATTATTTAGTAATACATTTGTGAAGAAATGTGATATTGGTGTTTGAGTTTACATGTGCAGTATTTTTAGTGCCTTAAAAATAACATTCCTCTAAAAAAACCTGAGAAAAATTAACATGGTTATGCTAATTAGGCATTGATTACAACCACTCACAATTCTATTTAATATTTTTTTCTATTGATTTTTATTTGATTACTAACACTTAGAGCTGTTTTTCTGTTGGAAGCCTGCTATTTTTGATGTATTAATATCTGTATTTTTCAGAGAGCCTGTTTGGCCAATGTTGCTGTGTCCCATATTGAAAAAATTGTTATAACAAATGTTCATGTATTATAAATGACACACTGTCAAATGTTATGTAAATACCTGAGGGCTCAATATACTTTCTGCAGATATTAGCAATATGTACATATTAAAAAAATACCTTTTTTCCTATGTGAACAGCTGGTCAGGTATCACTTTTAAGCTGCTTTTCCCTGTTTGGAATAAGAACCCCTTGAGAATGAGTCCCAGCAAAAAGGAAGGAGGAATTTAGTAGGTAGATATTTTGTAGAACATAATGTCTTACAGTTAGGATCAAAACAATCCTTTTACTTGCTCAGTTTTTAAGAATGCTGTTAGAAAACACCTTTGGCAAATGGCATTGATTTTGTTTAGTTGCTCAATAGGAAGATAGTTTAAGAGGGGTTTCTGTTTAGAATACAGCTATTGGTTACTGAATAACTTTAATGAATTCTAGCACCGACATCAGAATAAATGCAATATATGCAAGTCATTTTACCCTATAGCAGATGGGTGCTTAAGTCTGTGAGAGAAGATCAATGGAACCATTTAGCTTTTTGTGTTACTTCAGTGTAGAAAGACAGTCTGTTCCAAATCAAGAGAGAAGTCTGCTGAGAATATTTAGGTTTCACTGGAATAAAGCACAGTGTTACATAAGTTCACATCAGAAGAAGTAGATGTGCTATTCCAAATTCATAACAATTGTCTATTAGTCTGTTTTTAATAATTTTTCTTTGGCATGTAATCCTATTTAATGAGATTCTACTCTCTCTGTTGTTTCAAGATTCCATAAACTGGAGTCTTATATACCAGCTGCTAAAGCAGGAGTTAGTGTCTAAATGATATTCACAATGAGTATTTGGAAGGTTTACAATTATACCCTTGCTAATAAATTGTGCTATTTTCCCCAACAGTTTTAAGTACTAATCTTCAGAAGGCATTTTAAAATTAGCTAAAATTCTGTCAAGAGATTTACAAAAATTGTTAGCATGAAGATAATTATGTCACAGTCCTTGGACTCCATCTCTGATTGTGTGCATAAATCAGAAAATGTCAGCTGTGTTTTCCCTTAATAATTATCCTTGCAGCAATATACTACAGTTTAGATTACTATTATAATGTTACTTTAGGTTTATGAAACACAAGTTTGTTACTTCTAAAGTTTTCTGCCAGTAAAATAATTCATACTTCCAGAATAACGAGTGATTATTGCTGTTAACATTTTATATATCAATAAGAAGATCAATATGGAAATAAGCATTCTACACTTTTTATACAGTCCCTCAAAGAAGTCAGCTTTTTTATTACAACTTTATAAGGAGGTCACTTCTACAGCACGGCCAGCATTTTCAAAAGAGCTAGCTAAAGTGGTGGCATGTGCGGGACCTGACTTTTAAAGGAATTTTTGACCCAAAATTTGAGACTTTTCTTGCTCAATTTGTGTAGGATGTAGACCTGTAGGACAGTAGGTCCCTGACAGTTTTGGCAATTTGTCATTGGAGTCTACCTCCTTAGAGGTAGCTAATTGATATATCAGAGGGAGCTACTACATCCTTCAGAACTTGGACCAGGTTGTCTCATTTTAAGGACTCAGAAATCTAGGTACAAATACATTTAATATACATATTTTAAAATTTAAACGTTAATAAAATAAACGTTAGAATATTAAGACACAAAATACTCTGTAGGAGCCTTTTTCATGGTTTATGAAGGAGAAAACAGGAGAAAAATGCATTTGCTTTAGCATTATCAGCACTTATAAATACAAACCAAACAGGTGAGAACGGTTCAATCTTTCAATTGCTATACGTTCCGTATGTTTAATACACAGAGAACATTTGACAGCAAAAATGTGAGATTTACTTTCACAAATATTTGGAAAACAGTCAAGCTTTCCAAGAAGTTTTTTTAAAACCACGTGGAAGCACTGAATTTCAAGAAATCAGCGGTCCTGCTTTACCTGAAAACTTCTTTCACAGAAGAGAAACTATTTTAACTAAGGCTTTTGATTTGGCAGTGTATCAACTAGGATAAGAGATCTACTCAACTTCAGTGATGCAGGCTGCCTTAGAATAGGTCTTACACTTTTGTCAGATCAAAAGATTTTATTTCTCAACTATCTCAAAACGCATGTAAGACATTATCTGTAATACTAACACTTTTGAACGTTTTATGTGAAGTATTTTAGGATAAAGTAGCATGATATGGCTTAGTGTGATCCCACTCTCGTTTGACTGGATGACAGATTTAAGCTTGATTTCAATGGAAGTGGGGTTACTTCTTTCATCAGTATTGTATCACAGAATTGGGAAGTTTGAGTTATGGTCTTGAAATTCGGACTTTAAGGCCTGTCATGGCAGAGCAGGCAATAGACACCTTGTGGTGACACCAGACAGTAGATCGGTCTTGGATCCTGACTTAGTTCAGCAAAATTTTGCATTTGACCAAAGAAGCCAAATCAAGAATTGCTTTTCAAGTGAGTAAGTCATAGAGGGCTTTTCTGTCTAAGACAAAAATCATAAAAAAGAAAGCTAAGCTGATGAATGTTTAGAGATGTGTTTTAACAAGTAGAACTTCACTTTTGCCAGAATACTAGGTTTTTGATTAAAACTAAAGTCATTCTTTATATTTTCCAGCTATGTGAGCTAGCTTTTTATTTCAACCAGCGTCAAAGAATAAAAGTATTTCAGACTTGGTAGTTGCTGACTTTTCCCAGACTGTTAGAATACTATTACAAAGTTTGTCACAATATTATTAATATTATCACTTCTCATAACTGAAAATACAGAATTATGAGTACATAGTCCTTGCTCCCAAAGCTTGTGGTTTATTTTATTAACAATAATAAATTGCAATAGGAAAAAAATGTCATATTTTTGGTGGTTATGGAACGAAAAGCTTTTCAGTTTGTCCATTACTCTTCTTTTTCACCATCATACATTTGTCATTCATCTTTCTTGTTGTTGATTAGATGTTCCACCAGTATACTGTGTATGATGCCACAGATATTTGTGGATATCCAGTCTGGCTCCCTTTATCTGGTTGCCATGTACTTTTAGTAAAGATGTCATATGATAAATAAGGAAATTCTTTATATATAAAACTTCTTCCCCACTCTCTTGCTTTTTGGTTCATTAACAAACCTCAAAGTATTTTATGCTAGAATCCCTTAAGAATCAGTATTTAGACTTTTGCGTTTTTTTGGCATGCAGTGGTAATTTGACTTATGATGAGCATGTCCCTAATCGCATCTCTTATTTTTCCTCCTGAACTTTCTGAAGGTGATATTTAGTTTAGAATCATACAACACCATAGATTTGCCAACAGCAATAGCATATAGGATGTAATATAATTGTTGAATTCTAGAGTTAAAACTTCTAGACTTTATCTATACCCACAGAAAATCACTTGGCAGCAAGCTACCAGACCAAATTTTTTCATTGCTTGTGTTTTTATTTTTTTACTTTAGCTGCTGCTCAAAATATAACACTTGGGAGTTTAATTGCTCATTATAGTTAAGTCTGTGAAGTATTTTAGCCAAAACATACTGCCCTGTGCAAGATGTTTTTTAGATATTAATCTGTTTGGTTTAGTGCATGGTTTAATAGAATAATAGAATGAAATTAATTATTGCTTTTGATTTAATACATAAGAATGTGAAGCTTACTCTTGGTCATGGTCTATCAAAGTTTCATCATTTCCCAGACACATTCTTCACAGTACTCTCATGCTCATGAATGTAGTGTGGGAGCTGATACTTCAACCCATGAAGAAGTGACATCTATATACCTGTAGCTATCCTTGTGTTCAGCGTTTCAAACACCCTGTACTCTTTTCTCTGAGAGGATCCAACATACAGTTTTGGATGATTGCAGCTGTCACTGGGAAGCAGTGGATATGATCAGTATTTGCTCACTCTCCTGTTCAGTATCTATGCAGTAACTGATGACATAGTACCGTAAGGTCATCTTCCTTTTGGAGTTTGCATCTGGCTCAGTTTTTAGTTCATTTTTTCCCAATGGTGAATTTATTTGCTCTCTAGCTGCTATACCTTGGATGAAATCTATTTGACTGAAAGTAGCTGAGAAAGGTATTGTCCAGAAACAATTCTCAGAAATGGTAGGAGTAAGTTCACCTTCTTGCAAAATGAATTGGTCCAACATCTATTAATTGAGTCTATATTTTTTTTGCTTTGTTGTTGTTGTTGTTTGGGGTTATCTGTTCATTTATATTTGAGATGGAATATCTTCATGTGTAAGGCAACTTGATCACAACATTTTCTCTAGATATGGGCCATCTTTGTTGCCCTTCAGCTGAATTGCACAAAATGGTCTGTATAGACAAAGAAGAAATACCAGCTGGACCTACTCTTTTCATCATGTGAACACCATTAATTATTTTCACTTGTACAATGTAGAGAAGGTTTAGTTGTGTTCGATAAAAATCTTGTGTGCTTTAGATCCTCTGTTATTTTTACCTGCTTTATACCACAGAGTCAAGAAAAAAATCAGATTTTCTGAACCTGTCCTGCAATGCTGGTGGTGCAGGATTGTTAAAACATGGGCTTCCCTCTTTTTGCACTTGGAGTAATATTCTAAATGGTGTTTCTTTTGGTCTGTTTTCCTGGATGATGAGAGGTTTGATTTTTGCTTCCACAGATACTTTTAATTTGGTAGTGATGAATCAGGAATTCTTCATTCATTAGTATTGTCAATTTGGATGTCTTCTGTGTATTTTAAATGACTGACCTGCCTGTATGTGCTTGGAGCTGAAGGTCAATGTATGCTGCACTAAATAATGGAATACTTCATTGTAGAGCTTCCCCGCCTTTGTCACGTAATCCATTTGAGTTTTTGAGTAGGATTTTGCCATGCTAAAGGACAGCTAATTATAATATAAACAAAGAAGAAATATCAGATTAGCTATGGGATAAGGTTTGCTACTCATACCTAAGATGTGCATGATTTTTTATAAGGGAGAGAAAAGATTGCGAAAATGCCAAATATAGCTTTGTTCATTTCTATGGCTCAGATATGTATTGTTAAAACATTAAAACTTTGTATTAAAAAGTCTATAATCTTATTTAAACATAATGATAGTTTAAATGTTAATTGAACAAGTTAAATATCTTGTTAGGTCATTTACAAATACCTAATTTCCTTTCCATAATGCTTTTATATACTCAAATTGAATGTAATTATAAAAATAAAGAATCAATGCACAAAAGAAATAACAATGGGTAACTTTTGTTGTGTTTATTATAGCTATCTTTAAGATGTGGACTTGAAAATTAATTCAGATATTAAAAACTGTGAAAGCTATATGGCCAAATAATAGTGCACATATTTTCTTTAAAGCTACTGCATGAAGAGCCTGACAATCCTGCCTTCAAGGGTGTTAGCAATATTAACTGTTACGCTTGCAACTTGTGTTTCTTTTACACCCATATGGAAAAATTATGCCTCCCAGAGGCAAGTTTTGGTATTGGAGAAAGGTGCTTCAGAGAACAGGGGTAACCTAGACGCCTGCTGTATTGACGAAGCCTCAAGAGGATATAAAAATCCTATGGATTATGCAGATGATCGGAGAATTCTTGTTTGCTGGTATTTCACACTCGCTTTGCACAGACACGAATTTCTGTTCTCCCCAGAATCTTCTGAATCAATCTAACTGCATTTCTGGGAGCAGAATAAAAGGATCAGCACTCTGGAGCAATGGAACCAGTCACACATTCAATAATAGCTAACAGAATGTAGTGAAGTTTTGTTTCATTTATTGTCACAAAATTGTTGGATTCATATTACCTTTGGAAATTCTGGTGAGCTCTGATCTGGGAAAAAAAACATTAAGTGGTTGAAGTGTCTATAAACAATAAATCTTTTCAGTTTCTGTTATGTTTTAAAAATTAAATTAAATATTACTTAAATGTGATTGGTTTGTTACCAAACCACTGCCTGTTTCATTGGGACAGAAATTATAACTTCTGTTATAATTCTAAAATGCATGTTTAGGTTTCTATTCTCGTCTGTGTGTGTGTAGTAGCTTGGTAGCCTTGCATACTGATAAAGGAAAAATTAATTTATTTTGTTTCAAAGAAGAAAAAAGTAAAAATTCTATACGTTTCATTATGGAACATTTATAAGATGATTTCCATGACAACCATATAATAAGATTCATGTTTACTTTGTTTCTGAGTTCTCAATGTCTTTTTAATGACTCCTCTGTAATTAAAACAGAATGCGTAATTTGAGGTTACATAATATAAATCAGTTTTGTTTGCATGCTGTTGAATAATGTTAATACATGTACAATATACTGTTTAAGAGCCTTACATGGATTTGTCCATTTGTTGCAGAACTGTGAGAAACTAGAAAATAATTTTGATGACATCAAGCACACGACTCTTAGTGAGCGAGGAGCACTTCGAGAAGCAATGAGGTAAGTCTGGGTCACCATAGCAACAGTCACAGATGTGGTAAAGAAAGAGTCATTCTTCATTATTGGGGGAACAAATGAGTTCATTGCCACCATTCAGCTCTATTCTCTAAGGTATTAATTTGTCAGTGGAGAGGCTTCCCTTGAGGCTGTACTTTGGTTTTGAAGCTGCATAAATGTTAAGCCTGACTGCACAGTAAAAAACGTAAATGTTTAATTTGTTATTTAAAATGCTTAAGGGGTGCCTTGCTTTATATTTATACTAAACTGTGAGTGAATGAAAATATTGTTCATCTAAATTCTGTAAGTGTTAAAGCAATTGTACAATGCTGTTTGAACAAACCTGTGTTTGCTTTTAAATTCAATTTGATTTTTATATATGTAGTTCCTATCTACTCTGATTTTATCACCAGATTTACATGATTTTAGTTTTGCAAACGGAACATTAAAAATCTCTCTGGTCCTTCACATATTGTTGGGATGTATATTTTGTTTAATATCCTCATAGCATTGCACTTAACGCTTACTAAGGGAGGTTAAAATCAGTCAGTATGCGTATCCTCTGTCCGTACATGTATCGTCTTGCACTGTAGAGTATCTGGGTACAGGACTCCAAAGAAACTTGCCAGCTGTAATACATGGAAAAGGGAATGATTACTATGCTTAAAGGTGGTGGAATCAAAGACAGATTTTCTAAAGTAACTCACTGAATCATCAGGAAGATGTTAATTGTAGTATTATCTGTGGATCAGAAAATTTTTAAAGGTTTTGCAAGTTTGATAGTAAAATGTAATGATGCAAACATAGAATGATGCAAACATAGTGCATCGTTTCACTTGCCTGATACCGGAGTAACATCTTGGACTTGCAGTAGCGTAGTAAAAAGTAAAAGCAACAACAAAAATTACTGAGAATCTTCTTGGAAACCTAATTATACCCATTTGCTTTGATTGTGTTCATAATCCCTTTAAATTTATGGATGTGTGTGAATGACTTTATTTGCATGACTGACTTTATGTTCAAGCTGCTTTTTGTCTCATGTACGCTGCTATGAGTGTTTGTGAAGTTACTCTCACTTGAAATGCAACCTGCCTCTTTTGAAGCCTTACTTATTACCTCCAAGTAACATTCTTTCCTTTCTGAACATTTAAATTACTAATGTTGCAAAGAACTGTAAAAATAATAGCATTCACTTTTCTAATTGTGATCTCTTGTTTTGCTTCATAAAGTTAGGATTTTCTTGCTATATGGTTGGTCATCTGCATACATAAATAGTTTATGTAGTGCCAGTAAATAGCAAGTGATTTAAATAAAGATTTGGGGAACTTTTGGCATTGAAGCTACTTTTAGTATTTTCAGCAAATTGGATGTCAAGTTGTAATGATGTTCCATGGGTAGGTTTGTGGTGTTTTGCTATATATGACTCAGCAGAGTTAGTCTTTTAAAAACTTGGGAGCTGACAGCACTTTGGTGATAAACACTCACTATCAAAGGGAACTTTGGCATTTCAAAGGTCATGTTTCTGTTACAAGGACTGTGTAGAAGATTCTCAGGATTCTATGCTGTGTGTATAATAAAAAGCACTTTACTATCTCATAAATTTCTTTTCTGGCTGTTCTTGCTAGTGTAGAAGCCATTCTGAGAAATAGTTATTGATTGTGAAGTGTGACATACTATGCAGCGCTGGAATTCTCTTAATTACAGTCAATATTATATGGCTGTTTGGTGGGTTTTTTCAGTTGTTTTTATGGAGATAAAGAAAATACCTAGTTTACTAAGTTAAGTCTGTAGTATGGTTTTATAATGTACTTGAGTAACACATAAAAGCTGCAAAATATTAATTTAGAGAGGTATATGCATGTAGATGTACATATTTTTCTAAATGGTGTAAGACGTTTGTTTAGGCTGTACAGTTCTTTCAACTGCTACATAGTCATCCCATATCCTCGATGGTTGCAATTTCCGTTTGGATCCCAAGGCTATCTGTAGAATATATAGTTTGAATGGTTCATTTTGACAAATAAAAGTTCACATTGCTTTCCCATAACTAGAGTGGACATTGGAGCAGGTGTGGGAGGATGCAGATTTGCTGGCCTCAATATTGTGAACTACCTGCCTCCTTTTGGTAAGGAAAGAAGCATGTGGAGAGGGTTGTGCATTGCACAAAGGCACTAAAATCATGTGAGCATGAAAACAACAACAACAAAAAAAATCCTAGTTGGATAGCTAGGCGGATATATGTGGTTCTCCGATGAGCCTTAAGTTGAGTGGGCAGTCTGCCCAAATCCTCTCTGATTTCCCAGAGTGGTACTACTGGTCTGCCAGATGAGAGATACAATGAAGATTTTTCCCCAGTGCTTCTGGTTGGAATGAGACCTTCCATTTTAACTTTCTCTTTGAGAAAAATGGTCAATTTAGTGTGGATTTCAGTACATTTCTAGTCTGTGAATACCACTGCTCTGCATAAACAAACAGTAATATCCAAGAAGGGTCTTGTTCTTTTTCCAGCTCTTTGGAAACTGAACGGTATTCAAATGAAAGATTACACAAAAATCATCTTTCTTGTTTATGTATATAGATGTGTGCAAAAAAACAAACTTTCTAAAGGGTTTTGAAATGATCATAAAGCATATGAGCTTTCTCCAGTTCTACTTCTCATATTATTTTAGAGCTTGAATGAGATAATGAACTGATAGTAGTTTGCCATTACTCAGTGTATAAAGAATGGTATTGTAAGAATTTGGTTTACTTATCATTGCACATAAAATCATAAAGCATTCAGTTCAGTTAATGTTTTGCTTATTTTGTTAATGTGCTCCAACTGGTTTATTTATTATTATATTTTGATGCAACTGTTAAGCTTAAGTAAACAATAAAAATACATTAGTTTTTTGAATAGGAGTTTATAAACAGGCAGACTATTGCTTTATATACCTTGAACGTGTATATGATAATTTAATTGGGTATTTTATGTAGTGACTTGGCAGAAAAATAGCATCAATATATACCTATAATGTCAGGTTGCATAAGCAAGAGCATTAAGCTTTTCTTAAACAGGGTACAATTTGTTTATAATATATAGTCGCTGTAGAAGATCTAAATTCTGATCTTCAGTAAAGCTTCATCTAGAAATTTCAAGGAGCTTTTATACCGCTTTGGCTGCTATGAGGAAATAAGTATTTGAGGAGGAGAAAGTGGCATAACTAACTCTATGCTGAACCTGGTAGTCTTTTCATAGGTGGCAAAATGAGAATGTGGACTTCTGCAGTAACCATTCCACTGGGAAAATAAGATAAAGCAGCCTTGAGCAGTCTTACAAGTAAAAGAACATAATGAAAATCCCCTCAAACTATGAAGTAACTTTTAGTAGGTGTGTGAAAGAAATCTGTACCCAATTATTAATATTAATTTAGAAGATGATAAGGTGTAGATAGTTAATGGGTGAAGGTGAAGGACAAATTTTAGAAAGCAACATACATCAGTTGGCCTGAGGGGAATATTTTCCATTCACTTACTGTGTACAGGCATCTATTCTTATGTGATGAGAGAATCACACACTGAAGTTGGAAGGCACTGTTGGAGATGATCGAGACCATTGGTCTCCAATCTTTTTTGACTGTGCACCAGCAAAATGTTTCTGAGCCTGCACCCCTCCCACAATATGTGCATATTTACTTCGTTATAGATTATATACATGTACCACTGTACTAATATGTGTTATAAAACACATACAGGAATAGAAATTAAAAATGGATGAGATAAAGATGAAATAAATGCTAGTTTTAAAAATAATTTTATTTATTAACTGTACAAAAAATGTTTTCTTCCCACATCTAAGTAAATTGTCCTGTGCACAGTACACTTTGGATATCACGGATCTAGAGTGGCTTTCCTTCTCAGAGCAGGGTCAAGTGGAGCAAGTTGCTATGGGCTGTGTCCAGCCAGGTTTTATGTATCTCCAAGGATGGAGACTCTACCAACTCTCTGAGCAAACTGTAGGCCCATTCCTCCAGCCTCTGTACCTCATCCCAACCATTTGTTTGGAGTGTCAACCACTCCAGTAGATGACAGATAGTTTTTGAACACTTTACTAGTAATATGCTTTAGGCCTATGTCTAGTATAGATGTCATAAACCTGATGTCAGACAAACGAGGCCATAATCCACGAGTCCTGAGGGAGCTGGCGGATCAAGTTGCCAAGTCGCTTTCCATTGCATTTGAGAAATCGTGGCAATCTGGTGAAATTCCTGCTGAATGGAAATAGGGGAACATAACCCCAATATCCAAAAAGGGGAAAAAAGACGACCCAGGAAACTACAGGCCAGTCAGTCTCACCTCTGTGTCTGGCAAGATCATGGAGCAGAGTCTCCTGGGATCTCTGCTAAGGCACATGGAAAATAAGGAGGTGATTGGAGACAGCCAACACGGCTTCACCAAGGGCAAATCCTGCCTGACAAATTTGGTGGCCTTCTATGATACCGCCACAAACTTGGTGGACAAAGGCAGGGCAAC
>VZRU01004514.1:68863-91290 GCA_013398155.1 Pedionomus torquatus | reverse complement strand
AGGTCATGGGAGGTGATTCTGCCCCTCTACTCTGCACTTGTGAGACCCCACCTGGAGTACTGTTTCCAGCTCTGGAGTCCTCAACTGAGAAAGGACATAGAACTGTTGGAACGGGTCCAGCAGAGGGCCACGAGGATGATTAGAGGGATGGAGCACCTCTCCTATGAGGACAGGCTGAGCTGGGGTTGTTCAGCCTGGAAAAGAGAAGGCTTCGGGGAGGCCTTCTAGCAGCCTTCCAGTATCTGAAGGGAGCCTACAGGAGAGCAGGAGAGGGACTCTTTGTCAGGAAGTGTAGTGACAGGACAAGGGGTAATGGTTTTAAGCTGGAAGAAGGGAGATTTAGATTGGATATTAGGAAGAAATTCTTTCCTGTGAGGGTGGTGAGGCACTGGAACAGGTTGCCCAGAGAAGTTGTGGATGCCCCATCCCTGGAAGTATTTAAGGCCAGGCTTGATGGGGCTTTGAGCAACCTGGTCTAGTGGGAGGTGTCCCTGCCCATGGCAGGAGGGTTGGAACTCGATGATCTTCAAGGTCCCTTCCAACTCTAACCATTCTATGATTCTAATTTTTAACATCTAAATCTGATGTTGCAATTGTTTACTTACCAACTGAGTTGGTAGGCTGCCACGATGGCTTAGGGCAGTGAGTGATCAGTTAGTAAGACTGGTGATATACTAATACTTGAAGAGGTCTTACTTGTAGGTGAATATATGTATGGTCTATCTTGTGAAGATTGACTGAGTTAGTATATGTGAAAGCTTTGCAAGTGAAAATTAAATCTCACTATTTTTGTATAGACTTCTTGTTAATAAGGGAAGATTGAAACATACTTCTTCGTACTTCAAAGTTGCAAAAGAGAGAGAAGGTTCATTTCTCTGGATCAGTATAAAAAGACACTAAAGTCCATTTTGAGTTTTCTTTGCACTCACATATTTGCATATGATGATAATGTGAACATGGGAGTGAGGCTTCAACTGTGATTTCCAATTTGATGATAACAGTTTCTGTTAATGATGATACTCACTGTTGTCTTGACAACCGTATAAGCTGAGGTTAGTAACAGTCAAGCTTCTTTTAATATGGTCTAGAATCTTGCGTGTATTTGACAAATACTCTCTATGGCAGAGTAAAACCCAAGAAAATTGCACTGTAAGAAGTTCCACAATTTCAGGAGTGTTCATTAGTTTGCAGAGTAAAAGTTAGGGATTTAAAAACGTGAATAAAGCAAGTCTGCAGCATGAGCTACAAAATATCTAGTACAAATTTTGGGGCTTTGGCCTGAGGTGTGGCAAATACAGGTGATAATCTGGCTCTGAGTCAGGCAACTTGATTTTTGCAGTTTAAAAAGCCACATCATGGAGCTGCAGTGTTACAGAAATGCAGACATGAAATAGAAGGAAAGTGAGAGCAATGAAAAGTGTCACGTTAAAAGTATACTTGCTTTCTTGTATTGTTCTTAAGCTGTTCTGAGAGATGGGACCAATCTCAGGTAAGTTGAAAGGGAAGGTGAATGAGGAGGAGTAAAGATAATTGCTTCTGGGTTCCTGATCCAGGTCTCAAAGATCATTTATTCAAAGAAATCCTGCATGTTCTGGGGAGGTGGAAGACTTTGGAGTGAATTCCAGTGATTCAAAGTAGCCACCAGCCATGCAATTAGTGTGCTTATTTGGGACTGAGGGAAGAAAGTTCAAATTTCTCTTCCTCTGCCTTCTATCTTCATATTATCTCCAGTGCAACCATTTGAATGCTGCTTGGGGCAGATTTTTAGGGAAGAAACAAGTTATTGCTTATGTATTTAACAAAAATATTGTGCTGCATCCAAAGTGCAACAAACTGTGCTGCCTTGGGTGACAAGCTCATATTCCTCTGCTCTGTTTTACCACCGACAACGACACACTCTCCTGCCCCAGAGGACATACTAATTCAGTAAACCACTTTGATATATAGACTTATTCATTTAGATCTTTATTGACACTATATGTGGTTTACAAACATTTCTTTAAAAAAAAATAATAAATAATTAACTGCAGAGATGTTCTCAGGCTCAAAACTAAGCAACCCACAAAACTCTGTAATTTAGGGAATAGACCATGCTCCCCTTAGAATTTCTTTCCTAGATACTTGTCTTGACAATGTTATATATTTACAATGTTATTAATAGCATATGGAAATAAGCAGATACTGCAGAATTTTTGCAGTATTGCTTGTTACATTTGCTCTTGCATTAGGAATACATGCAGAATATTAGAAATACTTCCATATGAATTTAAATTTGTTTGGAGTGCTGTTTTGAAACTGAACTTCACTATCATCCTTAGTGTACATTACAGATCAAGCAAAGTGTCAACATCACCTGCGTTGACCAAATATTCGTGGTGTATCTTCACAGTGCCAGTCAGACCTGAACAAGCTGTGGAGGTGCTAGAAGCTATTCAGTGGCATTAATAAGGTTCTGTGTTCATCAAGTTTTACCTTGGTCTTTGTTGGCTAATTAATTCCTGAGTCACCCACTAGCCACTCTGGGGGCCTAGCCTGGGATGCATTGCTTAGATCTTGTCGTGATGGAATGATTTCTGTCTATAGGCAGACACTGTGCAGAGCTGTAACACCAGGCATGTGTAAGAACCAGGGACATTAAGGTAATTATTTTTGTGATAGTTACTAGAACTTGCATTGTCTTTCTGCATCATTTACATGGAGAATCAAAGTACATCGTATTTAATTTTGCAATTAAAAACATAAGGTTCTGACGTACGATGAACCGATTGTTTAAAGTCACAGGTGTAACTCACACTGAAGATCTTGTGGAGCTAGCGATAATGTTTAATTTCTGTGCTTTAGAATGTAATTGCATTGCTTTACATGTTTTTAAAGTATAAATAAAGAAAACTACAAAGTGTCTTGATTTGTGCTTTGTTGTGAAATGGGGCTGTTCTGCTTACTATCACCTTTACAATACCTGGACCAGAAATTTTGATACTGAATTACATTTCCAATTTTATTTCAGCTGATCATTGCACATGCATTGTTCACAGTACTGTAGATAATATATAATTTATGATTTTTAATTTATGAATTGAAATTTGTGTTTGATCTAATGACACACATAGAGGGTAGGCTTGTGTCTTTAGCTATTACAGGGGGAAGAATCAAGATAAGATAGCTAGTTTTCTTTGAATGTTCTTTTAGTCATGTAGCTAGCATAAACTAACAAATGCAACTTTAATTGACTTAAAGTTGTGCATTGATTATGTTTGTTACTGGCAGATATAAAAAGATGTTGAATTTTTTTGCGATTCCAATGGGCAATGTAGGTTTGCAGTTACTTTACATCAGAGGACCAAATTATGCTATATAGGGCATATAAACAATACATGGATCTACAACTTCTCGTCATTAGCATGTAGGAACTTTGCATTGTTAGCAAAATAGCAAACAATATAGTAGAATAGCAAAATAACAATATTCATGGTTTTGGAAACAGCATTACATTTATTACTTTTGTTGATACACTGAAGTGTGCTTAGGCGGGATATTATGTTAAGGCTTTTGCTAAAATCTTGCATGTTTTTCATACTCTTTCTTGTAGGTATTGCAGTGACTGAATGATGCTTCGGGTCTGTTCTGTGTATGGTAAACGCATCATTGTTGTATTCACATGTACCATTCCCTAGAAAATATTTAAGAGGGGAGAGGAGAAAACAAAATCCACTTTTCTGTCACTTCAAGGAACAGAAGCCTGTTTCTGCTTTTGAACCATTTAGTTTTATGTTTTAAAGAAAAATAATTGGATAACAGTCAAAATTTTGCTTTTTAGTGAACTGCAGGAGACATTGTCTGATGTTGGTGGTGAAAGAGATTTTGAAAACCTGAAAACCACCGTGACAGATGGCTTACCACAAAGACTCCAAAGATGGCATGCAGTGGGTGCAGCATCGTACCTTTCAGTGACTAATAGCCACTTGTCTGCAAACTGTTGGAGTAGAAAATTGCACTACAGAATCTTGAATTCCCTCTGTGGGGTTCACATTTGTTACTTTTTAAAATGCAAGCCTTTAAAAGTATTTCTGAAACTTGTTCTTTGCTACCAATTAACAGTCAGGAAAAATGTTCTAGATTTCTACGTACGATATATACAATATGGCTTATGACACTTACTTATCTAGGCTTATGAATACTTATACTACCAGGCTTATGAATAACTTAGTTTCATCAACCTATACACTTTGAAAAAGATTTTGCTTAGTTAAATAAGAATTAAAAAAACCCCAGACTTTGGAGATGGTTGTAGGAAATTTGCTGGTGGTCTTGACATGGGCCATGGCTTTCTGTAGATTATTAATATTTGATTTTTTCTTTTTTTTTTTTTTTTTTTTTTCAATCAGGGCTTTGGATGGTTTAGTTAGAAGGTGGCTTATACCATTTTAGACCATAACAAAAGTTGGGGACATACACAGAAGCTGGGTGTGTTACAGCTTTGGCAAAGGTATCAGATATTTTAGTTCAAGGTGTTGAAGCTCATGCTGTTTTCTTTGTAAATCATTAATTTAGTCTCCACTGTAGCCAGCCTATTAAGAGTGCCACATTCCACTTGTATTAAAAGAAACCCATTTCCTACAGTAGCTTCTGTTTTCTGTACAGTCAGAAAACAGTCTGTTTCTACAAATGCTATTTTAAATATATCTGCACTTGTTTCTTTTTAGATGTTTACTGTAGTTCTCAGAAGACTCAAAGAGTGAGTCTTTTTTTCCATCCTTTGTGGTGTCCTTTGAAGTCAACGCCATGGGCATCTGAGTCCATTCTCCTTAGAGTTCAGAATACAAAGCAAAGCTAGGAGATTGAGGATAAAAGGTAGTTTTCATTCAAAAATGCTTTAGTATGTATGTGTCTTTAGCTAGTATGTGTCTTTGCATTGTATGTTCATTTTGGCTGGATCACCATTATCTTTTCTGATTAAGGTGTGTTTAGAACCTTTTGGATATAATGAATATTAGTAGCTGCACTTGCTTTTTCTGCTACTTCTCAAGAGTCCTGAATTTATATTATACCAACTGTTGTTGGTCTGGATGTAAGAGCAAACATCCATTTTCCTAGAAATGTTTGTATATTCGAGTGATTCAGAGAATAAACTGTGAGTCTAACTGTGCCTTAACTTCCATCAAAATTAATCTGCCATTCCCCTGTAGACTACTGAATTTAAATCCTGTTTATTTACTTGAGGTTATTTGAGAGAGCAAGAAAAGGTGATTTAACTTTAATGTTCCAATGGAATCAACTTGATTATTGAAAATAAGACTATAATGTATATTGGATTTTTTCAATAAATTAGTTATTAAGAAGATAAAGTAGCATCAGTACCACACATTTAACTATTTGACTACAAAATTTTGCAGAAACAATTTTCCACCTTCATCTCTAAGGAACATGGGCACTTTAAAGGAGAATCTCTTTTATTGGAACTTGCTGTTGAAAAGTTGGTGGGCAGCCAGTTAAGCCCAAGACCACTTCAGGTCTTTCAGAATACCACCCAGGGACTTTCACTGCTAGTGCCTAAGGCAAAGCTACTAAAATTTAGCACCCCTAGGAGTGAGAAGTGTTAAGATTTCAGGCAGGAATTTGTACAAAGGAAGCTGCTTACAAGAGTGAGACAAGCATAAGAGGTGTCATGGAAAATCAAGGAACAAACTAAGTATTCTTGAGCAGCATTTTCCTGCCGTCTTGAATGCCCAGTACTGCTTGTCTGGGATGTGCTTTGTAACATGCAGAGAATATTGGCAGTGACAAGATTCTTTGTTGAACGGGCATTTGCAGTAAGTTTCAATTTGTATGTATTTAGCTTGTTCAACCAATCTGGAGCATTTCTGGCTTGGTCCAATACTGAACTTCAAGGTTGGTTGTTTTCAGAAAGGAAAAATAAAAAGACATTTTCTTCTGTAACATAAAGCCCCAACAGGTCTAAATATCACTGTAGTATTTGGACCCATTTGAATGAGATCTAATGGATCTGTGTGTAGAACAGAATTTAATAGAAAGAATCATAAAGTGATTTCCATCAGAGTACTTACAAAAGACATTGATTTACAATCTGACACCATTACAATACAATAATCTTTTAAACTGGTAAGATTTGTAAAATGTTTTTAAGTAGTACTGCTACTTTTTACTACTATTTATTCATAGTACTGAGTAGTCCTACTATTACGATACTTTAAAAAATAGTGATTGCTGTTACTATATTTAATGTTTTTCTTTAATAATTAATTACTAGTACTATATTTGTAAATACTATAACTTTTATTATGCTATTCTGTAGTACTGTTTAATGGTACTGATTTTTCCACATTTGTCAGTATTAATTAGTATTAACCAAGCACTTGCTTTGCATTTGGTAATGTATATTAAAAAAAAAGAAAAGAAATATAGTCTTTGTCAGTATTACCAAAAGGGCAAGAAGATACTTGTATTTTGAGGAGTATTTTCATATAGAAAAATACATATTTATAAAATAATTTCCGATGTGTTTTCTTTTTTCTCCTACCTGGCATTTCTTTCTGTTGGAGCACGTGGGAGCTTCCTGAGCAGTTCTTCCCACTTATATCTGTGTTTCTACTAGTGAACAGGATAACGTGCTTGACCATATATAAAAACGTTGCTGTTCCCAGGGTCCTACAGTGTCTTGCTTTGCTGATGGCTGGCTCTTAGATGTTGGGCTGGCATCTCAGTGTCCACACCTTCCTCTTCCTGTGGCAAATGTATTTGCATGGCAACTGCTGGTGGCTGGTGGTGTTAATCCTCTTCTGTCCTGAAGTGTATTCTCTAGTGTTTTCTTCTCAGATAAAATAATTAATTGGGATGGGAATTGTTCTCCCTATAATCAAAGAACTGTACAGGGATGTTTAAAAATACTTAAATAGGGAATGGTATATATTTAAGAGAGATCCTGGCTCCACTGAGTGTTTTCCACTGAAGAGACCTGTGACTGCATGGCTAAGCCTGAGCACCGGTGGCCATGTAGCTGCAGTAGGCAAAAGAGGGTTTTGGGGGTTTGTTGAGGGATGGGGATAGATATAAGCAAACTTAATTGGCTCCTATGCAGAGTCATATGTTCAGTCATGGCCTGCCTATGGGGTGTCTCTGTCTCCTCATCACCGACTCAGTCAATATTTGTGCAAAGCCAGCAGACCAGTGTGGGCCCAGGCTGGAAGATGCGCTGCTGCTGCTAGTCCTGCTTTTGGCAGGTGAGCACTTCTGAGCTCTCTAAGACAGACAGCCCTGATGGAGAAGCTACAGGGACATCGATGTCCATGACAATTGCTCAAGCCTACAGAACTAGGTTAGAAGTAGGCTGAAATAAACACTACCTGCATTTCAGGAAGGGTTATATTGAGTCTTGCTGCCAACTGCGTTGCTGTAGAGATCCTCTACGACTGGGCGATGCTGCTTGCTCATATGGTTCTAGTCATTCAAGGGTATCTTCTGCTATTAGACATGTAGTTATTCTGTGGCCAAAATCATGGGGAAAGGCTGGTTGATGCCTCAGGAGAGGGGAGAGGACCACTGTTCATACAGTCGCAGATAAAATCCCCTATTTTCTAGTATAGGAAGATATTTAACCATCAAGCACTATTCAGCATAAATATTTTGTTCTCTTTCCTAATTAGATTTTTTTCAGTAAGTGTAAAACTATCTCCTTGTGTTTCCTGCTTCCATGATCAACTTTTATTCTTTTATTCTGCTTGGGTACACTGGATGAGTGAAAACTTTACTCCTACTTGAAAAGGTCTGAGTAATCTTTTGCTTTTGGCTTTGCTAAACATTTGATCTCCTGCTAGTATAACAAAGATATAACATAGAAAATTTATTTTGTCTTTAAACTGCTACTGCAAACAGAGCTTTGAAACACAACTTCTCTTAATATTTTCAGTTCTGTCATACTCATTTAATTATTGATATATGACAAAAAATCATTCCTCTTGTGCTGAGAGTGTGAAGCCACAAGTTGATAATGGGAACTTGATGTTTGCAATATAAAGTGTTGTTCTTGTAGTGTGGTCCAATTACACAATAGTAAAGCAGGGATGTAACACAGCAATGCTGCTTTCCTATTTGTTTCAGTAAGTTTAGCACAGCGGGAAATGTGGCATTCTTCCAAGGTAATGTGTCAAGCTTACAGTTGGCTGGAAGTGCAATGGAAGTTATTCTAAGATTTTGCATGCTGGCTAATAACCCTTCGCTGAACGTATGTGACAATTGTCTAATGAAATGTATTTGATGTCATTTCATTGCAAAGGTTTTATGTCTTCATCTTGAGACATTATGGAATTCTAGATATATTTGAACAAGCTTCTCTGTAGATGCTACGTTTACTGCATCATAGTTTTAGTAATCAAGTATAATTTCTGTATGGTTAGAGATTCTATACGCTCTTTTTCCAAGACCCTGCTGAATCTTAAGAAGTCAGAAGGAACTACTCCATCAATTTGGTCAAATGATTTAAATTTTTCCTGCCTAAAAAGTCCTATTTTTTGAGGAAAAATATATCTAAAATGAAAATGTACATATAACATCAACAGAATGTCTAATTTCTTTTTTTGAAGCCCAGAGAGCTAGTAATGTATCAGAAATTTGGCAGCTGGGAGAAACCAGAGATAGAAAAGTATCATTTTTGGTAGTGACGTTGCTGCTGAGACCAGGGGGTTGGATAGAATTGGGGTCTTAGAATTTTCGCAGTTAGCCTCATTTTCAACTAGTTTTCACATTGCTTTAAAGCCACTTCCCAAGTCAGTACACATCACTATTGTACTGTCGCAGTCAACCCACCACAACTGTCTTAAAGATACATTCATATTCTTGGCAATTTTGAACAGTTCTCAGCAAAATACGTACACTTTATAAAGCCACTTCCATGCTACTTTAACTGCTCCAGGGTATATTTCAGCATGTTTCAAATGTAATGAGGAACAGCCACCACTTACGGAGTATTAGGAAACAGTTCACAGTTTAGGAGTTAACCTTCAGCCTTGTTAGCAGTCTCAGTTACAGAGGTTACTGCTGCATTCTAAAAAAATGTTGGGATTTTTTTTTTGTGAACCACAGATAGCTCAGAGGACCTTAGTTGGTTTCAAGCAGGTTATGGAATGCTATCATAGGTAGAAATACTGGCTGTACTGCACCTGATTTGATGACTATAAAGGTAAAATTTCCCGTCTCATACATTTATTTTTTTTTTTTAACCCTGCTACTAATTTTTCAATCAGCCTTCTAAAAAGAATATCTGACACTTCTTGGTCACAGACATTTTCTTTGTGGTAGTAAGTTTGGGCTCACAGTAAAAACAGTAATTGCTACTAGCATCTAAAGCTTTCCAAAGATCTTTAGTTACATGCATACGTACACCTCTCTCGAAGCATTTCTGAACGCCTTTGGCAGCATTGATCCAGCAAATGGAGGGTTGTTTGTCAGTGGCAGCATTTGTCGTTCCAGGAGGCGTGTTTGTTCCAACTGATTGGAGTTGTTTCAGCACTGACACCTGAAGAGTATATAAAAGAAAATATAGAGCAGAGGAGATGCACAGGGGTTAAAAAGCCAGCCATCAGGCTTGGGTGATGCTCCTTCAGGCAGAAGTAGTGTCAGGTGCCTGGAAAAAAAATGACCACTGACGTAGGTGGGCATCGCTGCTGTGTACTGGTCCGGCAAAGCAAAGATAACTGCAGACAGTTATTAATGGGAGTGAAAAAGGGGATCAATCAGTACTGATATCCCCTAGTAATTCTTACCAGAATCAAAAGCACCAGCAAATTTTCCATGTAGTTAATATAGTGAGCTTGCTGACTGCAAATGTGTGTTGTCTGCATTGAAGGGTCCTTGTGCATCAGAATTGGCTTACACAGTGGGGAGTGGAAGGAGAGCGAGTGTTGAGGGGATGAGGCTACATGCCGATTTGGCAAAGGGTATAGGTTGAATTCCTGAGCTGATAGTGGTGATGATCAGGGTGCCTTTCCAATGAATAATTGAGTATAGGGCAGTCAAATTTTTCCTCTCAGCAGTCACATAATTTGGCATAGTATGTGCCAATATTTAAGAAGAACACACATTTGGGACTGTCCAAGCTGGCTTTAGACTCCTACAGCTGCTTTCAGAGCTCTGAAAACTCTGTGTTGGATTGGAAAAAAAACCCAGATTTGAACATAACCCGTCAGGGGTTTTGGGGACAGTGTCTTGTGGTAGCAAACACAAAAGGAGGATCAGTCAGAGATAAAGATCAAACTACAGAGTGACAAAACATACTTGTCCCTGGATATCCTGGATCAGAGTGTCTGCTCAACACCTTCGTTTGCTTTGATGACTAGTGCTGACACTGAGATGCTGCTGCTTTTTCAGCAACAAAACTCCAGCTGAACCACCGAGTCTGTTATATGTAATGGGCTGTGATTTTTTTTTCACCTCTTTCCTTACAGGCAAACATACAGTGAGAGAACAAGGTGTTACAGTATGTGTTTCTAATGCTATGCAAACAGGCCTGGATTATAAGTGAAAGAAATATGCAAATTCTCCCAATATAAATAGTATCTTTCTTTAATCCAAAACCTCAGACCTACTGCTGTACCAAGCAGAATGACTGGTAAGTTTTAACTCAGGGTTTGTTTGTTTTCCATTGGTAAGAAGTTCCTTCCTTAAATTCCATGATTTAATGTTTTCCAGACGTTCAATTATTGTGGCACTGAATTTTCACTAGTAAATTTACAAGCATTTCAATGTATTGTGTCACAGAGCGTCATCTTTTGTATTTTGTGTGGAACTCCTATCTGGCAGTAGTAGTATTGCAAAATAATGTTGAGTGTTCAGGAGTTGAAAGAACTGTACCTCTCAGATGAAGTGAGAATTATTTGTGAAAGCATAACCTACATGATTGGTGCCCTCCTACATATGCCTTAGTGCTGTATATTTGCTTTTATATTTAAAATTGCCATTTAATGGTTAATGTGGGAAATGACTAGAAGAAGGAAGAAGAAATTTTCAGCATTTTCATGCTGCATCTTGCCTGCAGTTAGAACAATGGGTTAGTGGCACTAAATTTAAGCTAGTAGCTAGCTCATTTTGCTTTACCTTTGCATTCTTCCAGTGTATGGATAATGGTCAGTTAATACCATTATCTCTATTAATTTCTTCTCTTTTCTTTAAAACGACAACAGCAAAAAGCAGTGGGGAGGATTTTTTTTTTCTCATCATCTTCTCTGATTCCAAGTTATTTGTATGTAGAGGGAAGATTCTTTTTGTATAATCAATCTGCTGCTACCCATTTTACTGCCAAGCATTCCTTCTCTATGGTAGCGTAATGTTACCTAGGGAACAGCTTAAAGCTGACACATACAGTGGTGCCACAAATTAATTTCACAGTTATCAGGATATAGGGTGATAACAACAACATGAGCTACTGTGAAATTACCATTGTTCCCATTGAGTTACAGTGTAATTATTAGTTTTGTGGCAACTATGCAAATAACTCATGTCACCACTGTAGGATGGGATGTGCTTTCTCTGATTCAGTACTTTGTGCTTCAGAAGCATCTTTATGTACTATAAACTAGAGCTCTGTGCTTTGAATTGAAATCTAAATATGGTTATATCTTCACACACATGAAAAAAAAAAAAAGAAAACCCAAGGAGAGAAAGAAAAATTAGCATTTAAGAGATTTAAAACCAACATGCTCTACAGTCTGTCCATTATCACCTGGAATTGGATCTGCAAGTGCGTGTTAATTTAACAAGAAAATAATCAAACTGTTATTTTGCTATTATATGCAGCATGAAAGTGGAATTCTTCCTTCAAAAAAGGAGCTTTGGGTTAGTTAGTTTTATTAAGGGACATTTTTGGGGTTCTTTGCTGCCGTTTTATGGAGGCTGTTTTGTAGAAGGGATAGGTAAAGAAAAGTTTGATTACATTATATAGACATATATTGATAGGTAGGAAAAAACTTCTGGAGCAAGGTTAACATACTTTTTCTAGTGTATAATATGGAATCTGTCTTTGACCCTGAAAAATGGACTCTAGTAAAAACAAAGCATCTGCTGAGGGTTAAGGATGGCAGAAGACAAGAAAGTCTTATAGTGTGATGAAGTTGGCACAAGTACTCTTTTGTATCACTTATTAACAGAAATAAGTATGCTTTTGGAGGCTTCCTGTTAGATTACATATTTTAGAAATGTGAACTCAATGGATTGGTTTGTTTTCATTTTTGTTCTCTTTTTGTTTTCCATCCTTAGGCTGTGTTTTTCAAAAGTTCCTACAGAAGCTTAGGTGTGCAACTTGCAGTTGTGTATGGATAGCTCAATTCCCATTCTAGATACGTGGCTAATGACCAGATCTTCAAAATTACTGAGAATTCAAGAGCTTTAACTGTGAAAGAAGAAAAAAACTTTTGAGACATGCTATTTAGAAAACCATCATAGCTTCTATTGTGCGAAAAGAATGAGCAAATGGATTAAAGAAGTCCATAGCCAAGTGAAAATCTGTATGCATATGGTGACTCACTATTGTAAAAATTGTGAGTGCCAGATAAATTTCCCTGAAGGACAAAATTCTGGTGATGGGAACATGGTTGGCTTTTTTTTTAGGACTCGAAGTGAAACTTCATTGAAAAATAATCCTAATTGAATGATACCATCTGATTTTATTTAATTTTTTATTTTAAATTCTTAATTTATATTTTATATTATATAAAAAATGAACTTGGAGAACGTGTTTTCTTATTCTAGTTATAATGACTTTTCAGAGACTCTTTCAAAAAATAGTTTTAAGTTAAATTTGAAGTACTTTTTTAAATTGCAAGATAGCTTGCAGACGGAATGTATTTCCCCAGTTCTCATTATATTACATTGACAGAAATACAGAACAGCTTGATGAGCCTGTTTTTGTGAGAATTGACTTGTGAAGGGAATAAATATGAACAATGTTCTGAAGGAGCTGTCTGTGTCTGTGAGCATTTCTAAAATGCGTATTTGTACTGCATCACCAAGATTTGAGCTGCGGAGGTATGCTGTAAATTTGTGTGAAAATACAACAATTGCACCTTTTTCCCCTGCATGAATGAGCCACATGAATATTGGAGTATTTTGAGGTTACAAAGAGAATTGTAGCAAAGCTATTGAAAGAGCAGGAATAAATCCAAGAGATTATGGAATGTAAAGAAAAGGGCCATGCTGGGTGTCAGTGTTCCAATATATATAATCCAAATTTTTCAAAAGAACAAATTTCTGATGTAATTTCTTTAAAACTAATGAACAGCAGTTATGTAATCATAAAGTTACAAAGCACTATCCTGTCCTGCATCAAAGCACTCTGTTTTTAATTGGAAATACCTAAATTGGTAAGAAAAAGTCACTTCCATGAAGCTCTCGCTGATCTGTCTTTCTGAAGAAAGACAGATCAGCCGTGCCTAAAGGTGAAGCAGTAGTGGGTGTATTTTTCAGTAGTTTCAGTTTGATAGTTGTAAGTTTGCCTTTAGAAAGTCAGTGCCCTGATTCTGTATTGTCTTGAATTTTTTGGGGGCGTCAACACAACCTGCTCAGGTTTTGCACTGACGGAATATGCCAGTACCATAAAACCTCTGCAACTGATGATGTAGGGGGAAGTAATGAGAAGATAAATAAACCTTATGTTCTGGCTCATTTATTATCCATGTGATAAATAATGTTGGAAGAGTGTGTGGTAATTAATGGACTGGCTTCATGGAATGACTCCTGTTTATCATATGGTTGTTGCTCTTTTTAGAGATTTGCTGACAGGTATATTTATTGCAGTATGAGGAGGCCACTAATTAATATGAATGTTACCAAGACTTTGTTAGAATAGTCTAAAAAGTCTGATTGTTTAAAACTATTCTTCTTGTACCCCTCCATTTTTATCAGTTCTAGATATTGAAGAGCTAAGTCAATATTTAATGCTGCATTATTGCTGCATTACTAGTGCAGTAATACTTAACCCATATATGTTTCATTTGAAAGAAACATCTTGGTCTCATTAAGGGTTTCTGGAAAAATTGATGCAATCCCTCTATGTGTTGTGAGGAGTCAGTTATAAAGGTTTAGAGCTGCCAGAGGTGCTCATTGTCCTGGTTTTGGAAGGAGTGGGGAAGTCAGGATCAGTAGATGTGGGACTGTGGGGAACTTCTGCTGTTGCCAGTAATTAACAAGAAGCTCGAATTGATCATAAAAATCAAGTGTTATCTTTCCATATAGCTGATGACCCAAACAAGCCATTATGCTCTAGGTAAGTGTTATGTAGTGACAGGTATTTTAATATAAGTAGACACAATAAAGTTGTTGGATTGTTTTATTAAGGAATCTAAACTTGAACTGTATGATAGACTCTTTCATTGATATGTAAATACAACATATCTCCAAAACTGCTTGTGCAAAAATGCCTAGCAAATTATAGAGATATAGTTAAGAATATTTGCTTGCTGAATAGGTAACATTAATGATTATATTGCTTTTGGAATAATTTGTTTATGGTTTCTTAGGTTTACTGGACAAATAATGATGATTTTGCATTGCATGTGAGACATTTGTTGTTTTAAAACAGCAAGGAAGGGTAGATCTCTTCCTAGATTGTCAAGTAAAGGAATGATCTCAACTCATTAGTTTCATGGATTTCTTTTGCCTCATCCCAATGAGCAGTTTCAGATATCTTGATGGGGAGACAGGAGGGAAGAGGGGCTTTTTTCTTCGGTGTTAACCAGGTAGTTTTGTCCCTTTTGTTTCCTCTGTCCTGTCCCCCCATTTTTTTTTTTTTTTTGTCTTCAGTGTATTTTTTTTATTGTTCCTCATGTGGCCTACCATGACTTCACTAGATTAGAAGGTCTGAGCCACGTTCTCGTAATGCCTTCTTTCTTCATTTGCATATGAAGTTACCATTGGAAAGGTTGCAACTTTCCAGGCTGATCTTACATTTTCTCCATCAGACTCTGGCTGACTGATGAGTGGTCAAAGTGCTCAGCAGAAGTAACCTGTAAGATGAGGTCCAGATCTGACTGCCAGGGAAACAGATTAGGACTTGGTGGTTTACAAAGGGTCAAAACCTACATAAAAGTTGAGTTACTCCCCTGCCACATAGTCAATTTAAACCTCTGATCTGAGGTCTGTAAGCAGAGTCCTGGGAAAGTCCTTCGACAGGTTTTCATGATTCCTGTCAGATAAAGGCAACCTAATCTGATCTGGAAATATAACCCAAGCTATATTAAGTACAGATGAGTGTGCACAGTACTTGAATGGTGGTGTAAGGGTGAGTAAGAACCACTCTTTTTTAACAATGTTGATGGACAAGACAACTGTTATTTTTATGTTCTCACAATTGACACCACTTGGTACTTTGTGGTGTGACTATCCCAGGGTAAAAATGAATTCACATGAGAATGGGAGAAGTCCTTCGTTATGCTTCATTAATTAATTTTTAATGTGGGATTTCTGTTCCCTTCCTGTTTGTCCCAGTGACAGATCCTGAGAGACATGGACATGTGCTTAGTTGAAATAAAACCCTTCTCTTGGAAGTTCCATGTACCAGAAGAGACTTAAAATGGCTTTAAACGAAATTGTCTCTCCTGACCAGACTGAAAACTGTGGTCCTCTTGTTTCAAAAATAACCCTTCTATTTCTTTATGCAGGGCCACTGAAAATTAACAATTATGAGCTGTGCTCTGAAGAATATAAATAGTTACTCTTCTCCAGGGAAACACATATAAATTGGTGCCAAATCTCACTAGATTAAAAAAAAAAAAAAACAAAACCAAAAAACAACCAAACAAAAAAAAAACCTAAAAAACAACCAACAATAAATAACCTAATTCATTTTGGCAAAGGTTGGTAGTATTCTGATCCTTGGCTTCAGGGCCAACATATTTTTCTAGGTCTACACAGAAAGATGTTCGTGTCATTTCTGCCTCTACAGTAAATAAAAAGCTGGATCAGCTCTCTTATGTTGTCTCTGTAATGTGTTCCAACTGGAGTACTATCCCTCTATGCTTGGCAGCTTAGGCAGCTTTTCAGTGGAGCATTTTCTGTTTTTAGAAAGAAAGATTTTTAACCTCTTCCTTGCCCAGAAAGGTGAAGACATTGTAACATTAGAGATTACCTTAAAAATAGAAACAACATCAAAGTCTGAGGTTTATGGACATCAGTATATTTTTGGTTTACCCAGAAGAGTCCTGTGGATTCTGACATATCTTATTCTTGTTTGGGAAATGACTTTTAATTTTGTTCTTCATACTAAGACTATGAGTTGCTGTCTCAAATCAGCCACTTCTGTATGGCATAAATGTCTTCTTTTTAATTTTTTTTTTTTCTAATATGCTCAGTAATCTTTCTCCAAGTTTTTTTCTCATTCAAATACCAAAACCTGCAGGAAGTTTGTTTGTAAAATCTTTTTTCACAGGTCACTTTGCTGCTGTCCGAGGAACCAAGCTTAGTGGTAATGACGTTTTAACTGAAGGCAATATATGGCAATGTACACTCAAACAGTACCAAATAGGTAAAACTCTCTTAGAGCAGAAATTTGATCTCTACCAGCTTTCCTAGAAAATGAGATGTGATTAGGGAGTTCCTTGGGGAAGAATGATCCCTTTCCATTGTCTCTCACTAAGATCTATGAAGAGCTTGCTTTATCTTCTAATTTTGCTTATCATCAGGTTCTCATGGTGGATGAATTACATCTTCCACATCAGTGTTCTATTTACAGCTATGAATTCCCTGCCTCAGCACATGTGGAAGACTCCACAATGTGTTGAGCACTTTGAGCAACCCTGAGAAAGCTCTTACTGTTGCATTTAATTTTAAATGAAGCCTAATTCATATGTTTAAACTTGAACACGTGCTTCAGTGTATGCATTGCATAGGGCCACAGTACTTAAGTCTGTAAATGTAACGTTTTCACTGTATGTAGTCTTTATGTTGGCTACTGGAGATAGACTCAGGTCCTGGGAATTCAGCTCTTGCTTCTTGTGTGATGGTGCCCTGCCGTGTGGCTAGTGACCTGCCCTGAAGCAGCTCATTTGCTAGAAATACTCAAGGGATCAATCCAGAGACTACCTACTAAGAACACTAATACTCCTGTCACACCATAGATAGTCCTGATCCTGTGTGAGTACATTTGTGAGGAGTAGGATTAATAATTAATGCATGTTCCCTCTGTGTAAAATAGGATAATCTCTGACAGATGGTGGTTTTTAACAAGAACACTGCAGTAATTCACATTAGACTAAGCATGTTTTATCTGTGCCTCAAAACTAAAAGATGCTTACATAGATGTATGTAAAGCCTGGATGGCTTTCTTGCATTCTGTTACTGGTCTAGATGATGGACATACTGGATTTTTGGGAGGTTGTAATAGTAGCGATGGTAGTGGGCTTATGTCAAGTTTCATAGCATTATAGAAATGGTCTGCCCTGAGATGTCAGGTGAGTCTATCTGTAGGTGAACAGGTGAGAGGAAAAACAAATGGCTACCAATTCTAACAACTTACTAAAAAATGCAAGTCTAAGAAACAGTTTTTTGTACCAGCTTTACTATTATGTGTTAATATAAACATACAATTTTTAGGGGTTTTAATTTCTTAAATGCCCTTTATAGTGCTGTCAAGGAAACAAGATACTTACCAGTTCTTATTTCTTTTTTACTGAGGCATTCTTACCTAAGATTTAGAGTTCAAATTGGGCACCCATCAGTATGGTCAAGCTGCATGGGCCTCCAGGGAAAGATCATCTGTCTCTCTCTGAACACTGCAGAGGTATATATTAATGAATGATGGTATGGCTGATGTACTATCAGGAGCATGTCCAACATCAGCATCAGGTTGATGTGCTAGAAGGACTGCCTGATGTGCTATAAACAAGTTGGATATTTAAATTCTTCCATTGTTTGTAATGAACTGTTATAAAAAAAGCACACACCATGGCATACTTGTGATGGATGGGTGTCATTGCTTAAATGAAGGCTTTGAATCACAAATGTATGTGCAAGTAGCTATTTTCTTCCATTTGTAAAATACTACGCTAACTATTTCTCAGAATGAGTAATGTACCATATATAGCACTGAAACAGTGTCTAGAAGTGCTTCACATCATGCTAAATAGAAATAGATAAGTCTACTGAGTGCAGCATCTAGCTCTCATCCTTGGAATTATCCATTTGGACCTTTTTTCCTCTGGAAATGTGATTTTGAAATTCTGTACATCTGTTCAATGGAATTTATGTGGTTTTAAAATTCATCAAAAAGTCTATAATATTTTTCAAAGAAATGGACTGATTAGTTAATCAGTTTTTATATTGAGAAGGCTATTAATGTGTGACACTATCTTTTAGATTACCAGGTCAGACAAAATACCTGGTAGTTATGAGACACTGGGGGTGATTATTAAAGTCACTTAAGAGTAAGTCCCTAAAGCCTGAGAGCACCTAAAGGCAGCCAGAGTAATTATGCTTCTCTACAATTAAAGATCTCAACACTATAGTAGGTTTCCAAACAGCTCTTCCTATTCCACATCAAAACAGTCCCTCCAGGTTAACCAAGCCAGATGTACAGAAGGAGCTAGTCACTGCCTGATGCTGAAAGCTAATAGCTTTGTTTGGCATATAAATGTGTGCATTCAAATCCCTTCTCTTCCCAGTTTTTGAGTAAATGATTGAATTTAAGTAAATGCTGTACTTCTACAGCTCAGGGCTCAAACTTAGGTTGTCTGATGGTAGTTGCTGTGGAACTGTGTTTTTTTTTTCTTTTCAGATGGAAAAGCAAAGCTAAGATTTATTCCTTTGTGAGCAGGTTGATAGTGATAACCTTTGGAGAATGAAAGGCATGGTTCTGGTTTTAGTCCAGCCATGTCAGGTATTTAGGCAACTAAACTAGTTAACATCTTGACTGTTTTCCGAGAACTCTCATGTATGCCCCTGCCTACTCTGTCTGTTCATTTAGTGTGTGTTTGCAGCCTGAGCATCTAACTTGGGTCAAACCACTTTACTACACAGAAGGGCAGCTGGAAGTTAGCTTTAGTTAACTTTGGGGTTGCAAAGCCCATTATCCTGCCTTTGCAGATGAAACAATAGTCAGAAAGATTACTTTAATACTTGCATTTTGAATTCATGGGAAGGGGATAGTGTGTGCCTGAATGGGAGGAAAAAAATCTAACAGTCAAAATGCAAGCTAATTCTGTGAATGAGCTGTTATACTGGTAAATGTGAGATTTAGAAGGTTGAATATTCTGAAGTCCCTTTTAAGTTTTGGAACTGTGCAAAGAGCAAATCTTATTACTGTGTCTTCAAGATGGCGTGCAAGCCTGAGCTTGTAATTCAAATAACTTGCAAGATTTTAGGAAAGGTAATTCTGATTCTGGTGGCAATGCAATTAGGTATATTGAAATTCTCAAGATAAGTGTTTTCATTCTAGTCATGTTTGCGTTGAGGTGAATTAGAAACAGCACCAGGGGACATCATCTTGAGTAGCTGGATTCATTCTGGACATTTAGATTCTGTCCCTGTGTATTTTTCACATACCCCATTGCATCTTTTCTCAGTTTTATACACCAAAATGTCTGTTTTATCACAAGTGTAAGCAAGTGAGAGAGAATAGGCAGAGAGGCTAAGACCTGTATTAGTAATTGCATGTCCTTCAGAAATCTCCCTGGCTTGGACATATTTGAGCTCTCACTCGGCTTTTATGAATTTGATTTAAAATCTTCAGATGAGACTGGATCAGTAACTTGGAGTAATTTACAATCTCCTTCAAAGTAAAAATTACGTGTTGTTTTGTGTTCTCTGAATTTTGAATACATGCATCGTTTTACATTGTAATTTCAGTACTAGCATTAAGTCTTCTAAATAAATAATTCCTATGGATACAGTACTTGGCCTTGGACTACAGAAGAGAGATTTTATGATAGGAGCCATCCCAATGTCATCTCTGTTTCAGATGCTGCTGTGCAGACTTGCATTGAAAGCAGCCTGAAGAATGACTGGGAGATGGGTGCATACTGCTTCTCACTCTCAGACATCACTGGGATGAAGCTCTAAGGCCTAATGATTGCTATTAGGTATACATATTATTATTTTGTAGTATGTGTGGGGTACGTATTTGTTTAATAAGTGATTATCTTGGTGCATCTACTGAGCAGAGGCTAAAAGTGGAGTCTGCAGCAAAGAGTGAGAGCTGTAGCAGAGAGAATCAAAAATACTAAGGCAATGTAGAGAAGTGGAAACACAGTACAGTAAAGCAGTGCTCAAAAAGGAAGGGGTATGTATTCCTCCCCACAAGTGAGCTGAAGTATGACAATACAGCACTGAACAAATAATGAAGATAATCTGTAAATTCATTAACATGTATTATCTATTATTTCTCAAGTTTTGCATAGTAATCACCCATAGGTCAATAGGTAATTGACTATAGATTGACAAGTGTCAGCTTTATCTATTTTGTATAAACAAAATAGACTGAGACCAAGAGTAGAAGTTGACCTCTGCAGAGTAAGTTTCACGTGTGCTCTATGTCTGCAAAATTGCTCTCACCCACTAGAAAATATTTTCAAAACCCTAATGGCTACTGTGTTAGATTCTTGTGCAACAGTACCCTGAAGTTTGTTTTCTTTTTCCCATAGAAGTAGATTGACTTATAAGAGTATAAAAAGAATTAAGTTCTGAGTCGTCAGTACGTAGCATTAGTATTACACCTTTCAGCTTTCAAGTTCAGGTTATTTATTGTAACCCAATGAAATGCTCAGAGAGTATTTTCTGTAGTTAGGAGGAGGCTAACTGTAGTTTATTGTAAGAACAAGAAGAGTCTGTTCTTGCTGCACTGATATGCAGCAAGATTACTCTATTAAATATTGTAAGACATGATAGGCTATTCTGTTATTGAAGCAGATCTGGGATACATACTGAAGTTACCAGCCATGCACTCTGCTTGTTTTTATTTCATAGCCTTCTGGTATTATGAAGTTAAGGGAAACCATAAGTACATTTCCATTTTTGTTACTCCAGATATTCCCGGGCTGTCTGTGAACCTGTACTGGGGTGCCAGGGCTTTGGAAAGGATTTGAATAGCTGCCTAAAAAGCAAGTGAAAGCCCAAGATTGATGATACTGCTTTGCAATTTGTCCTTTCTGTCACGGCAGTGTAGTTTGTCAGTATGAGCTTTTATTTCTGTGCAGACAAATTGGATGGGAATTTAACCTGGAAAAGTGATCATTATCGTTATACCATTGTACAAAATTCCCAGTGAATATATGGCTATTATTTTAAGCTTTTGGTTGGTTTTTTTTGTGATATTGTTATGGCACAGTATGGCATTTCCAATGGAAAGGCTGCAGTGTGTAGTCTGTACTACTGTATTATACCTCCATAAATTGCTTTGTGTAAGTTTGTGACTTGCAACTAGGCTGTACTTTCAAACAGGAATAAACTGTTGGTCACCGTTCCAGTACTGAATTGGAGAAGGACAAACAGTTTTCTGTAGTATCCAGTATATGCTTGTTGGATTCTTGTACTAAAGTTTTCTCAGTAACGTATAATTTTTTTTGCTTAGAGTTTGCGGACCCACAAAGAAGAGAATAAGGTAATAAAAATGAGTTAATGTGATAAATAATTTTTTCCACTTGTTGGTTGTGATTTTAAACAACATCTCTGTTAAAATCTAGGTATTGGAATCAGAGTTATTACACCATTAGACAGAAATTATCATTTCACCATGAACTGGATATGACTTTGTTAATGGCATATCTGCCATATCAGTTAAAGAAGTGCCAGATCAAGGTCTATACCTGTGTGACAAAATTAAAAGCTTTAAGTACTTCTGTCCAATGAATACTGATATTTTTTGTCATATGGCAGGTTGTGTTCTCATTATAGATTTCCTAGTGTTGCTATTTAAGAAGAGAGAGTGTGGGTTTGTACAGTGCTGCTGTCTGGAGCAAGTTGGTATGTACTTCCCCCTGAGCTGACAGCTGCTGCACTAATTTCAAGAAGAATCCATGTTGCCTTCCCTGTGGCTTCTCCAGGTGCTACAGTGCCTGGAGGAGGTAAAATGGCAGTAACTTTTACAGATGTCAACATCTGCACCGGAGTAAGGCTCTGTTGATTAAAACTTGGATAGTCTAACACCTTAACAGTAATTAACCCAAACTGCTTGTGACTGTGCACATGACATTTCACATTACAGATAGTTACTTCCTCCCCCCCACCCTGCCCGTAGCAGTTGAAAGGAAATCTTGTCTGTTTTACTAGCAGGAATCCAGACACTTTTATGTGAAATATTTCCAAGTTTCTAAACAAATATTAATTGGAAAACATTCTTTAATAGTTCTCTCAGTCATTCCTCAAATTAATTGAATTTGTTGTATGGTCAGAATGTAGTCATCCTTTGAAAAACAAAAAGATTAGAATTAAACTAT
>VZRU01004514.1:451-64533 GCA_013398155.1 Pedionomus torquatus | reverse complement strand
GGACTTATGTGGACTTCTGTAAGGCCTTTGACTCAGTCCCCTATAACATCCTGATTGATAAATTGGAGAGATACAGATTTGATGGGTGGACAGTTCAGTGGATAAGGAACTGGCTGGATAGTCATATCCAGGTCAATGGCCTGAGATACTGTTCAACATTTTTATCAGTGACAGAGANGCACCTCTGCTACGAGGATAGGTTGAGGGAGCTGGGGCTGTTCAACCTGGAGAAGAGGAGGCTCCAGGGAGACTCCCTCTGTCACTTTCTCCCATTAACTGGCAGCAGGTTTCATTTCATACTTTGAACCGTGGCTTATACCTAAGGATAGTCTGTTTTTCAGCTTACCTTGGTTTTTGTTCTTCGTAGTCTTGATAAACACTTAGTGGTGAAATCTGGTCGGTTTCTATTTTTTTGGCAATCAGGATGTAAAATTGAGATTTATGATAATGTTGTAGCAGCTGATGTTAGGAAAATCTTAAAAAGTTCAGAAAACTTAGACTCTTGCATTTCTTCTGGACTCTCTGGATTCATAAGTGAATAGCCTCAGTCTTAAGAGATGACATTTTCTTTTATAGATTAAAAAACAGATACTCAGTCTCCAAAATGAAGTTTAGTATTGAGTAACAAATGTTTACATTCATGTACCTTTCTTCCCCCAAGTCATTCTAACAAGGCATTTTTTAAAGAATAGTGTAAGTTATAAGATTTTCCTGTGGCGTAATTTTGTAAGTTCAATATTTTTCTTTTAAGAAAAAATCCCCATGTAATACCTAGAAATTACACTATGGAAAAAATATGGTGTAACATTGAGGAGTGAAACTGTCTTTCATGTAATTCTGTTTTGAAAAATGTTTTGTTTTGTTTTTTCTTTTTCTTTTTTTTTTTTTCCCAGTTAAAATATAGGAGGGCATCTGCCAGTCACCATAAAAATAAAGAGTAAGGAAAAAGAAAAATGTTGAAGTAGTGAAGCTATTCAGTGATATCATATTTGAATCCACATGAATTATCAAAAATAAAAGAAAAAAAATTAATTTTATGGCAGAAGACAGAGATACTGGTCAAAAAAATATAAAGAAACTTGTAAGTCCTGGACACAGTGATGCTGGATGTAGTTAAATGAGTTCCAGTCCAGGAAATTGTCAGCCTGTATCAGAGGCACTTTCTGCGATACAAATATTGTGGCAGAGAAGCTGCCTTGTTTCTGGAATAGTGAAAAAAAAAACTATTGAAATTTTAAGTGCTATAAATTGTGTCCTAATGCTAATACATGTGTGAATAAGGTATTATCTGGCAAAATTATTGGCTGCATCTTCCATGCTATCTCAAGAAAGGGGAATTCGTTAGGGTGCAGAAGAGCTTTGTCATGCCAGGTGCTTTTTGGATGGAGGTCGTGGCTGGCACGGCAGCGCAGCAGAGGGACCACAGTGCAGCCAGCAGGATGGTCCAGCAGGAGCCAGTCTGTATTATGGTGCTGGGGATCCAGGGTCTACCCCTTTGTGTGCTTGCTGGTTACACACCTCTGACTGGATGTAGACTGGGGCATTTGTAGAAATGCAGCTGGACCACTTTCCTGGGAGATTTGCTTCTGAAGTCCTCTGCTGATCCAAAGTAAAGTGGTAACACAGATGCACCAAAAGCAAAGCACAGTGTGCCTCTGGCCCAGGTATCATAATATGTAAGGGACTAGTGATGCTAACAGCCTCTTTGGAGAAGCAGTATCATCTCTGCCTATTACAGAAGTAAAACAAGACAAAGTTTGACCTTTTCTAGATCATACAAGCAGCATGTGGAAGAACTCAGAGCTGGAATGAGGTCTCAAAACACGGTTTTGCTTCTGAGGCCTAGAGCAATGCAATTAAAATATTCAAAAACATAAAGGATGCACCTGAGGTGATTCTTTTCTACATGCATATGCTTCAGTAAAAGTAACCCCTTATAGACAGCGCAGAATGTGTCTTATGGTGACTAAGCTATGTATAATTGCTGGAACAAAGAGAGAAGAAAACCACCACGGGCAGGTATTTTAAAGATACTACTGAATGGATTGAAAAAATTTTTTTTCCTTACACTGTCATCTGTTCTGAATATTATGTATTATTGTAGCATGTGTGCTTTGTTGGTATTCATGCATACTGTAGTATTCCAAATGCTTGCAGAGAAAAGTCTGCTTTTACTTCACAATGTATCTTTGTACTATAAAATCATAGAATAGTTTGGTTTGGAACAGACCTTTAAAGGTCATCTAGTCCAATCACCCTGCAATGAGCAGAGGCATCTTCAACTAGATCAGGTTGCTCAGAGTCCCATCTAACCTGACCTTGAATGTTTCCAGGGATGGGGCATCTACAACCTCTCTGTGCAAGCTGTTCCACTGTTTCCCACCCTCATTGTAAAAAATTTCTTCTTTACAATTAGTCTAAATATTTCCTCTTTTAGTTTAAAACCACTACTCCTTGTCATTTCTCAACTGGCCCTGCTAAAATGTTTTTCCCCATCTTCCCATTAGGCCCCCTTAAAGTACTGAAAGGCTGCGATAAGGTGTCCTTGGAGCCTTCTCTCCTCCAGGCTGAACAACCCCAACTGTCTCAGCCTGTCCTCACAGAAGAGGTGTTATATCCCTCTGATTATCTTCATGGCCCTCCTCTGGATATGCTCCAACATGTCCATGTCTTTCCAGTACTGAGGGCTCCAGAGCTGGATGTAGAACTCCAGGTGGGGTCTCATCACTGTGGAGCAGATGAGCAGAATCACTTCCCTTGACCTGCTGGCCACACTTCTGTTCATACAGGCTAGGATATGGTTGGCCTATTGGGCTGCAAGTTCACACTGTTGTCTCATGTTGAGCTTTTCATTTACCAGTACCCCCAAGGCCTTCTCCATAGGGCTGCTCTCAATCCCTTCATCTCCCAGCCTGTAATGATACTGGGGTTGCCCTAACCCAGGTACAGGACCCTGCCCTTGTCCTGGTTGAACCTCATGAGGTTCACATGGGCCCACTTCTCAAGCTTGTCCAAGTCCCTCTGGAGGCATTCTGGCCCCTCCGGCATGTGAACCACAGCGTTCAGCATGGTGTCATCTGCAAACTTGCCAAGGGTGGCTATCAGATTAATATGTAGCATAATATATATAATTTCTTGTAATTTAAAGTTTCCCAACTGTGGAAGCCTCACACTACTCCTCACAGGGACATTCTTGGAGACTTTATTCTCTCTTAGTTCAGAATTTTATTAAAATGCCTACTTTGCAGCTAACCTGCTGCAGCAAATTACAAGAACGGCTACTTGGCTCCCTAGGCTAGAAGTACTTTCTAAAATTGTCTGTAGCACTTAAAGGCAACTTTCAGAAGAGACTGATGGTTAGGGACATAAGCGCTTCTTTGGAGTATACTGCTTTCTAGTTGCTCTTTGGCAGTGTGGGCTCTGTCAGGAAGATCTGTTTATTACCATGCTGGCTGAAAACAGAAATTCTGTGGTCTGTTGTCCCTGAGCCTCTCTATATACCACAGATGGTGGAATTTAGAGATTGCTGTATTTTGAGTTTACTGAAATGAAGTATTTTTGAAAGAATTTAGAAATCTGATTGCATGAAAGGGTTTTGTTTCCTTCTTACAAACTCCCCTTTTATTGAATACCTTCAGAGTTATTAAATAGATTTATTAGCTACCATAGTCACACTTCAATTTCATGTTCCTTCTGTAAGTGTGCATCAGTTGGATGCTTTATATGACAGGTGAAAGTGGAGGTTTCCTTCAGGATAGTTTCTTTTCAAAGTTGTTTGTTTGCAGAGGGCAGCCTCAGGATAGCACTGATGCTTTTGTTAGCAAGTGATTTGTGCCAGCCCCAATACAAATAAAACATTTGATTTGTGCATTCTATTGTAAACAAATGTGCACATGCTTGCTGTCTTCAGATGTACTGTATTTTATCAACATGAGGGATTATTTCTTTTGTTGCAATCTGTAGTGAATACCAAAGATAGCAGTGTAGTAAGCTGTAATAAAATGTTATGAAACAAGGAAGAAAGTTGTCTATGTTCATTTCAGACAAGAAGTGAGAGTCTGCCATGCAGAACGTGTCTTCAAAATGTTGCGTACAATTGGAAAAGGATGGTTTTGGGTTACTCTCTAAGTAATATGTGTGAATATTCTGTTTGGATTCCCATTTAAGTCCAAAAAAAGAGAGCTTCATGTTAACACTGTTTCAAGTTTTGTAACATATTTGAGTGGGTTAAATTATGTTATTCCATGTGGTAATCACAGTGTACAAGTCCCTCTGTTTTGTTCAGTGTGTTTGGAATCTAGTTAACATTCATTAGCCTTCAGGTATTTTCTTTTTTTAAAAACCCAAAAAACTTAGCAGTAAAATAGAATGATTGTTTAATATTTTGATGTAGTATATATACATGCTAAATTACACCTTATTTCCTTTATGAAACTAACACAGAACCTGCTAGATACTCCTTGCATGATTGATATTTTGATGTTTAGATCCAAGAGATCAAATTGATATGAGAATCATTAAGGGAAAGACACTTTAAAAATTAATCTGTAGGATTTGTCATTAGTGTGAGAGCATACTGTTTATTGCAATAATTACTGCTGTAGTTAGATGCAGCAGGTAACAATGTCAAGTGAACTGAATATTATGAACAGTGTAAAGATATCCGGTCTTTCCTCATTACCAGTAATTTCAAACATACTTTCTACTGCTTTGTCTAAAGAACCATGCAAGTAAGACTACTTAGGCTTCTGAAAATGAAAAACACTAAATTTGAAATTGTTGTAGTACTAACAGCAACTCAGCATATCTTCAAAAGTTATCAGAGAATTTTGACAGTGGTGGTCATATGACTTGTCTGAGTTACAAAAAAAATGCAATATTTAAAGAATTGAAATGTCTTACAAATTACACCACTGTCACCCTACATAGAAAAAATATTCTATTACCTGGTGTAATACTGATACTTACTATTGAGGCTACATGTATACCTAGAGAATTTTGAAAAATGTTATCTTCTGTACTATGGGATTTTATGCTAGAAAGTGTTTCTTTTGACATGCAAAAATATAGTTGTTTTTTTTTTTTCAGTAACTGTATGCAATTCTTTCTCATGCAGGTGTAAAAATCCATACAGTTACCTTGGTGCTCTAGCCAATGTTCATTTACAAGTGTATGATATGAAAACCAAAAGTTGATGTAACTTGATGGTATTTATTAAAACATTATTCATTTCTTAAAGTAGTTTTTAAAGATGTCATTGAGGAACTCTGAATCTTAGTGACTTCTAGATTTTCTGTTTCTGTTTACACTTTATTTTTTTCTTTAAAAATGTCTAAAAATTGAACTTTTTTTTTTTACTGTTATAGTAATGTCTGTGACAAGGAGTCTTCACCTGACACTCAACAGTCTTCCTGATCAGTCTAAAGTCTGGGTAGCTCCTTGAGTTGCCTTCACTCCTCAGAATAAGCATGAGTATAAATAGCAAAAACACTGCTGAAATTTCTTCCTTGGGACCATGTTTATATTTGCTTGCAGCAGCAAATTGAAAGTTCTGCTCTTGATTTAAAAAGTGGAAGATCAGAAAGCTTTTGTCAAATTGAATAAGACAACAGCATCTAACCTGATGGTCTAGTGGAGCACCCAGGAATGAGCGATAAGGTATTTGCCTTGGAGGCTTGTATGCAAGTGGTGTCTGTGCTGTAGGCTGCTAAAAGCTGCTAACGTGTTCTGTTTCTTAGTCCTTCACTGTCAAAACTGAAATAATATTTCTTTGCCTTACAGCTTTTGGGGAGAGAAATACAAGCCAAGAGTGAGAGATGTTCAGGCGATGTGTTGATGCCTGCCTAGGTAAATGTAGGGGTATAAACAGGCTTTTTGTACAGGTGTGAACTTGCCTTGTTCAGAGGTCAGAGCTGATTCTGGTTAGCACAGAGTGAAGCTGTGATTACCGTGGCTCTAGGTCTGTGATAATAAAACCTAGGGAGGGGAGGTAGGGAAAAAGGTCTTGAGCAACCAGGTCTAGTGGGAGGTGTTCCCGACCATTGCAAGGGGACTGGAACTAGATGATCTAGAAAGTCTCTTCCAACCCAAACCTATTTATGATTTCAGGAACTACACTTCTGCATTCAAAACTGCAACTGAACATTTTCAGGATGAACTCTAATCACTGGACTCACAATGCAGACAAGAAGCTGTGGTTTACAAAATAGTATTTTTGAAAATGGCTCGTTGGTTCACGATACTTGGTTGAGGTATCACTTAGCACTTTTGTGTGTTGGTTAGTGAGGCAAAAGATGCGTCATTCATTTTAAAGCTGGGTTCTTAGCCTACAGAAGAAACAGTGCTTGTTTCTATTAAAGCAACGGCAATCTGTAACTGGACAGAAAAAATCAGATGAGCTGTGTTATAAAAATATTGTAGAAATAAGTTTGTCAAGTAACCAAAGATGTATCAATACAAAGATTTCATTTTATACACTTTCATAAAAAATAATGTGAAATTAAACATTTGCATTTTGAAATATGACTCAAATACCTGTTTTCTTTTAAAAGGAAAATGTGGAAATGTGGCATTTTTGACAAATCGGCAAATTAACAGTAATACATTTACAACAGCACTGTGGGTCTCTGAGCTGTAAATGCCAGTTCCAGAATTAGCATTTCTAGCATTCTGAAATGCTTGGGCTCTTTGAACAGGTTTGGCTTGAGAAGTTGGTCCTAGCAAGTGTCTGTGTTAGTTAACGCTTGCTACTGTTGTTTTATCTTTTTTCTCTCCCTTTTCCGTAATCCCCATTTTTCCCTGCTTATCTTCCCCCCCTACACCCCCAGGGATACAGTGTATCAGTAATTTAATTTCTTCTTTCTCCAAGAGTAAGGTGGTAATATCATACTTTATATTCATGGTAAATTAGTAAAATATTTAATAGATACTAGCACAAGCCATTATGAATTGACTATGTAAAAAGGGGAATACTTGAGGGCATTTGTCACACATAATTCATAGATGCCAATTAAACTCTTTCTTTCAACTCTTTTGGTTGGGATGGTTTGTGTTCCACACCCTACCTTACTTATATTGTGAGAATGTGGAAAATGCTGGAATTTGTGATTTTTTTTGTCTTAATAGATAGAAAAGGTACATTAAAACACAACATCTAAAAATAACTCTGATTTTTTTTTGTTCTGTTGGAATATGAAAATTATTTGAACTATTCATTATTATTTCTAATATTTTTATTGTGAACTCTGGCCATGAGATAGATGAATTAACAATAACTCTTATCCTTCCAAAAATGATGGTGAACCATTACTTTCTGTCTTGCAAAGCAATACTGTGAACTATAGTTGAATAATTATTTGGCTGAGTCTAAAACCAAAACATGATGTTTAAGTTTTCGATGCAACTTGCCTCTATTATTGATTTCTCTCTACAAAGTGATTTAGGCTTATACTATAGAAAAAGCATGTCAGAAAAGGGTTAAGGACAGGTGTAATGTTACTGGTGTGTCAGTAATAGCATTCATCCATCCAGTGAAGGAATGACCTCAGTTTAAGATACATGAATATCTAGTGTTGTTAGGAGGTATTCAGAAAAAATAGCTTTATATTTTCATGCTAAGCAGAAAAATGCTGGTGATAGTATAGTGTACTTACCAAGCTGATGTTGAGAAATATGTCAGGAGGTTGTGTAGAACTATTTTCAGGTTCAAAGTAGTCACCTAGAATTTCATTTGGCCATGTAATATTGTTTGTCCTCACAAAGGCAACAAACATGCAAAGTGAAGTATAAATTTAATGCATATTTTTAATTATGTGCCAGAAAATTGCTAATTTGCACTAATGGTAGGGAAACTCTTTTATGAATTACAGAAATGTTCAAATTAGCAAGCAAACAAACACCATTAAAAACAATAACTGATCACGTAATGTTGTTAATCTGTTTTTACATTTGTGGTTCAGTGTCAACTGTTTATGCTAGTACATTATCTTGCACCACGCTAGTAAACATACTCAAGTATATTTTAACAAAGATCATGCTGTGTTATCAGTAGCAGTCACTCCTTCCTCTTTGTTGAAAAATGGGAGCTTTATATAATATGTTGTGCATATTTCTATTACTTTTGTTTGAAACCGTGGTCAGAGTTTTGCATGGTCATGTTTTGTAAGCACAAATTAGTAGAATGTAGGTTGCTGGATCTTAGCATTTGTAAAGCACCAACATGGATTTGTGGAGAGATCTTTCATAAATACAGACAGCAATTCTGCTCTTAATTACAGCAATATTTTTTTTTTAAATTTTTTTTTGGCACTTGAGGAATTGATCTTTTTATTTTTCTCTTTGAGAAAATAAGCTGTCAAAAGCTGTCAAACTCTTGTCTCTGAAAAGCTCGTGGTCTTCAAAGGGGCTGAAGAGGCAAGTCATGGATAAGGAAGTGAAGGGATAAAGAAAAAGACAGAGGTCTTTTACTGTTCTTTGTTCCTGTCTAATGCAGAAAGACAAACATGTCATGATTGGCTAAATATCCCATCTTCTCATTATGCAAAAAATTGCTAGAGAGGGTATAAAAGAACAGAGGCTACTTGCAAGAATGCGTTTCTAGTCATAATGTGTCTAGTACATTTCAAGCCTATAGTGAAATGGGAATTTAGAGAGTGGATAACTCTATCCTTCTGCTATTCTAGGCTTACAAAAGAAAAATCAAATTGTATTGACTGAATTACAAGTGACTAAACACCCTCTACTTGCATTTGTCGTCTTCTGTTCCACTGCTTTGTGTTATGTAATTGAACACGTATCAGCCACACAACTAATGCACAAGTGAAGTGTTGGTTTGAATTTATATCTATATTCTTTGTTGAACTGCATAGCTTTTTCAGAACTCATAGAGTGAAGATGAAACCTATTTAGTTGCTAGTACCTTTAGGTACTTCTGTTGACTGAACAGTGTTTAACACCATCTAGTCTCTCAGAAAACACGGCCCTTGAATATACCTGGATTGGTAAAATGGGGATGGAGTGGGATTCTAACATGAAGTATCTTTCCTTCTGCTGCTTAAAGTTTGGAAGCCATTATCAAGAGAAAGGAATCCGATAAAGCAGCAGTATCATTCAAAACTCTCACCAGTCTACAGTAACCCTACATTGGAATATATCCTGCTGTGATTAGATTCTGGCCAAGGATGGGGAGGAACTGTAGCTAGGCTTGCCTGTTGGCTTCCTGGAGCCAGGGTTGCAGGAATGGAGCAGACTGACAGTAGTAACCATCAAAGAGGTTCTCCTGTTGGCGTCACTCATGGTGAGAGCTAAGATCTAGGGGAGCACTGAAGGCTTTTAGCAATGGTAGTACTCAGGACAAGAAGAGTGGTGGCTGTGCAGTGATAAAAAGGGCATGGGTAGAGACCTTCAGAATCCTTACTGCAAAGAGCTTTAGTAAGAGTTGTCTTAGACTGCAGGGATCCTCTTTTGTCATTCATACACAGCAGAGAAAACAATTAGCTGCCCTCACTGTTAAGGAAGAGGCACATATGTAAGGAAGCTATACCTGTGATTGTGCTGATATCATAGGCTGTATTGTAGTATCCTAATAATCCTGAGGCATGAAGCTGCTGGAAGTTATCAGATGCATTCATCAAACCCTAATGCTTCTGGATTAGAAAGCACAAAAATCACAGCTCCTAACCCTGGAATGCAGGAACAACTGGGAAGTTGCTAATGTGTACTCTGTGTGTTTTTGTGTAGAGAGAGGAGGTACTAATAAAAAGTGGAAGCAAAGAAGCACTTCATAGTGATTCCTAGGCTTTCTGAAATGTCTCTGTGTGACTTGTCTGAGGAATGCAGTATTTGCATCTTTGTGGAGTACTTTTTATGTATATAAATTCTAACATTTCTCTGTAATTGTTTTCAAATAACTGCATAAAATAGAATTGCCAAAAGGCAGACATCTGCTCATTTGTTGTAAGAGACGCTATCTACCAAAAGAGAATATTTAAATCCTTCCAACGGGTTTTTGAAAATGCAATGCCTTTGGGAAATACGAAGAGTATGCTTTTTCAGTTGTACTACAGTTACAGTCCTGGGATTGTTATATTTGGTCTAGCAATTTGAGTGTGTTCAGAGAAGTACAATGCCACATATTCTAGAGCAAGTAATCTGTCAAACCATGGTGAATTAACAGATTAATGATTTTTATATTCATCCTAAAATTTCTCTAAGATGTGTTTCTCTGAAAAAAACCTACCCATTTCTTTTAATACTTTCCAGACAGCACTTAACTGCTGAGCCATCCCAGAAAATGTATTCATTCTTATGCCATTAGCTTCAGTATGGGAGGAAATGTGACAAATACTTTATCTTTTATATAATCTTCTTAAAAGGCTGTGAAAATTCTCCCTAATTTATCTGTAAAAGTAAAATGAAAAATGTGAGGTTATTTGTGTCTTCCTTTTAGCATCAAATGTTTGCCCTATTTTTGCAAACACGGATGAACCAATTTTGGTCTAGTTGCCACCTAAGTCTTCATGACATTAGCAGTGCCTTTTCTATGTTTAGCTAGTAGATGGAGTTTTCCTTGCCAATGTACATCCACTTAAATGGCCATGCTTCAGTGTTCAGAAATCAAACCCTTTTAAAAACATGTTCAAGTGGCTCTGTTTGAAAACTCTTCTATATAATACTCACATATTTACATCCTTTAGGTACTGTTATTTTAACTTTAGTGTCCTTTTATTTACACTAATTTTGGAGTAAATAGGAATTTAATTTATAAGGAAAATGAATATTTGTGTCACTCCTGTAACCCTAAATAACTTGAAAGACATAAGAATGCTTAAATTTTTTAAAGTTTGGCTTATCTCTGTAGGAAACCTCTAGTGCAGATAGATAAGCAGACATGAATTTGCCATTTTTAAAGGCCATTATTCAATATACTAGGAGAAATTGCAAAGATAGTGTAAACCTGTTAGGTCATCTAGTCCAGCCTTCTGTCCCTGTAACTTTACAGTAGTCTTGGTTGGTGAGACTTTAAAGGTTGAACAGTTGTCTTATATCCCCAATTAAGCAGTATGGAAGTACTAGTTTTTATGCTCTTGATGAATGAAAATGTGATAATGCAGAAGTATGCAGTACCGTGCTTCTGTGAACCAGCCTTTTCATCAAGAGGGGGTCAGATTCATAAATTTATTTGCTTGCCACTAAGATTGATGGGAAGTGAGCCTGCATATTGCCACTACTGTCTCCGTAAGTTCTGGTTAAAAAAAAAGGAAAGAAAAAGAAAAGCCTATTGTATTTAAATTATCTATTGGTTTCATGTAAATATCAATAGTCTGGAGAGTGACTTTTGATTGTCATTTATTTACATAATCATACTGTGAATGTTGTGAAATTCTTCACAGTAAAGGTGATTATAGCAAAATCTAGATATAGGACTGAATGATATTTGTGTGCTAATAAGTTAGTGTATTTACTTCTTGTAAATAATTAAGACTGAATTTTCAACTCTCTACTATTGATACGTTTCTTAAATTTTAAAGTCAGGATATTAAGAATGCAACTTTGATTCTTAGTGTAATCTGTACAGAGTTTCTCTTTGCTCTGTGCTGACCTCTGTAGTTTACCTATGTAATTTCTGTTATTGTGTCGTAAAGCTCATTTCATTTGCTGAGGGGATACTGATTTTGAATCTGTAATTTTTAGTAAATCTAAGGTAGAAAAACAAAGCCAAATGATTCCCTTAAACAGCAAAGCATACAAGAAAATTACACCTTTTTAAAAGATGCTTATATATTGTAGACACGGATATATGATTTTCCTATGTATAAATTATATGCTCTTTAGAGAATTAGAACCAAAATAGCAAGCGTATTTCCCTTTTTCTGGGTCTTAATGGTTGAACATATTAACAAGTGACAATGTCACTTATTAAGATGTCTTAGACAAACCTCTTTATTTGCAAAAGAAGATGGAAGAAACTCATTGTACACATGCAATTTCTAGAGAAAATATTAAATCTAAAATTTCTCTGCTGAATTCTTGCAGTTTCTACTCCAGTAGGTCCTCTCAGGGAAAAGACATGAGCTTCTCAAATACGCAGCTGTGTTTCCTCACCGTTTTAAGGTGACTAAAAGGATGAGGAGACTAGAGCTGTTCCTACCAGTCTGGGCGCTGAGAACTTGCTTCTCGCTTTAAGTTGGTTTAACCTGCTTAAGGGATTTTATTATAAGCAAATGAATGGTCTAACTGAGCCCCACTGGGGTCTACATGTATTAAAATAAAGCGCAGTTAAGCAATCTGATGATGATTAGAGGGTTCACCATATGACAGGATTGAGCTTTACTAAGGATACTCTGACTACAAGTTTAAAAATTTGGAAAAAGATGGTTGACTGGTGTCAGTAACTTTCCTCCTTCCTAGAAGGAAACATTCTTCCTAGAAGAAGCATCTGTGTCAGGTTCACAGTGGAAATGCGACTGACATCTTAGTTTTCTCTGGAATTCTAAATTGTAGCAGCAGCACAAAATGGAGTGTGTGTTTGTGGGTTTTTTTGTTTATTTGTTGGTTTTGTTTTCTGCAAATCTGAAAGCAAGGGAAACTGAGACTTTTGAAACTTTTGTTTCGAATGCAGACTTCAGTGAGGTAATTTGTGCTTTTGTCTGCTTCCTGAGTACCCTCAGCGTAGGGTCAAATACTCAGGTGACACCAGTGGCAAAGCCTGCACAAACCTCCATGGTCTTTTACCCTCTTTCCTCCCTTGCCCCCACTAATAGCACCATGGGGTTGGTGGTGGTGGGGATGCAGTGGGTGCAGGGAGCAGTGAAGCCTGCCTTGCTAGTGGCTGGGTCCTAGATCAGCGTCTCATCAGTTCTCTGGGCAAATGGTGGGATGATGGTAAAAAGAGAACCAGAGAACTTTGGAACTCAGATCCTAAAAATAAGGGAAGTGTTGGCTTATTCTGCTGTTACTGCCTTTCCCCAAGACTAATTCTGCACAGAGGTTCTTTGTTTAAATCATTCTTGCGTTAACTGTGGTGGAATTGCTGGCATGCTTGAATTGCAAGACAGATGAGTGTTAGTGCTATTGGTCTGATCATTAGAGTCTCTGGTGCTGTAGGAAGGAAATCAGTTTCTCCTGGGTATGTAGTTTTTCACTGAGAACATTTTCTTAATTTTTCAATTAATGCATTTTAGTTACATTATAGTTTAGCATAGATTGATTATATATGTTATTATTAAATGTATTAAATGGTTTAGTACAAATGATGTAATAATACAGCTGGATGTGTGCTCCTGTTATTAAATGGCGTATTGTACAGAGATAAGTGTTCTATATTTGCAAGATGTGCGTAGGTGACGAAGGCATTTGGGGAGAAAAAATGTTTGTGACTGAACTCGTAAAGCGTATTTTTCCTGAAGTGAACCCAAAGGAGTTTCATTGACATTAAGACAAACAGACAACAGGTGTTTCATCTTTTGAAAAGGTAATTTACACAGGATAAGAATTATGCCACATAAAAATAATTTCTCCCCTCCTAAAAAGGCTAGAAATAATCCTTGATATAAGTCAAAAAGTCTGTAACACTTCAGGGAGAATAGTCCGGGTGAAAGAAGATTATTGTGTACAGGGCAAGCTATAATAAAAACTGTCAGTTCTGTCAACCCTTCTGTCTAAGGTCTATAGAGGATTAAAAGGATATTGAACATCATGTAACAGCTGTCTCCCATGTGAAAGGGATCACTATTGTGGTGAACATAAATGTACCCATTTAAAAAACTCCATAAGGCGAGGTGTGGCTCAGCCACAAGTGGTTGGTTTGGCAGATAAAGTGCTGCTTTCAAGGGATTGCAAGAGCACAGTGTGAGCTCTAAATAGATGGCATGGAAGTTTTGTCGACAAATGTGTTTCTTGTGCATCTTTCGCACTACTGGAGTAATACGAGATACCATCAACTGTGACATAAGCAACAAATTATATTGTGTTCCTATCATGTTGAGAAAATATTAATTAGCATGTAGTTTGAAATGTAATCCACACTTCCAGTGAAGTTGCAAATTGACTTTCAATTACTTTTTTTTTTTGTAGCCCTAAAAACTCTAAGGCTTAAATAAAAATATGTTGTTGACAGTAATAAAACTTTAACTACACTTAGTTTTTCTAGGTCAGTTTAATGAATTTTGAATGTTGATTAGTGTTTTTGAAAACACCAAAATTTCATAATGCTTAACATGAAACAGAAAATGGAAACAATGCTTAGAATGAATATTGCTGTAAATATGTAACATTTAAAGGCTTTGTATTTGAAATTTAAAAAAAGAGTTCTTACAGCTCTGAGGTGAATGGGAGGAAATAGTCTACCTGATATATCCTTTACCTGAAAGGTGCGGGTTTGGGTTTTATGTTGTTTGGTTGTTTTGGTTTGGTTTGGTTTTCTTTTTCTTTCTGTAAGAATGAAGTATGAAAAATGGATAGCTGTCCAGATTAGGGAACAGATTCCTCGTGTACAAGTAAAGGTGGCCCTCAAATTCTGTGCTACAGACTTTACTAGTTGCAGTATCTGCTTTTTCCTAAGCATTCATGTGTTTGACCAGTTGTGTGGCTATAAAGATAAAACTGAAAATTAAACTCAAGATAGCTAGGTCCTGCTTGGAAGGAGTTCACAAAATCATTTTTTCAGAGAGCAATGGTAACTTCTTAGCCAAACACTTCTTGAGAGCAATTAGGCCATGGAATAGATACAAGATGTGAAGGCCGATTGCAGTACCTAAACTTAAATTCTGATTCTAATGGAATATTTCAAAATAGAAATTCAAGCACCACATTTCGTGTCTTTTCAGTTTAAACACACCTGGTAACACTCCATGTATTATATAACACTGTGTAAACTCAGAGCTCATAGGATTGTCTTAAAACTTCCAAACTGTAGCATGGAAAAGATTGCAACAAGATAAGAAAGCCAAATCTTATACAGAGCATTTTTTAAATACAGGTTGGAAGGAAACGTGCAAAAGAAAGAGACTTGTTTTTATTGTTTTTTTTTTCAAATCAACCCCAAATCCCAAGACCACTTGTCAGCTTTTAAAGCCCGTGGACAAATCAATGCATTGAATTTTTAAAGCTAATTGAAACCGATATCTAGCTTGTTGTTCATGGGAATTGCAAAAATGTAGCAATTTAAATATGACCTTTTTGAAGAGGTACAGGAATACTGCCCTAGTCTGGGACAGAATATCAATAAAGAGGCCTTATTAGGGAGGTGCCACAATATAGAGAATGGTATATAACTGAAGTGATGAGAAGACCAGGAGTCTCCCGGGCACATCAGGTATTTTTGCCCTGTTTTCTGTAACAGACAGCACCCAAACTGGTAACTGCTGTTTGAGAATAACCTCAGATTTCTGTTGGTGGGAAATAGGTTGATCTTGCTGGGACTCATAGCTGCTGCCTCTGTATTATCTAGAGCTAAATTCTGACTTTCTCTCTGACTGTTACCTGATGTAAACCTAGTGACACCAGTAGTGTCAAAAATGAGAATCAGAGCAGCATCTGATGTACCATAATCCTGGATGGAGGAAAAATTGATTATTACTTTTAATAACCCCTTCCAAACAATAGTATGCCGATAAAAGAAACGCTTGTCACTTGGAAACAAATGCAAGAAATGGAAAAGAAGAACATTCAAATGAAAAATCAGAGGTCCATTTTGTGTCTCAAGTTACAGAGGCCCAGGTGGAATAATTGTTGCTGGTAAAAGTATGTAGATGGGTTTTGTGTAAGAGAGGTATGTGGTATATGAGTCTGCACATATGTGTCAGGAATGGTGTGGTTGACATATCCCATTTAAGATCTGCCACTAAGGAGGAAGAATAAATAGGTTTTGACACAGACTGGAGTTCATGCCTTTATATAATCTGAGGGCATTCTTCTACTCCTGCACCATGGCAATAACTGTTTGTGGGACATTATAGTAACATCTTTGGTTTGCACTTAACTGCAATATTTAACTAGTAAATCTTCAAAGAAGAACTAATCTGTTTGGGAGTGAATGAGCTAGATTCTAGTGCTGGTGATGTTAAAATAAATATATTTTTAGTAATAATAGTGACTTGGTATGAACTGCATATAACATAGTTAGTAATAGAGGTGTGAACCATTTTTATTATTTTCTTGTTTGCAAATTGAGTCTATGAGAAAGAATAAGATGGTTGAAAAGATCTGAATTACATATTAAAAAAATGTTTTGATTTCTGATGTGCTATAGGATGCTACGGCTTTTCTTATTTGGCCTGTACTGATATACATGCTTTGTGCTACAATATCCAGTAAAACATGCTGCTTTTTCTATTTTTAATCAACTCTAATTTATATAGCAGTTTTACTCTGTAACATTATAAATTGGAGAAATAAGATTAAAGTAATGATATACAAGCTATATAAAATTTAGTGGGTGAAAGGTAGTAGTGCTTGAGGCTATATTGCAATGTGGTAAGTGAAAAATTCTGTGCCCCACTAAAACGGCAGGAGGAATTTAAGAGCAGGTGGAATATGATTTCCCATGAACTAACTTGGAGTGGGCTTCTCGCCATGGGTTGGTGTTCAGAGCACTACCTCTGAGCTGACTACAGAGCTCTGCCTGGCTGCATTCCTACCATTCAGCAAGGGCTTAGGAGGAAATTCCACCAATCTACTTTCCTTCTGGTAGGCTCAATTTGTATATATCTGCTCTCTGAGAAGACTAGCATGATTCTGAGTATGCTGAAGAGATGTCGAACAGCAAGGACACTTTTAGTGTAGGAGCCTCCCAGAAATGGAGGTTCTGAAGGGCTTGGATGGTAGATGGCAAGAACTCAGAAAGTGGACTGAAGAGAGACTGGATTGTACTTTTCGACATCATGGTCATAAATACCTGTTGTCCGATGTTGGGTCATGCTTTTTTTGTCAACAGTATCCATTAAAATTGAGTTATACTGAAGAATGATAAAAATTTATAGGACAGAGAAGTGTAAAAGTTTCAGATGAATGGTGAAAAAGACTACAGAAAACAGAAAGACAGCCAAGCAGATGCAAAGAGAGGAGGACAGTTCCTGCACTCAAGGGGGATTCAGAAGTAGATGTGAAAAGAAGTGTTATGGTTGTGTAGGGAGCCAAAGAAGAAAAGAGAAAGATGAGTCACTGATGAATGGAATGATTTAGAGTCTATGTCCATATGATTCACTACCTCTTAAGTGTCCGAAAATAACCTTGTCTGTAAGTGCCATTATCTTGCACTAGGGTAGGGGGCTTTTGTGACTGAAGACTAACTTTCAACTCAGAGCATTTTTTCCCTTCAATAAAAAGCACCTCTCTTACACCTCCTGTAGCTGCCAGCAGCAATGTCATCTCTATCTCTAGTCCTGTAGAGTGCCTCTTCAAAATTTACTTCCCCTGGTCATCTTAACTTACTTAAAGAGGAGTCATTCTAATTTCTGTCAGGCCTGCAGAAGGCTCACAGAACCCCCAGGTGACTGTAGAGGCAACAGCGATGATGTGGGAGTCTTTGCTTCTTTCTTCTGATGTGAACTAGTGTTGCTAATGTTTGTGACAACTAAATACTTTGTTTCTTACAGTACCTGTGCATTGCTAATGGACTGGGTGTTTCTCTTTGCGGTATTACATATCCAGGGCTGTGATACCTGCTTGCTTGTATATTCTATATTCACTGCCTTTTATACAGTTTTTGATGCCCTTTGTGTTCGGAGGCATTTTCTGAGGTTTTTATCTGTTTCTCTTGTGGTCCAAAATTATGTTTGTAGTTCCTTCTAATTTAAGACTATTTTGTGTTCGTTGTTACATTGCACATACATGACAGACTTCTCAGTCTTGCATATGCTTCTTGACTCTGATGAAAAGAAATATTCCTCTAAGTATCATTTGCCTTTGGTAGTCATCAAGTCCTAATATGGGCTATTATTGTGGTTTGGTATTTAAACCTGGCAATAAAATCTCCCCTTTGCCTTTTCTGCTCTTCTATCCATTGTGAAATGTATTGAAAACAAAAGGTGTAGGTTTTTTGTTTAATTGCAAATTTTGGTGGTTTGGTTTTTTTATAAAGAAAGTTGTTTGTTTGTTTGGGTTTTTTTTTTGTTTGTTTGTTTGTTTGGGTTTTTTGTTTTGTTTTTTTTTTTTTTTTTTTTTTTTTTTTACAGCTGCCAGCAGTAGGTTCTCACCAATGGCTTTCCATTGCAGTAGAGGATCTTTATCCTGACATCTCTCTTAAATGAGCATATATATGTCCAAATCTCTGTTTAGGGTTGTCCTTGACTCTGTTTAAGTATAGCAAGATCAAATGGGGAGAAGAAAGCCTAAATTTTTCAAGATTAGCCATAAGTGTTAAAAGGATTGAGCCTCAAGAGAAAAATTTGTGTGATGCTCTTCACTTCTGTCATCAAAGGTGATGGGCATTCAACTTGGGAATTACAAATTTATCTGGAAATTATAGATTTATTTCTTCCTTATGTGTGGCTTTCTTATTCTGCTATTTAGTTACAATCCCCAACTCAGGCTTTGGACAGTGGTTCGAAAGACTTGGAACTGAGAAGAGCCTTGGCATCAGAACTGGGTCTCTTGTGCAAACTGGTCTCTGGTTTGTTGGGTGGAATCACCTCTACCATTCTGTTAAAATTAATTGACCAAAGTCAGGAAGTGGATACAGAGCATCATTAAGAGATCTGTGTGAAACAGTTACATGGTTATCTGGACTATTTCTCTGAGCAGTTTTAGAAACTTCTACAAATAGTAGAGCTGGAAGCCTTTTTACTAAATGAATGTTTGTGCCCTGAAGAAACCCATATAAATGGTTTAGGACTTAATCTGTTTGTAAAACCTCTGCCAACAGTAACCATGATAAAAATTATTTGGCCTGTTTTGTGATACATGAAAATTTGATAGATTATCAGCAGTGATCTGTTGTGGAATATTACTCCAGATTATCTGTTTCACCCTGGCCTTTCAGCATAAATGTGATTGCACTTCAGGTAATATTATTGCCAGTTAGATAGACAACTGTTTGCTGCAATTTTAGGTAACGATATAACTAAATTGCCCTTCTTTGTTTAGAAGCAAAAATGTGTTAAGAGCTGGTCTAGACCCAGAAATGTGATGTCTGTTGGTCAGATATTTTAACTTCAAAATAAAATATTTTGTAATATTTGAACAATTAAACAGTGGAAACTATTGAAAATTAATCTTTGGTATGGCTTCCTTTTCTCTTTTTATTCAGTACACAAGAGTAAAGAACTGGTTCCTAGAATAATTTTTTCCTAAGGGAAATTTTAGTACAGAAATTTGTTACTTTTTAATTCATTCTTTTCCTCATTTGCTTCCAGTTCCTTTCTATGCATAGGCATGCCTCATGATTTCTTGCCTTTTTTTTTTTTTTCCCAAAGGGTAGCATGTGTTCCAGAAATTTCAAACTTTCATTTGTCCATTCCATTTTTCTTTTCTATTAGATCAAAATTAGTGATATTTTTTTTAAAGTGCTCTTTCCTTTTATTGTCTTCAGATGTTTGCAATCTATTGTGCTCTGTGTTCTGTATTTTGTGGGTTTTTTTTTGTTGTTTTTTTTTTTTGTTTGTTTGTATGGTTTTTATTTTATTATTAGCACCTGTGCTATTAGAGGTCAATGGAGTCAGTTTGTGCACAGTTGTTATATGTGCACAGTTTTAGGTGCTTATTTTGCTCAGTCAAAATTTATAGGTGCAAAGCTGATAGCTGATACTACTGCATAAGTGTCCTTTGCATGTGTTATTTTGTGCCTGAAAGAGATTTACAAGCACATTCACCTTAAACAATAAATAACTTTAGTGTTATAACATTTTAAAACAAGAAGTTAAAATTTTTAAGTTCACTGGGGATACATATGTATTATTTAACACTGTTCAGTAAGAGATGTAAATTTTGAGCTTAGATGTGTGGGAAACATGAATTTCTTTCATTATATAGTCTCAGACATATCGATAAAGCTATGCCAAATGATATTTGCATAAATATTTATATAAATATGCTATACTTGCATAGCATTTGTAAGGGTTTTATATCTAATTTAATTTGCCATTTCACAATGAGACTGAGTTGACACAGATAAGTGCTTCCAAAAAATGGGAAATATCATTCCTTTTCTTTGATTTCCTCAAGTTGGGGTTTAGTGATACAAAGACTATGGTGTTGCTTTTTACGTGGAAATTGGTATGCATAGGAAGTGAATATGGTATCTTTTATGATTCAACATAGCCTATATATTTCTAAAGTAGATGCTGTTCCATGAACAAATAGGAGAAAAACTGATAATAGGGTGATTTCTGATCATTGGAATAATTTTTCCTGTATTTTTACTAAGAAGTGCTGAGATATAAATACCGAGATTAGCATAGGTCTGGCTTTGTCTAATGTTTTTATTGCAGTCTGTAATAGTGTCACCACTTAAAAACATGTGTGTTTCATTCTGTAAGGGGTTTTGTTGTTGTTGTTGTTTCTTAAATAGTGAACATGTAGCTCTTCTTTTAAATGTGGCAGGAGCTAGCAGTTGAATTACAGAAATTTAATCTAAATTTCTAGTTTTTTACATTACTTTGAACAAAAATCATAGTAATAGGGTAACCTTGTAAAATAAAAGGTGGGATTTCATAGGGTGGGAGGACAGTTACAGGAAAAGAAAATAAGTGTAATACTTAATGCTTCTTCATATGGGGACATCCATGTGGAATTGAAGCTTGTGGCAATTGTCGGCATATTCCCATAAACATGGTATTTTGCCTGTGATATTTGAAAGGATCAAGCACTTGCAGCAATTTATGGAGTAACTTTCTGGTGGGTGATTCTACTATTTTATTTGCGCTTTTTGCCTGGTTCACCAGAATGCAATACCTTTGCTTTTTGGTACAGTAAATGCACTCTGTAATATCTATTATGGTATGGTCAAAGGATAATTTATTGTCAGATAGAAAAATAGGTCAACACTAATGTCACTTGATGATCAACCCCCCAAGTTTAATAAAACACCTCACCAGCATGCATTCTGCACAGTGCTTGATATTTTATTAGGACTATAGTACCTAGCTATAGCAGGAGTGTAATTACTGAGCTGTCAGGGTGATAAGTGGGATTAATGGCAGCCTGGTGCACTTTAGTCTGCAGAGTGCTCAGAGAATCGGAAGATGGTATTATTATAAGAGAAAGTCTGGACTGGCATATTCATGGCAACCTCCCCTCCTCCCCAAAGCTCACATTCAAGTTTGCATTACCTGTCCCCCCCAATAGGTGACATTTTTAACAGCTGTTATTTGTGAACCAGCTCAAAAATCAAAAGAGAAATAATTTGAGAAGGATGCTCGCAAGCCACGATGGTAATCTGTATACTGCTTATCCTTCTAGGTGCTGTTCTAGTCAGTTTTGGCATGAGATTGTTCTGTATGTAATCCACAGAAATGCGTTTTATGTTAGTGCAATTCTTTTGGTCAGCTGTATTTTAAAGGAAACCACATTCAGGAAAGTGAAGAGCAAAAAGTCATAATGGAATTTTTGCCTTTTTAAAACACGTGATTTCCTTATTATGTCCTGTTATTTCCTTACTGTCTACACAGGCAAAATGATCACCTGCTCTATCATACTAGGTATTTTATCTGTCATGTCTCCTTTTTTCTGCCTTCTAGTACTAAAACGTTGCTGTCTTTCAATCTGCTTAGAATGCTAAGAGCATCCTCTTGACTTGGTGCTTCGGCCATATCAAACCCTTCGAGGTACTCACTGGCCTGCCTTTGCTTGTTAAGGCTTTCGCAGCATACGCCTGTCAGTCGGTCATTCTTGGCTGTGGTTTATTTAACTGCCACGGTTAAACCTGCTGGTGTGCTTCTGCTGGAGCCCTCTGACATCCTGATTAGTTGAATGAGTAACCCACCATGCTGTTCAAACTGGGTTTGGCTTTATCAGAGTTCTCAGCTTTTGTAGCCTGAGAAACCTGTTTGCCTTTAAATATTTCCTCTGGGACGTTTTCCCCATGACTGGTTCTGTGAGAGAATCCAAACAGCCGCTATAACATGTGCCTTCAAATTTTGCTGGTGCCATGGTGTCTGCAATACCCAGCTAGATGATAATGAATATGAAGATGAAAGACTAATTAATCTTTTACTTAATTGACTTTGCCTTCTCTCTTATTCCACCCNAAAAAAAAAAAAAAAAAAACCAAAACAAAAGCAATGCGTGTGATCGACAAAAGTACAAAAGTCAGACCAGTCTTTCACTCTAGGTATTTCAAGCACTGCATTCCTTTTAATGTGCTCTTCATTTCCATAGGCCTCTCGCAGCTTTTCTGAGTCTGAAAAGATTCTATCCCAGCTCTATAGTGTTATTATCTATCACTAAGTAACAATAATTACAGTGGACTTGTGGAACTTATATAAGTAGTTGTGCTTGGGTAACACATACAAAATAAATTGTATTTAATTTTCTGTACATCATTAAAGCTGCAATTTAAATAAATTCTGCATGTTAGTAAAACAATATTGAAAGAGCATCTGGAATAACTTAATGAATTTTGAGCTAATTAGTAGTGTGGCATTTGACCTATGATAATTATTTATATATAAAACCAAAAGTGTGTAGAAATACTTTTGTGTTTAGTAGAGAACCATTTTGCTTCTTCAGCTGACTTCTACCTTTCTTTGTTAGGTTTGCTTAATGCAAATTGTATAGATTACCCTGAGGGCTTAATCCTTAGATGGGACTTGTGCAAGCAACCAGACTGCTACATCCTCATGGATAACTATGAAGGACAGACGATAAATCTTTGGTACTTAGTATGTTTTGATATACAGCGCCATTAGGGATGACAAGAAGGTCTTAGGCATTTCAGTTAGATGTATGCATAAGACTGTTGAATTGTTTTCAGAGGTCACAAACATAGCACAGGAAACTCATAGAACAGGGACTTAAAAATTATTACCCATTCTTATTCTTTGGCACATACAGTGCACAATAATTCCTTCCTCTGTGGAAATACTGTTGCTTTCATATGTCTGATTGTCCAACATCCAGAATTTAATCCACAATGACACTTTCAGAACTTTGTTAATAAATTCAGATTCACAAGCCAGATGTTTTTGAAATAGAAAAATGAAACGGTCAGAAGTTTAGCAATCTTGGATTACAGGGGAAAAGAATTACTTCTATGTAATTAGACATTGTTTCCTAATAAGTAGACTTGTAGTCCATATGTTTGTAACTGCACCCTACTGCCTTCCTTTGTAAAGTGAAGTCAACAGAACATAAGCAGACTTGAATGCAAGTCAATAATGATCCTATATTGCTTTGAGGTTATAAATAGAAATTTTATGAAAATACTCTGCTTTACTCCTTTGTGGCTTATCTTCTACCATGTTAACTTGAAAACCTTATGCCATTGGCAATATTTGTACTCCTTGTCTCCTTGACACATTTTCTTTTGTTGCTGTAGATGCTTAAAGTGTGCAGATGCTCCTTGTCAGAAGAGTTGCCCAACTAATCTGGACATCAAGTCATTCATCACAAGTATTGCAAACAAGGTAAAATCAGGCTTGCAGTAGTACGTGGAAGCAGATAACAGCAGTCACTTGCAGTTCTGTTAGTAAGATTGCATTTCAAGGTTTATCTTTGTAAAGTCTTAATAGTGTTTACAACAAATGCTTTAAAGTTCAACAGTCATCTAATTTTTAATTATTTTTGCTGCTGTTCTGTGCCTGTATAGATAGTGCAAATCTACTTCTTCATGTCAGTTTCTCTATAAAGTTTTTTGTTTTGATGGTTTTAAAATATCATTATATTAAAAAACCCCTGAGCATTACAGTATGATTTTGCTTCTACCCAGACGTATTACAGTTACAAACCTTTTATTTCATTAAGGATTTTTTTTTTTCTTTTTAAAACGTAATTATACTTTAAATTTCCTTTGGGCAGAAATTTGGTGTGAAGGTGGTCATGTCAAGAAACATTTTCTTGTAGTTTAGAAGCTTCGGTTAATGCAAATGTAGTCATTCACTTAGACTATTAATAAAATACAGGAGTGAATTGAACCCCCTCTTTGTACCTTTTCCTTTCTTAGTAGGCTATTATACTATAATCATAATGAAATCTTAAGAACATTATTCTGATTTGTGGTTTACAAATGACTTGTAACAGTCAGAAATAGAAATAAATAAAGATGACGGCAAAGTTGATATGACAAGATTAATTAGGCTGTCTGGGATAGCCTAAAGATGACTGGATATTGATTGCCCCATACCTTTTAAAACTTACTTCCCATCTGTGAAATCATTAGCTGCCATGTGATTTATTTGTCCGTATGAGCCCAACTAGGCTCATAATCTACCGGAGATGCTACAAAGATTTTCTGGCCGCATTTTATGCTCTAACATGTCTCACTATTAGATGCAGCTGAAAGGGACAACACAAGTAAAGCTGGAGAGACATGGGGAACAGCAGCAATGCCCTGTGCGAGCCCCGTTGCTTTTCCTACATTGTGTTGTACAGAGAAGACACTGGTAGATCCTGCACCTTAATGAGAGACATTAGGATAAGAGGAGATACTAAGATGCATATATCAATTATAACCAGAACTATGTGTTGATGGGTATTATACCCAGCTTCTGCATATAGACAGGTTTCTTATATAATCTGGACCCTGTCAGTGCGGCATTTATTTTCACGGATGTAGGCATCTGTTTGCAACCATAGTATAATACGCAGTATATTGCTGCTTATTGCCTCTTCCAGGCATTGTGAAGCAGGTAAACCCAACAGAGAAGGTACAAAGCAGTAACAAAACTGCTAGTCTCCATCTCATCGTTGTGCTGCAGTTTGTTTAGGAAACCTAAAGTTAATTTTATGAAAGTATTTCACTGGGATGGTCTTTTCTTATTAAGGATTAGTTACGCTACTGGTTTGGGTAGGATAGTGTGTTGTGCTGCTGAGGAAAGAAAAAGGGCCTGATTATCAAAACATAGAAGCTGGAAATAAGGAACCAGGGAAGATGGACTGAAGACTGCAACAGAAGATGTCAGATGTAGTGCTAATACCAGTGGCATCTTGGAATGAAAAATTTGGTGGGTCTTTTTGACTGTAGTAGCCTAAGAAATACAATGCCCTTTTATGATTTGGCAGAAAAGGTGGGTCATTTTAACAGCTGATTCATTCTGAATTCTGTGAATCTATTTAGAGCAGAGAAAATCAAGGTGGGGTGATTGCAGAGCTTTGAGAATTGTATTTTGGCAAAGGTGTACTAGAATGATATTAGGTAAGTGTGAAGTCTTTTCCCTGCTGAAGCCAATGGGTACCAGTTTTAATAGGGCCTCATTTATCCCTCAGATGGTCAGTGAGGTGGATCCAACCCTGAAGAGGTTGGGGTGTTTGACGGTAACTCTTAAATTACCTTGGAAGCTGCAGATGCTAGGTAAGACTGGTTTTGCCATGAGCAGGTGACCTGATCACACACTGTGTTATCAGGAAATCCTGCTTTAGGAAAGAATTGCACTATGCTACTCTCAGGAGATTTAACATACTTTATGGAAAAACCTAGGTATCTTAGATTACTGAAATCTACTTATAGCTTTTATTTGCGGACCCCATCTCTATCTATCAATAGCTTCCATATCCACTCTGAAACTAGTTTTTAGAAAAGGTATACAACCAATTTGGTACCCGCTTTTACCTCATGTTGATTTTTGGTAACTGAACAGAAAGCAGGAAATCAAAGAAAAGCAGGGATCAAAGGGTCAATTCTTTTTCTTTGCACATAGGAAGTTTTAAAAAGTCAGGTAGACAGTTTCTGCTAGTCAAGATGTTAGGATGGGAAATTGTATGACTAAAACCAGCGCTGCATCTGTGAAATCCAGTTCCAAGTGTGTTTTTGTGAGCTTTACCAAAACAAACCAACCAAACAAACCCCAAAAGCTAGAAGAAAACTCCACAACTAGATATGCTTAGTAAATAGCTGAAGTCATGGGCTGAAAAGCAAGGCAAGGAAGTCCTGCGTATTTGTGGCCTCCATGTTCCTCATGTAATTCATGTACCAAGCAAATTCTCACAGAAATACACAGTGCATGGAGGCAATCCAACCTTGACTACACGGCTGTGGTCTGCTAGGCTGAATTTTCCTTTTGATGAATTCCTTTCTGGTGCCTTTGCTAGAAGATATTTCTATTATAACAAGTACTGTTTTTCAGGAAAAGTAACAGTCAATTTTACTGGTTTTCTTTCTTAATAGGAGCTTTTTCTAGGCATACGTATGTACTACTACTTCTTTACTACTATACTTTGAAACTCCTTGCTTTCTGCCAAGCAAGCAATAGAATAAGGTGTTACCAAAAGTTGAAATGATTCAACTGGCAGAGTCTGTGAGGGCCCACTACCGTGGCTGTTCCTGCAGCATCCTCTCCCCTCTTTCATTCTCCTGCTGGGGTGATTGGGGTACCTACATTACATGATGTCAGAGCGAATAAAAAACAAGAATGATGTGCTTTTGAAAATCACACTAAAACTTTAGACTTATAATTGTGAAACTTTTTAGTGGAACCAGTAAGTAATTTTTCACTTTTGTTATTAATTTTTCTAGGCCTTTATTGAAATACTCATTTGGATATAATTCAGCAAGCTGCTTGCTGAATATTTTTGTATTATTGTCATAACAGTATTTACCTCATGTGATCAAGGATATTTTATGTCTTGCTGAAAATACTTTTCAAAATTACAAATCTTTTTTATGGTTTTCACCTTGTATATAAACTTTATTTTTCAATCCGAAAGCTTATAAATATAACTGGCAGCTTGTAGACAAAATAAATAGGTGAAGCATAGAACATTCAGGTATTTGAGGTCAATAAATCCAGGAAAATGGGGTACTTTTTCTAGGATTATTGAAGTTCCTCTCCTGTTTTTTGAATCTTTCTTCATCACTCACTTGAGAAACTCCCTTCAGCAGGTTACCCTTCTAATTGTTTAGAGGAGATTCAGTTCAATAAATTCCTTGTCCTTATGCCTGTGTAAGCAGTAAGCCAGTACAACATGCAGGTATTTATTTAAACATGATTCATTATTAATATAGAGTATTTAGACAGCAGCACTCTGAAAATGAATTACTTTGTCAGGTATTTAAGAGCTCTATTGTATGTAGTTTGTTTGTTGGAAAACTGCTATAGCAATCATAAAAGGTCAGGGATTCTTGTTGTCTTAAGCCTGAGGCTTTTTAGATATTTACAGGCCATGTACAATGTAGGTGTTCTGCCATTAGACCTGAGCTCAGGAGTAGAAGAGGGACAGGGGAGGAGGGGTTGTTTCTGGGTTGAGAGGGTAATTGAATTGCCAGACTCAATGAGCCTTGAGCCTCTTTGAGAAAAAAAAAAGATGTCACTTATGCTGTATTGTGTTAGCTGCTGTGACTTGGTAGAGTTTAGGCCACAACTTCCATTCTCTTTTTCCATACAAACTGGATTATAACTCCACTTTATAAAGGTACAATCTGTTCTATTGTGTCTTCCCAGTCGGTGTTTCTCAGTTCATACAGACCACTAGCAATTGTGTCTCCCAGAGAGCAGATTCACCATGCACACATTACTGCTTTTGTCTCTAAACATCAGAAGATGGCAAGCAAGTATTCTGACTTCCAACTGTCCTCTCTTTTAATGCAGACTTTGCATTGCAAAGTACATGTTCTCGTGTTTTATAATGCACAGGTGCCATCTTAGTTATTTCTTTCTTTAAAAAGAAAAACCACTAAGAAAAAAAAGAAAAGCATTCAGCTACTTTGTAACCCTACCCCTGCATGCATACCAGGAGTGATTTTAGGATTTTACCTTCTCCTTTCCCCGTGTCTGATACATCAAAGCAAGACGGAGTTGGTAAAATGGAGCTCCAGCGCCTGTCATCCTTTAGGGCTGGCAGAAGCAAATATTGCTCAGCAGCAGAAAATCCTATGACTTCCCAGAAGAACCTCTTAGCCTGAACACTTGCATTGTGTCCAGCTTTCCAGAGCTTTCCTTTGCCAGAGGAAGCTGCCTCTTAAAAAGCAACAGCTGCTCATGTGCTCTACCTTTGCAATGTTCAGTAAGATGCTCTTGGAGCTTTTTGTTATCAGACACCTTTATGGTTGAGTAGTCAGATTGAAAAATAACTGTTGGTGCAGTTTAGCCATGGGGATATTAACTTGTGTACCATGGCACAGGAGTAAGGATTGAGTGACTCAGCTTTTGTAGTCTGAATCTATAACGAAGAATTGGGGATACAGAGGTATCTTCTGTGTTATCAGTACTCAAAAATTGCACTTTGTCACTGCAGTCCTTTATCTCAAGTCTTGTGGTATTAAATGATTGCTGACATTGATTTAACAGTTTTCTCCTTGTTCAGAAAGACTGTCTTCTTGCATATCCCTTAATAATAAAGTGGTCTGAGCTGACATGTCAACCTTTTTCGAAGAGACTTTATAAAAGGTGGATGTAAGTCTTCTGGTGGCCAGAATTTGAAGAAAAAAAAAACAAACAACCAAACACAAAAACAACCAGAAAACTACCAGAAAACAAAAAACCACCAGGAAAAAAAAAAAGTGCACCCTCAATCCCCTAAACTGACAAAGCCATGCTGCCCTCTGGATAAAAGGTTGTCCCTTGGCTGTGAGGAATGTTGGCATGGGAATGGGTAAGAGAGAATTGAATGCCAGGAACAGTACAGTGGAAGTTGTGGAACACAAGCTTTAGGATTTCAGAGAAACATTTAGGTATCAATGAAACCAAGGGAAATGTGTGTGGGTTTTTTCAAGAGAGAAATTTGTTTTTTCAAAAGAGAAATGGAAGAGGGAACAAACTGGGAGATTGTCGTGGTTTCAGCCAAATTTACCGAAACCTGAGTGACAGATGTCCCCCCCTCCCCCCTTTTAGTCAGAGAGGAGAGGAAGGAGTTAAAGAGATTCAAGAGTTTAGAACAAACTAAACTACTTTAATGAAAATATAAGTAATATAATAAAAAGGAAAATTAGGAAAAAGGGAGTATACAGTATATACAAAACTGTATCAAGCTCCCAGGATGACGACCACGTCACCAGCAGGCTTCAGGAAAAGTCCCAAACTGGACTCGGTGATCGACAGGAGCCGGATTCCAGATCTGGAGTCACAAACGCTCGGATCAGAATCGAAGGCAGACGAACAGGCAGAGTCCTCCTTGGATGTCAGCCATCGAGGAAGGGCGAAGGGGCGAAGGAAAGGCGAAAAAAGGGCCGAAGGGGGGGTTGACCTGTTGATCCTTCAGCTTTTATACGGGGCATGATGCGGATGGGATGGAATACCCCTGTTGGTCCGTTCTGGGTCACCTGTCCTGTCCGCTCCTCCTTGAAGGTGGGACCCTCCAACGGGCAAATGCTGAAAATTATCTGACCTTGGTTCTTCCAGCAATAAGTCTAAACAAGGGCCTCTCTGCATACCATCCCTTGGTATAATCAGGTCTTATCACTGTGAGACGGAACAGCTTTGAACAATGTGCTGTTAATTTCAGAGTTTAGCTAGTTAGAAGAGGCCCAGCTAAGAAAGTAAAACTGTAAAACAGAAAATTGGTTCGTTTTACCTCAAACCAGGACAGAGATAGATGTGGATAAGGGTGAATCTAGAGTTTGGGAGATTGAGGGACTAAAGGAAAAAGTGTTTGTGGTAATATACTGGAAATGAGAAAGAAGAAAATGTGGGTAGAGAATCGAAGGCAGGAGACAAAAAGCTGCAGGATCATTAGAGAAAATGAAATGAATAAAAGATTGTAAGGGAGAAAGGGTGTTGAGAGACATAGGATTATGACAGGTGAGAGAAACAGAATGATGTTTTTTCTGTGCCAGAGGAAATTAACAAAGAACATCTATATGCCATTGCAGAGACTGTAGAAAATCATGAGTCACAGTTCATATGTAAAATACTGTAAGTGGGATACTGTTAATACAATGAAGGATTGTGGAAGTCAGAAAGCTGCTAGATGATTGGTAATAATTATATACAGATATGCATCACAATTAATCTTTAAGTACTACTTTGAGCCCCCAGATTTTTGAAAGTGCTGTTTTGTTCAGCTTTCTCTGTTAATCTTTGTATATTTCAGGTCACTAAATAATAAAAAAAAACCCCAAAAAACAAAACAAAACATTTAAAAGAAAAAGTAGTAATGGTGTTAAATTGATGCACTTGAAACAGTGACTTTTCTTGAGATGTCTGTTTGTACTTAGTGTAATGGAATGGCTGACAGCTGGTTTCAGTTGCCATAGTGTAATTATGTAGAATAGACTTTTGCGATGACACTATGTCAATTAAGGAATCTCTCACATTCTAGACTACAAAGGACAAAATGACAGTACAAGATATTTCTTCCGTTCTTTTTCATAAAAAGATAGTGACACTGTGTGAAATTACAGTCCTGTTATGATGACACAAGTCAAATGATGTGAAAGATTTCTGGATTGATTAAAAATCATCAGCATTATAATATAGAATATGTATGATTTGATAAGTTGCTGTTATGTTTTGTTCATTTTTCTTCAGAAGATATTTGGGGGGGGCTGACAGACTGGGGGTGTTTCTTGTTATATTTGAACTGGTGTGTGTCAATGTGAAAAATGCTACTTATATAACAATGTACTTTAAATAGTGGCTCTTCAGTATGTGAAAATGTTTTAATCCAATACATCTTGAGTAAATTTTAAAGCCATCGCAGAACCTGAGCTAGACAGGAACAAGGTTATATTTTTTGCTATATCTCCCTTTTTTTAAACTGAACCCAGATGAAAAGGAAATTACCGCTGTTTTATTCTTTTCTTTCAAAGTATTCACTCTGTCCCAAAATCCTGAAGTCAGTGTATTCATTTTTATTACGCAAAGCAAAATGCATATTCTTCGTTGTTTTAGAGAAAATAGCAATATCAAAACACCGCGATGTGTAATTAATTTATATAAAAAGCTCTTGAATTGAATTGAAAGAAAAGATGCTATAAGCATTTCCTGATAGTAAATGCAGTTTCTTCTGGTCTCTCAGTATTGATCCTATGTGTTTTAATAGTTTTTTTTTTTTTTTTCAAGTAAAAAACAGTCTCATTTGCATGCAAATTGTATAATGCTTCCAAATGATACATGTGGAGATCCTCCTCTGCCTGGTTTCCACTGATTATTGATGTCTGTTTAAGGCTTGTTTTTGTTCCCTGTGTTAGCAATGTAGTATGTATTGACATTTTGATGTAGGAAACCACAAAACATCCTATCCAGTTAGATTAATTTATTTCTGTGAAAGTGCACAGGATAAAAGATTCTATGAACAAAGGCACAAGCAGACATTTATCTCATTAAAAAATTCAGAAACATTCTAGTTTTAGACTTGCTTCCCTTGTGACGTCTGTAAGAAACTATCCAACTGAGTCATCTTATTATTTTGACATCTAAAATATTACTCCAAACCGTTAAGGTAGCTTGCATCATTCCATACCCTGGAGTAACTTTGTCATTTTAATGAAGCCAGCCTCCCTTTAATTCTGATACTTTCTCATGTACAACACGTGGTGTGTAGTTACCAGCTTGCCAGGTCTGCATTTCATGTCTATTTTGTTTGCAGCCTACTACAGCCTGGTTTTGTGAAATAAAAGTCATCAATTATTTTTTATAAAATGTGGATTTTCTATGAATATTTTATCTTTAACGCTGCTGGTAAATTTAATGTTCTTTAATATATGTTTTCAGCTTAAAAAAAAAAAGTTACGTAAGCAAGAAGTGTTTGTGTAACTAAGCAGTTAAGATGCTGTGTACATACACTACAGTACATATAGTGTAAGCTCTCATTTATTACTGTGGTAGCACAATGGTTTACAGTTCTATAGCACTGCTTGTATAACACCACTTAGTGTAACTTACTAGACTATGCTGTATTTCCCTGACAGTTTTTGTCAAGTATTGGAGAACGTATTTCTAATCATGTTTGATATGTTAGATAATAAATCAACACAGTAAAGGCAAGATAAATGATTAAATATAATGGAAGGGTAAAGAAATGAAGCAACTCAGAGTGGGGTTCCTGAAGTCCTGCCTGTAGCCGTTGCTGTGCTGGATTGTTTCCTGGGTGTGTGAAATTTTGTAGATGGGCTTGCTCTTCAGCCACTGTACAGAGTCATGGTAGCAGAACTTGGCCTTATCTTTCACTGGTAGTGGAGAGTACCATATGGTGATGGGAGCAGTGGTTATATGGTGTTCTGGAAGGTGGAAGAGGGGAGTTAGAGAACTGCAGCTCTTCTGCGAGTACCTTGTAGGTTTACCAATGGTAAAATTAACATACAGTGACTTTTTGTTGTCAGACAGGGAAACTGTCAGCACTGAATCTGTGCTTCTGTTTCATCTTTAGAGGTGTCCACTTTAGCACAGTTGGAGCACAGTAGTGCAGAAGGCTTGCCCTGCTGCTCCCAAAGATGAATGGAATACTTTGGACTTCCTGTGTCACTGTCTTAATTTATCGTTAAAACTTATTTCAGGTGTTAAGACTAGAAGAAACATAGTTTGGTATAGTTTACCTAAAAGTAGTAATGGTGTTAAATTGATGCACTTGAAACAGTGACTTTTCTTGAGATGTCTGTTTGTACTTAGTGTAATGGAATAGCTTTGGTAATGTCTTAATATTACATGGTAACGTACTCTCATTTGAAGAGGACAGCATTCCCCTTTTTCTCAGGTGTGTTACCACTAGTAGTAGCCCACCTACCACTAGCACAGCAGTAACTTGACTCATGATCGCAACATCTCAAGACTTCCCAAATCAGGACCCTGCCTTTATATAGTCCATCACTTTTCCCCCAGATTGTGTCCAGCAGCAGTTGGCCTTACCCCCATTAGGACTTCAGTCCCAGACTCCTCCCTGCTGAACTCTGGCATGACATTCTGAGACAGGTTTCTCTAGAATTCCCCTCAGTAAACCATCTCAGTCCTTATACCCATGATCACCCTGATCCCATCTCTGTCTGGAGTCACTACTTTAACATACCATGTTATCCTGTAGGGTAGCTGTGCTCAAAGTTTGGTTTGAGCTGCAAAACAAGTAAAATGTGGCAGCTGTTTTGACACTGTGTGTAGTGGCACAGCTAAAGTGTGAGAATATACTTTACAGATATGTAATAAAATTAATTTTTAAAAGGAATAGTTCAACAGCTTTGCATTCCAGGCATAATAACTACTAGCTTTGTGTATTGATTTTAATTACAAAGCCTGAAAATGTAGAAAATCCTTAATGAAGTTACTTAAATGGAAATGCACAATGTTGTAATTGTTTCCATTGAACCAGAGTTGAAGATTTAAAAAAAAATAAATAATCCAGGACAACACAGGAAGGGAAAATACAACTCTCATATGTAGTGAAATACACAAAATTTCTTTGAAAAGCATTTTGTCTTTGAGTTAGCAAGAAAAATCCCTACCACTAGTTTGTAATTATTACTTTAGGGTGGAAAAAAGGAATGGCTAGATGTAATTGCCTAGGAAACAGACATCTAGTACCACTTAAGAGGCTGTAGGGTATCTAGGTTATTATCTGAGTGCTGCTTCAGAAAGACGTGGGTCTTCTGCATAAATTGTCACCTCTACTGCCTGCACGGTTAGGGACATGAGCTGACATTGTGCTCTCACAGCCCAGAAAGCCAACCATATCCTGAGCTGCATCAAAACAAGCATCACCAGTGGTTTAGGGGAGGTGATTCTACTCTGCTCTGGTGAGACCACACCTGGAGTACTGCATACAGCTCTGGAGCCTCCAACATAAGGAGGACATGCAACTGCTGGAGCGAGTCCAGAGGAGGGCCATGAAGATAATGAGAGGGCAGGAGCACTTCTGCTGTGAGGACAGGCTGAGAGAGCTGGGGTTGTTCAGCCTGGAGAATAATATTTACAACTTTAGTTTAACTAATATTGTTCTGCTTTGTAGTAAATGGGAATTGGGGGATGATAAAGTGCCTTACCAGTGACTGCAGATGAAATGGTTGAGTACTCTCCAAGAACCAAGTGTAAGGGTATTGCCTGTTAAGTCAGGATTTAGAATATCAATGGATTTTAATAGTGTCTAAGAAAATCCTATTAAAGTCCACCCAGGTAGCTTGTTTGTGTTTCCAGGTGATGGACAGGGGCTCATGCCATGCCCTAGACCAGCATCTGTAAGCAAAAGGTCCAATTACATGTACAAATAAATTCCTTAAATATTGTCATTCTTTTGGAAACTCTAGCTGTGTCTATAGCATCTGGTGTAACTTCAAGAATTTTATGCTTAGCCNCTATTCTCATAGCAGAGGTGCTCTAGCCCCCTGATCATTTTCATGGCCGTCCTCTGGACCTGCTCCATCAGGTCCATATAGAATCATAGAATCGTCCAGGCCGGAAGGGACCTCCAAAAGGTCATCTACTCCGACCTCCCCGCAGTCGCAGGGACACCCCCAACTAGTCCAAGTTGCCCAGGGCCTCGTCAAGCTTTGCCTTGAATATCTCAACCACCTGTTCCAGAGTTCCACCACCCTCAGAGTAAAGAAATTTTTTGTAATATTCAACTTAAATCTACCCTTCTCCAACTTAAGTCCATTGCCCCTCGTGCTATCGCAGCAGGCCTTTGTGAACAGACCCTTCCTGTATTGAGGGCTCCAGACCTGCACAGAGTACTCCAGGTGGGGTCTCACCAGAGCAAAGCGGTAGAATCACCTCTCTAATATGCCTTTTTAATATGCCTTTAGTGAATTTGAACCCCCCCAAACCAAAGTCTTGTTACCATTTTTTATATTGTCAGATCTTGACACTGCTCTTTTTATTCATAACTGGATTCTTGCTAGGTGTGGCATAACATTCACTTTCAATAAACGCTTTTGTGAATGTTAGCCTGATTGACAGACAATAAGTCACAGGCATTGCATCGGCGGGTCTACTGTGACTGAGTACTTCATGTTGTTTGAACACTACGTGATCTGGCTGTTCTGAGTCAGCTGTCCTGGCCCAGAGAGGTAAAGATCTTTGTTAGAAAAAACAGGTTTATATTAGTAAATGGTTATTGAAGATTGGGTATTGGAAGAAATGGTCGAAGGGGAAGGGGAGATACTGCTTTTATAATCTTTCAGTTACTGCTGGTTTGGAGAAAGCTGAAACAAGATCCCAGCCTTAATTTCTCACTGAAGAAACTTTTGTGGAGCCTCAGCCATGTGCTGATTCTAAGGGGAACTGTATTGTCTTCTGGCTCTTAAGGGAAACCCTAGCAGTAACCCATCTGAATGGACTTTTCCTTGGTGAGGCATTTAGAGTGGGCGGGAAGAGTGGTAAGAAGAAATAAATACTACCAGTAAGTAAAGTAAAATTACTACAAGTAAGTAATTACTACAAGTAAGTAAACTTCTATGTTGACTATACAGAAGAAAAGATTTGCTTTAAATTCACCATAGTTTCGTTAATGTAAATGTGAGTGCAGAACTGCCATCAGTAGGTCGCCCCCTCTAATTGAGACTTCAGTTCACTCCTGGCATTTCCTCTCATGCTCCCTCTGAAGAGAATTACCCAGTCTGAAAAAAACAGCCAGGGGTTGTTTTCTCACATTATCAAGCACAGAGAGCTTGCTAATGTCCATTCCTTAGGTTCTTATTATGGAAAGAAATCTTGCTGGCTCTCATGTATCAGGAAACATCCTTTTCTGAAGATGTGCACTGAATATTCAGAATCCATGAGGCTGTAAATTGTACATCACTTCTTTAATCAGCTCCCTGGTTTACTAGTTAGAGAAATGGAAAACTATGTGTTTGCCCTAATCAGTATGTGGTTGGGGAAAAAAGAGCCCAAAGAAGAATTCAATAGTGCAATATCTACAGCTACGTAGGAATCCTTCTCATCATGGGTCTGGGACAGTTGGCACTACTGATCTGTTGTGAAGGGCAGACATCCACAGACATGGTGCGCAGAGATGTGTAAAATAAGCTTTTCATTCTCTGTGTCATAAAGAACTGATAATCTAACTACCACTTTCTAGTCAGACCTCCTACAAGGGTTACAACTCAGCTACTACCCCATTGACCTAGAAATGGAGTAGTATTTACAAGTGCCTGATGCAGGCACAGTACTTTTCTAATGTAGATTTGTTAAGCCACTAAAAATCCTACAACTACCTTAGACTAAAGATGCTTTTAACTATTTTGAAAGCCAAAAAAAAAAAAAAAGTTATGCCGTATAAAGCGTTGCTATGTTTAAAGAATTGCAGTGTTAAGATATTTATATGTTATTCTGATAGCCAGTTAAAGAAGAAGTATTTTGTATTTTCACTTGGATTTTTGAATTTTTTTCTTCCTTGATGTGAGACTCTCTCTTTTTTTCATCTTGTGTTTTTTCTTTTGCCTTAGAACTACTATGGAGCTGCCAAAATGATTCTTTCTGACAATCCACTTGGCCTGACGTGTGGAATGGTGTGTCCAACATCAGATCTCTGCGTTGGTGGCTGCAATTTGTATGCCACTGAGGAGGGACCAATTAATATTGGTGGATTGCAGCAGTTTGCTACTGAGGTAGGACTTGCAAATGTACTAAATTCTTTGTTTGCACCAATGAGTATTGTCTAGGTGGCTGCCTTTGTTAATAATTTATTTTTAAAAAAGTTGGTACTAATAAAATAAAGGCGTAGGAAGTTAGAATAATTATCCTTGTTCTTACAGTACATTCAGAAGCTTAGAAATGCTTTCATAAAGCAATTCTTTATAGGAACATAAGGAACATTATTTGTGAACAAGATGACTCTTTAGGAACACTAGGCGTTGAGACAATTTGTTTTGTAAATTTATCTAAGCCAGATGAAATTGTGGATGTTATTGAAGTAGGCTGCATAAGAAAAAAGATCGAGTGCACCTACATCTCTAACCGCATGTTAAGGAGATGTAGAACTGTTCTGGGCATAGGGTATATCCTATTTCTGAATTAGTGTGCATTTGTACTGGATTTGCAGCGAAGTACAAGTTTCAGATGATTTGGACTGTTTATTGTCTTGTTTTGCAAAAACTGAGCAAATAAGTAGTTTCAGGTTGACCTGAAATACATGTCTATGTGCGTCTATCTAGATAGATAGAGGCACATGTGTGTATGTATAAATTTATTATTTCATAAGGGTATGTATATATTTTGGCTACTGAAGCAAAGGCTATTACTTGCCACTTGATGTTAGGAAGTCTTCTGAAGGGTTTCTAGTCAGGGCACATGCATGTTTTGTGACTATATAGTTTCAATGCTCTACTATCCATCTGAAGAAAAACAGAGGCTGCAGCTCATTGGTTAATGTCCTTGGATGGCATGGAGAATTTGTACCAAACTCATGGTCTCAGGTGGTACCTCAACTGGTCTGTCTGAAGTATCTTTGGGTAAAATTTGTGATTTTGGTCTCTGTAAAAGTGAGAAATTTGTGGCTGTATGAAAAAAAAAAAAAAAAGCCATATACATGTCTCAGGATTGCACAGTTCTATCCAGTCCTGAATTAACGAGCATATCCCTCTTCTGTTTCTTGAGCCATTTGGCTGATCATATTTACAAATACACAATGAAATTGCAGTCACCTTTACACAGCCTGAGGAAAAAACTTTGTAGGACAGACCAAAATAGAAATGTGAATCAATCTGGAAGTAACAGATTATATGTCTCGAAGGCCATTTTTTTTTCCCTCTTTTTCATAGACTTCACACCCTCTTCTCCATGGCTGCTGGTCATGATTCAATGAGCAAACATTCCTACCTGCTGCACTTCTTCTCCCTTTATCTGCTTGTATCTCTCCTTTCCTCTCTCCAGGAGACTTAACAAACCTTTTGCAGCAATTACTAAACATTTCTACTAGCTGTTGCTGAACCTTGCCTCCCCTCTGTCATTTGAGTAGCTATCCACTTCGATTTTTCTTGAGATTTGAACATACCAGTGTAAGAATCAGTACAGTTTGGACAAAAGTTCTTGTTTGCAGGATGAGGTTAGAGTCACTGACCTGTATTTGTTGTACATATATATTCAATAGTTGGGTTTTATCAATCAAGAGCAATTTTATTAGCTTTTCTTCCAGTGGCCTTTATTCCTTATATAGAAAAGTTTCATATTTCTTGCAAAGCAGAAGACTTTTTTTTCTCTTAAAAAACAACAAAAATGCAAACAAAAGAGAAAAAACAGAAAGATTAAACAGTTGTCAAGTAAATGATAAATACAATGATGAAATATTACTGTTTAGGAACCAAATGCAAGTAATATCTTTTAAAGCTTGATTTGTGTCTCCTTTTAGCCCTAATGCTTTGATTAATAGAGAGGAATTATGGCTTGATAGATAATGCTAAATATCTGTCATTTTTCTTCAAAAATCTTTAGAAATCTATTAAAAAAGCTCAGTGCTAGCACAATGATTGATACGAAAACAGCAGAGGATGAATAGCTTAGAATGGCTTTCCTCTTAATGTTTTGAGTTTGTTTAAAGTGATATTGGCATCAAGAGTACTAACAAAATAAAATTGTTACACAGTTTTATCTAACACTCAAACAAAAATAGCATTTCAGTAACTTTTATTATCCTTAATATTTTTATAGTACCCTAAAATGTTAAAGTTACTTGTTAATAACCTTCAGATTTACTGCCATTTAACAGTTTGTATGTATTGTAGTACTCATAATTAGTAATAATAGGCAATCACTTTTGTAATTAAAACTTCTTTTAGTTTTCATTCAGCCAAATTTTACTATGAAAAAAAATAAATGGTATGAGTGCTTCCAAGTAACAATCATTATAAAAATATAGATTAAAATACTGAAGAAAATACTGAGGTGCTACTGCTCGTACAAAATTTGGCGCAGACACTACAAGTGAAGTGTGTTCACAGCTTTATCTATATGAGTAACTTAGCAAATTGTGTAATCTAGACGTGCAACATGTGTTACTCTTAATGAGAGCTGCATGGTAATTCTCATGGTCTGTGTAATAGTTTTTCCCACAGGGCCTTATTTACTGAAAACTCCATTGTGCATAAAGCCGTTTTTAGACTTTTTTTCCTTGGAATTAGTCTGAGGATCTTCCACTTGATGCATTAGGAGAGCGAGCAATAATAAAAAGACACAACTGCTAGCTGAGATAAAAGATAAAATTGCAGTAAAGCAGGAATGTGGGTTTAAAATGGAAAATATATGGGTATGACGTATGCCCCTTTGTGCTTCTGAACAATGACTGATCATCTGTTCATACTGCAGATAAAACTCCCTAATTGTAAATTATTTGTCTTGCATACGGTAGAACAGGAAAAAAAAAAAAAAAAAAAAAAAAAGGCACCTAATGCCTCCTGAATTTTCCTTCTGCCCTTCCATATAGTTTTGTAACTGTTAGGCTCATTCTCAAAGTAAATCGTAATCCAGTCTGAAAAAATGTGAATTTTAAAAATTAAGTGTTCAAGAGGAAAAAAAGGAAATGTCCGTTTGTATTTGTGATGTAGAATGTGTATACTGGGATGCAGTTACCACGGTAACTGTTGCATCCAGAGAATAACATGGAGTAAAAGCTCAGTATTATAAATGATGAGTGTCAAGCATAGGTTACACCTGCTACTGCACAGGTCAAAATTTTATTAATGTCTTTATCTGCCTCCTTTGCCCAAGTACTTTAGAATCAGGAAACATCTCTGGTTTTAGAACACAAGTTCAGTGAAAATATACTGAGATTGCCGTGACAATACATACAAGCACGAGCTATGTGACTGTCAGTGCCACAAAATAAACTAAAATTACCGGTTACTCAAGTAGAAGTTTGTAAGCTTGCAGTAAAAAAGAAGCGTGATCTATTACATTGTCTACTGTAGTATTAGTAAGAAGCCCTCAAAATCTTACATTTCTGGATCGATGTTACCGAATCTAAAGGTTCTTCTGTGTTTCTAGTTAGTAATTCTGAATAGAGCAGCACAAGCTAAATAGAAAATGTATTATTTTAATCACAGCATACTAGATTTAATAACTAGATCATTTAGTACTGTGACTCTTGTGCCAGCTACAGTTCTGGTGATTTGTTCCTCTCTGGAGATATCTTCTGGCTGCTGTTGCAGCAGAAAGAAATTGGAAAAATGAAAGTATATGTTTTTTTTCCTAAAAGATGTATTGTAGGAACTAGCCTGCTGTTAGCCTAGGGGCATTTATACAGAGCACCTGGTCCAGGAGGTGGGCTCTGGTGAGGTTCCCCCTCTGAATGCTGAACCTCCCTTCTCCACCAACCCACTAAAGGGAAGGAAGCAATGGCTGCCCAGTGGGATTGCCAGGGAAGGGTGTGCTGTATCCTCAAGCTCAGTCCCTCTTTTAGTGACATATGGACAGCTCTGATCAGTCTTAATGTGGGTGGGGGAAGAAGGCAGTTCTCATGGGGCTGCAGCTCCTGCAGTTCAATGGCCTTGGGATCTCTGCGTAGGCCCCTCACCGTTGCCAGGTCAGATGAGCATGCTGAATCAACAGAGGAAGTTTGTTCTGGGAAACTTCAAACAGCAGGACAAACAGAGAGAAAACTTGATTTGTCCATATGAATTTTTATTTAGCACATCTTTAGGTTATTTTCTCTTTTAAGTTGGGTTGAAGTCTCTTCTAATCAATTATAAAATTTTAGGCTTGTCTGGAAGGGATCATGTAGCCTTTTACTATAGTTCAGGGGATGAATCTGAGGACTTCCGATTTCTCAGACCAATGCTGAAAGACTTGCTTATATTTGGACAAGTTAAATGAAGTTTTCTAAAACATGTTTTACAGACTTTAAATGCTCTGTGTTTTTTTAAGGCATTTACATGATTGTTGCTGTGTCCTTTCTAGTGGTGGGATTCATGACATGCTGAGGTATGGACTCTACAATGTCTGAGATCCATCAGTCTTCTTGGGCCTGGTATAATGTTAACATAGAGTTGTTATGTAGGTTTGAAAAGTCTTTAATGAGATGCTTTAGGCCTTGTTTTTTTCAACACTCACCTACGTGCAGAAAAGTTTGCAGTACTGCAACTTTATCTGTTAACTTGTGGAGGGAGGGTCAACAAGTTTTCATAACTAGCTCGTGTTTGTGGAAAAACCACTTGCTGTACATACTGTGCTATCCACTGCAATTAAATGAAATTAATTGTGTGATCATGTAATTTGACAGCTTCAAGAAGGTCACTGCACATGCAGTTTCCTTCATTTTTTATTAAATTGTGTGCAGAATATTATCTTCTCCTTTAAATATTGAACTGTCCCATATTAATGTAAACCAACCTACAGATAAATATCCATGGAAACCAGTGGGAAAGTGTGAAACTAATACACACAGTTCCCAAATGTTACTGATTTCATTGCTGATATTTTTCTTTCTGGGCACCAGCAAAATCTGATAACAATTCAAAGTATACTAGTGTTCTTCACACTAAAATAAATACAGGCCAAATGCTAAGGTCTACCTTTGTAGCTGTTTGGTATCTCATCTTAGTGAAGGATATTTAATGTCAAACCTGACTGACAAACTTACTTCTATTGTCTTTTAAGCATGGAAGCAAGCGTTATGCCTCAAGAATATAAAAAATTTGGTTATGACATTTAAAATTATGTTACTAAAAGATAAAATTTTTGCACAGCTCCTTCCATTTTCCCCATTTCTTTGTATTACTTAAGAAATATGATCCTCTGTGTAAGTCTTGGACAATGTCTGGATTCATAGGTTTAGGGAAATGCTTTTTTTACATTTTAACATTAAGGTTAAAGTTTCAGTCTATTTGCTATTTTATTTAACACAATTGTTGTCGTAGTCCAAAGATACTTTTAAATATGTTGGGATTAGAGTAACACTGTTGGACCATATTTGAATTCTTCAGATGGGGGAGAAGAGTATCTACAGTATATTCCTCTTAGAAAAATTCTGATCAGAAAATTCAAAAGTGACTGAAGTGAGTTACTTTAATTTATTCTAATTTATATAAAAATCGAGATAATGATTCTGAATAACAGTTCTAAGCTGCTGTAATGGTTTTAAATGTTGTAGATTCATTTAAACATGCTTACTATGCCATAAAATGATTTTCATCAGGTTAGCAAAATGCATTTCTCTGAGTCACCTGCCACTCTCTGCCAAATGTCACATCTTTTCATCAAAACATGCTAATACTAGAGTTGTGTGGTGAAGAAAAGAACCAGAATTATATTACATGAGGAGAACAATAAGCTTTTCCCCATCTGCGTTCTGAAAAACAGCTAAATTGAGTTCAATCAAACTTTCCAGGAAAATTAAACTTGAATTGGATGCTCAGCAATTGAAACCACCATAGTTTGCTTAAGTGGGAAATATTGCGGAACCTTCATACAAAGTTGTGTTTGCGTACAGTGCTTGGAATTATGCTCTTTGTCAAGTACACTGAATATTTTGGAGCAAGAACCAACCAACCCGACTGCAGTGAAAGGATGTTTGATTTACAAGAGAGATCAAACACCCAGATTTCACACTAGCGAGAATGTCGAGCAAGGGCGGTCACACCTTTACACCCTGAATTTATGCAAATAGGGAAACTGTAATATGTTACAAATGATTGAATCAAGAGAGAATTTGTTTCAGCTGTTGGGACTTTAGCAGAATCGATTGGCTGTTTCGGTTTGGTCAAATTGTATCTCACTTGAGGACAAAGTCTCCATAATCTTTTTTTGTAAACTGGGATATCCTTTCTATAGATCCTAATGGATGTGGAAGCATACGAAGTGGATGGAATCTGTGTGGGTTTAGTTTGAATAGGCGCTGGATAGTGAAGTAACGATGATCAAATATTATTTGATCAAATGTTAAAAAATAAATGCCCAGCATTACAAATGTCTAGTAATAATGTAACTAATCTCTTTTGTTTGTCTGTGAGACAGAGCCAGAAGGAAAGGCAGACACGGGGCTGATGTCTTTCATTTTAGTCTTTCCACTGAGAGATTCAGCTCTAAAATTCATTGTTTGGTCTCATTTTCCTCATAAATTTGGATTAAAAAGCACTGCAAAACAAAAGAAAAACTCCATCCAAACCAAAATGAAACCATCTTTTTTCAAGGGAAGGTGAAAAAGAAAGTCAATTATGTTAAACTTAACTTGCATGCTGACCACAGTCTGAGCAGATTAAAATCGGAGAGGACAGTTGTGCGTAATGTGTCATTGAACGCTTGCTTGCAAAGTAGTCATCTCTGCACACCAAAGGATTTGTATAGAAGAATTCAGTGATATTTAATTAGGTGAATTACAGTGTAGGGAAACTTCACCACGAGGTGAGTGAAAATCTTTTGAAATGCATTGAAGCAATTTGCAATTTTCACACAGTTACCCTGCCAGCCTTAATATGCAAAACTGCCACTGAATTCCAGATGGCAAGATATCACCGCACAAGCTGGCTGTGCTGCATAAAGACAGTTTCACCCTATTTGCAAATAGGCAGAATTAAAGTTGACCATTCAGCCTGAACTACAAGGATATCCTGCATGAGTGCTTGGTTTCTGAAGCCTAACCGTGCACTACAGTGGTGTGGGCACTTTAGCATAACATTTTGTTGATGGGTGTGACTGCTCAATAATAAATACAAAAATAATTATGTTATCAATAAAGTAAATTTAGTGATAAATTTATTAAGCATGTGCATATCCATAATGTTCCATACAGAAATTAAATATGCAAGTTATATAATTTGTATTACTGAGTGGGCTTCTAAAACAACTGCATGAGACTAATGGAAATTCGGTACCATTTAGACCATTTCTGTGTGAGTGTAACAAAGCAGACATTTTAGTAATATTGCATTTTGGTTATCACAGTCTAGTTTCATGGTACAATATAAGCTTTAGAACAGGAAAAATCCATTAATAACCACATTAAAGCTTCCCATATTGTATGAATTGTCAGGTTTAAATAATTCTTTTTTAAAAACAATTATCTGTCTCTTGCTTCTTGCAGTTGGTTATGTCAATTTACAAAGACTGGGGGGATTTGACACACAAATTTTAGAGGGGGAAGGAATTAATCATTGAATTACCTAGCATGGGTGCCCAAGTCCACATGAAGAAAATGAACATTGATTCAAAATTTAAATGAAAATTCTGTTCATGATTGGAGTTGCCAAAGTGTAACCTAAAAAGCCTTTGCTTCTTGAGTTCCAAGGACAGTAAAAATTGTTGGTAAACTTGTTGCTGAAATATGATATGTACTATAGTATTTATTGCTTAAATATGGTATTTACTAGGACAAATGACAATGTTTGTATTTTAGAGGGTTAGTTAGTACTTGTGGAACACAGTTATGCTTTGAAATAGATAGGGAACAATGTTGTTTTCTGGTAATTTTTGAGGTGCCCTGAAGTGTTTTGATGTGACTGAGAATCCCAATGCAATGAACTCTCGTATCCTTTTGGTATAATAATTTGCTTCTGCTACAAAGATATATTCCTTGGGTTAAATATTTTCGCCCTAATACCTGAAACAAAATGAAGATGTAATTGTGCTCTTCCATGTTCCTAATCTTTTGTAGCCTGCAAGAGCTGTGAGTCTATTCATTCCTTTTGTAGGTTATGCAAGGTAGAGACTCTATTCCTTCCCCTACAATGTATGTAAATGCGTAGAATAGTGAAGTGTAGCTCAGTGAATGTAGAATATTTCTGCCTTAACCTCTTACCTGTGTGCCTAAGCAAAGAACTGATTTAATGGAAATCTGAAATAAACTGTGTGTCATTGTAACTAGGTTAAGAGCCAATTGCACTGGGTTCTATTCTATACAGAATAGTGGTCAGAGACTGTCCTAAAGTGCTTTTAATAGTCATAAAATCATAGTCAAGATAGAATGGGGGAGCTCATCACCATTTTACAGGTGAAGAATTCAGGCATAGGAAGAACAGTATAACTTTCAGGTGTGCCTACAACTTTTGGACACCAGATTAAAAAGTGGAGAATATCTCAAAAGGATGAGCAACTAACATGAAGTCAGTCCTTTTAGAATTATCTAAGAGGAGGCATTTAAAGCATGGGTGACCTTTGAAAATATAGCACTGAAGACTAGAGGCAGTTCCTACAAAAAAAACCAAAACACTAACAACAACAGCAACAAAACCCAAAACCCCAAACAAACAAACAAAAAAACCAAACAACCAAAAAATCCCCAACATTTCAAAACCACCAAAGATTGGTTACCTAGCACCTCTACACCTCTAAAAAGTCAAGCCATTTATGATTTATGCAGGATCACACAAGAAGTTTCTTAAAGAAGCAAAGCCTCTTCACTGCCATTGTAATCCTTTACATTATTTGCAAGAATGCTTCTGTAGTAGTAAGAATAAACTGAACATTGTTTGGAAGGAAATTTTTGGTGTTATGGAGGTTTTCTGCCATCTGTCTGACTTTGCATTACTATTGTTACTAGCTGTTTGGTTCCATCTTCTCTGTAAAATTTACAGTAGTGAAAGCTCTGACTTCAGCCATTTTTAAGAGAACAAGAACCATAGAAGGACGAAACCTTGCAACTACAACATCCCTCACAAATGCACACTTCACGTCATTTAGGAATCCCTGTAATGTTATGAAGTGATCTGCAATAATACATCAATGATATGTGACAGTACGAGCAGAAGCTTCCAACGTATCATTCATGATAAAATTTAAGGAGAGAACGTAAAGTACATAACCCGTTGAATGATTGCCTTTCAGGTGTTCAAAGCTATGAATATTCCTCAGATCAGAAACCCTTCCTTACCTCCTCCTGAAGATATGCCTGAAGCCTATCATGTGAAGATAGCTCTCCTTGGTGCAGGACCTGCAAGTTTAAGTTGTGCTTCCTTTTTGGCTCGATTGGGTTATTCAAACATCACCATATTTGAAAAGCAGGAGTACATTGGTGGCTTAAGGTAAAAAACAATAACAGCAAAAGCACTGTTGCAAATGATTGTAGAAAGAATAGCAAAAAATATTGTGCATCTGTAGTTCCCTCTATCTTAACCAAAGGAAGAGAACAGAAACTTATTTTTTATTTAAATAATTTATCATTCAAGTTAAAATATGTACAGTTACAGTCAAGTTTTATCTGAGATTGTTGGCTATCTCCTATATTCTCTTCAAATGACCTCTAAAATTCCAGGGTGCAATTGTTATTATCAAATTAACATTTCAGAAAAGTTTGTCAGGAACCATTTTCCTTTGTCCAAAACTTTTAAAATAAGATGAAGTGCTTGTAGCCATGCATAGTGATAGAATTAGATGTTTGAAATGCTTTAGACAGATACTAATTTCATGGAGGATTTTAAACTTTGAGAGCTTTCATGAAGTACCTTATGCAAATAAAGGTGACAGGGAATGAATTCATCATGTATACTTGGACTTGCAGCTTTAGTAAACCATAGCTTAAGAGTGAAATAAAGCCCCTGCAATTCTCAACCCTCAACAACTTGCAAATACACAGAGGAAGGTATCTATGCCATTTTCCTGTTTGCTGATATTTGCATGATGTCATGTCCTCTGCATTAGAAGATGAAGTTTTACCACTGTAACAATGGCTGAGATAATTTCAAAAATTCTTTTAAATCCCTAAGTGTAAGGTGAAATATTTCAGGAACTGAAATCAAAATAGAATTTTGGTAAAATAAAAATAAAATTTTACATGTTGAGGGTACAATTACACTAAAGTGTCTACAAAACAAAAAGTGAAAAGAAACAGAGAGAGAAGGGTGGTATGCTCAAATTTCTCAATGCAGTATCACTTAAATCAATAGAGTTGACATCATTAATGAATTTGATCCGTAACGTCATAATGTCAAATATTTACTCAGTGCTCTGGAAGATAGAGAATCAATGCTGGAGAAGTTGAACTGAATACTTATATTTTTCCAAGTAGAAGTTCATAAGTATTCTACCTAAGTATCAAGGTGTTAATACATAACTGTGGAACTGTTTTGCTTGAACTGGTTGCCATAGAGGGTTGCAAATTTAGTATGTGAAATACCTATTCACCTGTTCAGTAGCACATTTTCGTAAATACTAGATTTAAAATCAGTTTTGTTGCCGTAAAATAGTAAGAAATAATGAGATGTTTCTAACAATGAAGCTTTACTTGGTGAGAGGTTAAACTCAAGTTGGACTCTGCAAAATAATACAGTACTTTCTGCAGCTGCTAGCAGTGCAGTGCTGGAGTTGCTTACTGTGTGTTTGTATATTTATAAGTTCGATTAGTATCCATAATGGTCAAACAGTGCAATTTAAAATGAATTTCTTTTTTCTGGGTCTTAAATACATGTTGCAGTCAAGGTCAAATTTTACTCCCATTCATTGTAGAAAGTTTCACATCTGGTTTAAGGGCATCAATTCACTTTGTCCTTACTTTAATCTTGGAACAGAAGGGAGGCTGGCCTGTGGCAGCAATCATCCATTATTTCATTTGTAAGGCTTTGCAGTACATCTTTTAACAAGTTTAGGTTATTGATGGGTGTGTTTTCAAGGCTTCATAAACTGTTGCAAATGTCTAACAAGACCAAATTAATTTTGTACTTGGAATCAGCTGTTTTGAAGGGCAGTGCTTATGCAGTTTTCTAGTTTGCACTGCCTTTTAAAGGTGTTTTTAACTAGAATGTTCCTTCATATACATGTTACATCATAGCTAACTTTGATAATATTGTGACTCAAGAAAGGTATCCAGTGATTGTAGTTCCTGTGATGTGATATTTAAGCATAGCATAAGTCTGTGGTTATTTGAACACATCTTCATTTCTCACATTTCATTTGTAGGTTTTCCTACATTTCACCAGTTGTGCAAAATTTACGCTTTATAGTAGAGTAGCTGTGAGCAGATCACGCTCTTGTTTTGAGACCATGAACAGGCTTCACTGCTCGTGTGCCTAGCTATGCCACTGGTTTGCAACGTAGCAAAATATTCCTCTCACTAGGCCAAAGGGGTGTCCCTTGAGCAAAAGTACCTTGGCATCACTGAGAAACACCAAGCACCTCTAGCTTGGATCAGATTTGAGGAAGAGGTGAATTTGTGGGACACTGTTCCCATCCACTGCATCCCTCCTGCACTTCTGCCCCCTTTCCTTCTCCTCCACTTCACTCCCTCCATTGTGGAGTCAGAGACTGTTTTCGGTTGCTGAAAGAACTTGTATTAGAATTATTGATGTACCAGTCGACGTAAAATGCAGCCTGTAAATGTGTGTGCATGTGTCCCCACAGAACTGCGGGTACTTGTATATGAACATCTATAAAATATATATACATTTGTATGTATATATGTGTGGTTATACATATATATGTACACACACACATATATGTAGCGCACAAAACTATAACTAAATGTTTCATAAGAGAAAAAAATTGTTTACAAATTCTGACAGTGATATAATCCAGCCAGTGCTCTTCTGTGTTCTTCTAAGAGTCAAGGAAATGACAAAGCTTCAACAAATATATAGGTGGCATGGAAAATAGAACTTTCAATTTTTAATTAGATTTCTTTATTGAATCTTTGTTGCAGAATCATAGCGATACATTAGTTTCTGTCTCAAACCTTTTTACTTTGTATGACCTGTGAAAGTTGTCATGACACATCCATTGTATCTGATATTTAGAGCACTTTTCATTGTATGCTGATCAGGAAAGGTAACAAAAATTATATTACTAGAAATTTTAAGGAGGAACTCCAGTTTCTTATCAATATAATTGAAGTTGGTGCAACTTAAAATAAAATCCTTCTGGCCTATCAAAGTTAAATGTTGAAGATGGTGTGGTCAATAACAATATGTAAAATAAAACCACAGTGAATCTTGTGCCAATGCTTTGTTATGGAAATTATAGATCTATTAATCTAAAAATGGATTAGACTGATGCTTGGATATATCTGGGGAGAGGCTTTCTAATTTCTGCATATTAGGGGTTTTTTACCTTTGTTGAACAAAAGTATCTAAAATAGAACTTCACTGTGTTTACCTGTAATATGTTTTACAGCAGAGAAATTTTGAACTGGCATAAATAGATGTCCTTTCATTGAAAATAAAACACCTGTACTAGCAGATACGAACAGGTTCTGTGCTGGCATTGCAGTTTTCCCATATAGGAGATCTGTGATTCTGGGAATTTGAAGATGTTGTTCCTAAACTCCGGGAGAAAAAGAGCCAGCTAATAAACATGACATCAAAAAAACAGACTGGAAACCAAGAGCTGATACAAAATCACTGCTTTGTCCATCCTGAAAGATCATAAAAAATTTATAAAGTAGAAATGGAGGAGGGTACAGTTTTAAAGACCATTGCTCAAAATAGCACATGCAACATTTTTTTTAAAAAATTGTATGGGAAATTTCATTCTTTTTAATTGAATAGCTTAACAAATGTTTGCTAGAAAATCACTTTGCTTTTGGTAGCCATGAGATCTTTTCTTAAATGGATGTCTTAAGTTTGTTTAGTGTTACGTATTCTGGTGAACAAAAGGAATAGAGCTGAAGCTCTCTTTGACCCAAGCTTAACATATGTTAAATGGTTACCTGCAAGTGTGAGCAGGATTGGCTTTACGGTGTACTGCTTTCTTGACCTATATTTTTATCATTGGGAGAATAATGCTGTTTTGTCATTCTAACCATTTAAAAATGCCAAGAGTCAAGTTTCAGCACATTCCATTCACATACATGAAAATTAACTGAGGTGTGTTATAAGTATTGAATTTTTAAGAAATAAAAAAATCTTTTCTTCCTGATAGATGGAAGTATTTCACAAGCTTTTTTATTTATTCTAGTACATCTGAAATCCCCCAGTTCCGATTGCCATATGATGTAGTGAATTTTGAAGCTGAGCTTATGAAGGATCTTGGAGTGAAGGTAATGAAAAATATATCCTGCCTATATATAGCTCAAAGAAAAAAGAACAAGAACTCTGCCAAAGATTAACAGCAAAATGTCATGCACATTAGTAAAGAACAATTAAAAGCTACGCTAGACAGAGGCAGGAAGATGCTTCCTCTTGCTCAGGGCATTTGTCTGTCTCCTGTCTGAATGCCACTAGTTTGGAAAAGGGCAATCAATAGTTCTCATCTGGCATGCCTGCATGTGATTAATTGTCTGCAAGAAACAAATTCTTAAATTGCTTTAGGGGTTCAATGTAGCTATTGGAATGATTTGATTTTTTTAATCCAGTTTCATTCACGCAGGTTTAGCACTACTTAAAATGTTCATATTTGATACCTCTTCTTTTGTTCCTTTTATCTGAGTGTTTTTCTTAATGGTTTATCATACAGTCTTGCGTACAAGTTAATTTCATACAAATTAAATAAAATGTTAACATGATCATCTGTTATAAACAATAACAGTCTTTCAGCTTCTTGGAAAGCAATAGTTATGCATTATTCTGTTAAACAAATGTATGTTGTTTATAGATAATGGGAACATTGTATTATTGTTAATTTAGGGCTTGAGCTGAAGATTTAGATAGTATTTGCAACTGCTGCACATTTTAGTACAAGTTACAAATGTAGAATGCATCACTAGATCAAATTTTTGAGTACCAGGAGGGATAGTATATTTTTAACATGATACTAAAGCATTCAGTGAAGCAAGAAATTCTTGCTTCCATTCATTGAAATGTTCTGTGTTGATTCATATCATAGAAGCAGTAGGCTGGGGTCACAAGGCCCAAGTGAGAACCTCATCCTGCCCAGGTTTTATAAAAATGCTGGTAAGATGTAACATAAGGTTATAAAATGCTACAGGTCTATTTTTTTACTCTAAAGATCCCTTTGCAACCCTTGAAAAGACTGACAGAATGGAGATTGAGTTAGGGATGGGGCTAAAACCAGAGCACTAAGACAATTTTAGACAAAATTGCTGGCCAGAGGCTCCTGGGAACCTTCTGCAAAATTCAGTTCCCCGGGGCTCCCTGTTACGACGAGGTCTCTAGAATGGATTCATAGAGCCACTGTGTCATCTTGACCTGCAAGTCCTCAGCAGTTTTGAAGTGCAGCAGAGAATCTCAATGTAAATTTGCTTCTGAGTTCTGCCATTGGTTTACAATTGACCCTTTGGCAAGCTGGTTAACTAAGTACCTTAGCTTTATGCCTCTATAAGCTGGAAATATTTTCTGGTGTTTACTTAAAGCATTTCAGATCTGTGGTGGAAGGTGCTCAGTAGTGCTGTTTATTCAAGTAATTCTACTGAAATTAGTAAGAATTAGTCAGCTGAATAAGGATTACAGAGCTAGGCCCTAGGAGTATTATGAATCCCCACATAAAATAGTATTGCCATTTAAATTCCTTCATTAGGTTTTCATAACATATGTACACAATAGGATAAAAAAAATGTAATGACAATTCATGGAGTGTATTTTGTTGCCAGTGAGGAGGTAGGCTGTATTCTTGAAAGGATTACATCTGCACATGGCTTTTTGCACCTCTGATAAAATTTATACTAAATCTCCAAAGACAAAAAAATGTCAATTTTTAAGCATTATACACTGTATTTTACATCTGCCTTTTTTTTTTTTTCCTCACCAGTAAGAAAAGTACATTAAATGGAATACCGGCAGATTCAATAACAAACAAGAAAGATAAATGACACGAAGATGAAACCATTAAGATCACAAAGTATAGTGCTTACACAATGAAATGTGGCATTTCGTAAAGTGAATACACAAGTGATATAAAAAATCTGGGGGAAAATGTTCAAGTTCAGAGAGTTTAAAGTACAGAAATAAAAACACATATACCCATGTCAAGAAGTACAAAATGTTAGAAGAGGAATCACGCACACTTTATGTGCTCAAAAGCCTCAGGGTTAGGAGAGATGAGCAAAAAGGTTGTGTGTATCTTCAGTTGGATGACCTCTACGCAGGAGACTGCTACAGTTAGTTTGCAGAACATGCAGCAAACAATCTTCCTCATCTCACACATATAACAACTGTAGTTGCTCCACATGTGCAGTGGATGCTCAAAGCGGGATCGCTGGTGGAACATTACTCTGCAAAAATTTTTCAGGTTGTGCTTTTGGAAGTAAATAGTAGTTGAGCTGAAACAAATACAGATTATAGATGCTTTTTTGTTACTTTTTTATTATTATTTTTCAATAAATGAATACCAATCAGTGTACTCTGGGCATTGAATTAACAATGCCAAGGTTAAATCAAAACTGATCTCATTCATAATTTTGGAAACCATTTATCACACAGAACAGTCTGCTTCATTACAAGCAAGTAAGGCATGCTGCAATTTGCACAGAACATTCTTGACACTTAATGCCATCTCCGGCCCAGTCTTATGCATGCAGGTTTTCTGCATTCACAAAGCCTCCACTGATTTACACTAAGGGTTTTTGACATAAAGGTGTTCTAGATAGTGGTCTCAGTGCAAAATTTAGGCTGTGAGCTTTGAGAGTGCACGACAAAGCAATATCATCCTTCCTTTGGGACTGGCATTGCATTCTGCACTGTTGGAGGCCTACTAAGTGCCAGATAATGTGCAGGGAAACACTGCCTTGGTTTCTGTTCAGAACCCCTGTTAATACAAAATAGTGTCATGTCTTTTATTTCCTTTATTTCTTTGTTAGAGGCTCATACTTTCCCTAATGTTTCTGCAGTAGCCTAAACTGCTTGTACTGGGTGATCCATTTAGGCCATATTCCCTAAAGGAGGCTCTTGCTTCCACATCTCATTTCTTAAAGTCTTATTTTCACTTGGGAATGCAACTTTTCCTAGTCAGCACCAAATACAGCGATTTACTCACAGTAGAAAACCACCATTTTTAGGTTTGTTTCAGTGTTGTGTTCCATAGGCAGGCTTCATTTGTTTGTTTAGCTTGCTTTAACTGTTTTAGCTTACAGCAGAAAACCAAGCTAGCCTGTGATGGTCCTCATTTGAGGATGACTTACATGTACATTTTACCCATACCTCGTTTGGGCCACTTGCTTAAATCAGAGCCAGTCTGGCTTTTTAAGCCTGGCTTGAGGGTAAAAAAAGTTGTTTGCTCTGTTTGTTCACTAGAAGATCCTGCAAGATGTCTGTCTGCAGGACACGACAGAAATTATTTTCACATTATCATATAAAAAAGATGTAATCTTTAATTCTTTCAGATAATTTTTGGGAAAGGCCTTGCAGTGAATGGGATGACACTTCATACCTTGAAAGAAGATGGCTATGCAGCAGTTTTTATTGGAATAGGTAAGAAGAGCTCACTGTCCTGTGTTTTGTCGTCTTGAAATTGAGTACTGTTTAAGAATAAACTGGAACTTGTATCCATGTTAACAGCATGATGGGAGACAGTTTCAATTTGATGCATTGTGAAAGTATGGAATGTAAGGAAAATTTAAAAATCAGGAAGCTAAGGCTAGCTGTCTTCAGACAGTTATTTGTTAATAATTTGTTATTTCAGATTTATATGATAATTTTTAAGACAAAAATATAACTGTATGGGTTGATTCATTGTTTGTTTAAATAGTTCAAAAATGGATGAACTAAAAAATTACTCGCAATTAATTGCCATATTGGGCGGAGTGATACACAAATTCAGTTTTCAGTTTTTGCAAACAGCTTACTATACCCACATAATTACTGGCTCTGTACGTAAGCCAGTGATACCATGCTTGGTTGGTTTTTTATTTTCCTCCATCTGAAACATGTAGCATCCTTCAGATAGGCTGTAGTGAAATGTAATTATGGGGTGGGTTAACAAAATAAGCTGACTTTGACTTATACTAAAACTGGCACATAGGTCTGTCTTTTCTCATATGCTAAAGAAGTCCTGCACCTTCCTGCTATTTGAATCACTGCTTCTTTTTATTGTTAGATTAGAATTGTTATCCATTTACAAGTATTTTGAAGTACAGCTGGACCCATCGCTACCATGATAGGCGTGTTGAGCAAGCATTGTCTGCACTTGGTATGAGGCTTAATGCTCTTTATTGATCTAGACGTTGCCTAAGTGAACATAATAGGAAACAAGTTGTCCAACTGTTCCTCCTTCCTATTATTGATTACAGAGATGTAATTCTTAGTACAGTGACAACTGTTGTTTACCATCTGGGTATGCAGTATAATAAGCTTTGAGGGTCTATTCTGTCATGTGATTATAATACAGAGTGTTACAATTTATATAATCCTAAATCCTCACGTTGTTAGAGACCTTCCATGTGTAGGAATTCTGATGCGTCATATTTTGTTGTAATAGTATACACGGTAATGGCCCAACTTCTCTTCGTTATTGTTTTAATCTATGTCTTTTAAACTGCTTTGTAAAATCTCACTAATGAAGGGTTAATTAATAAATAAACATTGGTTTTCTGAAAGTCTAGCATTTCAGGAAAAAAAAAAAAGTCAGTTATTTTTGGAACATCGGCACGATTCTCCTGCATTTCTGACTCAGAAATTTAAAATAACAATTCACATAAAAGGTTAGCAAAAATGACCACTGAGCACTACACATAGGATCGGTATGTTTGGTTTATGTATGGGTTTATTTTCTGACCTTAATAAAGTTATCCTAATACAAAACATTATTGGTTAGAAATAAATATAGACAACAGTGTGCTGTGCAGATGCTAGGTAAAGGAACACAGCCAGAATTTTAATAAACAAGGGAAGGTATCTGAAGCATAATTCTCCTGTAAACCATGTGTTCGCTGATTGTATCAGGAAACAGGGTATAAATGCTAATGAAGGATTATGTGTTCCCACAAAGTTTTGTTATTTGAAGCTACCGTGCATTCATGATGAACTTGGTCCCTGTCAGTACCCCCATGTCAGCCTGTCATCTGTCTTTTACAGTACTGTGTAAGGCACTGGACAGTAATGTGGCCTTGCATACTACTAGTGAAAGGTGGAGGACAAACCAAGGGTTTACAGATTTCTAGGATAAGCTATATTAATGCAATAGAGCATTTATATCTCTCAATAACAGCATTTTTCCATAATGAGTCTGTACTGTATTTCTTTTTGTGTTCTTTGCCTCCTGAACAAACATATACTCAATGAAATGTCCCATTTGAACATTACCCTGAATCACAGGAATAAAATAGTTAGGGAACAGTATTTACATGAAATTGAAGATTTATTTTTGTTTTTTGTTCTTAAAGGTTGCTGTAATTTTGTTATGAATGAGTCTGTACCTTGATGGAAAATAAATATGGTAGTTTCAAATTTCTTTATTAATGGAAGAAAGAAAAAGTGAATGGATGTGTAAAAGAAGTCATCCCTCATGGACGAGGGAGTACACTGTGAGAGGATTTTTTTCATAGCAATGTGACTTTGAAGAGCGCATCTTTAGTGTTGCAAATGAGATGGAACTCAAGAATTTATCAGTCAGGGTTGTATAAGAGTTCATTCATGAAATGGAAGAATACTGCTAAATAGTCAGCCACATCAGCGAAGGTGGAGTTGCAAGGAGAACTTTGAAAGCTATTTTCCTCACAGTCATGCATGAGAAAAACTATTGCTCTCTGGAAACACCGTATGAAGTAGGGAAAGTACACTCTTCAGCTGGGTCCGTGGAAGGTAACGTGCAGGTGACTGAGGTTTGATCACTTCTAGCAAGTGATTGTATTGAATAAAAATGAATAGCAAAGGATTTTTATGACAGCTGTTTGGAAAGATATTAGAGTGTGCTCTAGTCTGTATTTTCTCTGTTTTGGACCCAAAGGGTAAAGAATTCTTAAGAAGTTCACAAGTGGCTAGAGGTTAACAGCTTTACTCTAAAATAACTAATAATAATAAAGAAAAAGATGCTTAGCTTCAAGTCTTTTATTACTGAGGCATTGAAGCTACGATGGTGTATCTAAAGGGAAAAGACTCTATCCAGCCTGGTGCATTTAGGTCACTGTTGGAAGCTCAGAAAACCACCTTGTACTAAGCTTGAAAATGAACAGATGGCCATTATGTGTCACCATCAACTTCTGGGGTCTCAATTGAAGTGCCACCTTACCTCGATACTATTTTATTTTGCACCGTTGTATCTTTCCCAATTAGGGTGTAACCGCATCTATAATGTTGTAGAGACTGATGTGGAATTTGTGGTTACAAGGACCTATGTTGAACTAGCAAAGACTGGATCTGAGGAAAAGTTTTCATAGTTACCTGGATGAGTAGTAATGAAAGAGATCAATCTGGGCAATGGCACGCTGGAAGCCAACAGTGCCCTCATGGCATAGAACCTCAGCACAAATGGTAGGTGAATCTCAGTCACAGGATTGCCTGTCACCATTTTTACTTTTGGTAGTTATTTCAATTTCCTTTTTTTGCCTTATCTGAACTGTGTTGCACCCAACTAGTTCCTTGTAGCATACTTCTGTTTATTTCTAGAGGATCAGCACGTGAATTTCCTCTTCCCTGTCTGTCAATTTCTCTCATGTCCTCTCAGTTCCTCTCTACAAATATGCGTATTTTGCAACAGTTAGCAGCAGATGTATCTTGGTTTTTGCATACAAGGACCTAAGAGACCAATCTTTTGGTTTTCTCCAGCAGTCCTGATTTCAGATTGCAGTCAACTTATGTGTTAAAGGGCAATCCATGTATCTCAGTTTCTTTTGTCAAAAGTAATGATAGCCAGTAGCACACCTGAGAATTTTTTCACAGGACTAAAAGACAGCAGCCAAACAAATTTAGGAACAACCTGCTAAATATATTCTGTGAGTCTCTACTATATTTTTTGGTTCTCTTTTCATTGTCATTTAGTTTGGTGCAATTTCTAAAATTATTCAGTCTTATTTCAATGGGCAATTAAAAATCCTGATTAAGAGTTAAAGATGTCAAATTAGAGTCCTGAAAACTTTAATTTTAAAATTATGTTTATCTTCCAGGTTCAAGCCTTCTGACTTTAGTTTCCTATGAATAGGAATTAAATCTCCCAATTGAACTTCCAGAGTTTTAAAACTGACCCCTAGAACTCTTCATAGAAATAAAAGAATCCTTTAGAGATTGGATAGATTATGTTCAACATAGTCTACCTAGAATCAACTCTGTTTTTTGATAAGAAATGTTTCTGAAGAATTTGTCATTAAGCTGACAACTCAGTTTGAAAATTTTGCTATTAAAAAAAAAAGGTCTCGCATCAGTTGCTGCCTTCTGTAAACACCATAGAGACTCAGGGCAATGGCGAATTGGCATGCTGAGAGCAAAGGGAGAAATCGATGATGGGGTGAGGGGATAGAGGAGAGAGCACATGGTCCTCAGAGACACCAAAGTAAGGCAGCGGAGGACGGAGAACAGAGTAATCTGAACACTTTGAGTTACTGTGTCTCTTCATTGATTTTTCAGGGTAGAATGCTTACGATTTTTACAAAAAATGTCTATGGATATGTCTCTCACTTGGCTACCAGAGCAAATGTGGAAATACTAAGCTTTTTATTACTCGTTCTTCCTTAAGTTCTGATACATTTTTTGGAAAACAGGATTCTGTGGTTCTGTCTTTTAAGACTGTATAAAGCATTGCATATTCTTTTTGAAAGAGAAAATGCAAACCAGTTTTTTATACTACTGTTTAATTAAATATTTAAGTCATTCATTTTCATTCAAAGTATCTATTTTGGTTTATTTGGTAAAATATTTTAAAAAATCTTAAGCACTCATTCTCAGAAATTGTTTAGGCACTTTAGTGCCTGTAGGCTTAAGTATGCAGCGCTAACTTTCTAGTTAACATCTCCTTATGGGGCAAAAGCAACTAATAATGAAGCTTTCTTGGCTTTCTTGTTTCTTCCTCCATCTTGTGATGTTGAATTGCTATAAAGTCAGTTTTATTGTATTAGGATATGCAGAGGGCTCGTTAAATATTGCAGAATGGTAGGTTAGATGAGAGTACAGAGTAAGTCTAAGCAGATTCTCGCTTGGATGCATCCTAAATAGTATATCCTGCTTGCAGGGGTTAAAGCCATACATAAAAAAAGAAAAAAAAAATGAAATCCCTTGTGGAAAGAACCTTTGTGATAACTACAGTCATTCATAGTTAATTAACATAACATTCAAACAATAATATAATCAGATGATTCCATTGATTGGAATGAAATTACGCACCAAAAAAGAAATTAAAAGTCCAAGCGTTGATGTACCTTGCTTTTAAAAAAGCTCTGTTAGATTGATTTACTGTCTCTTCCCCAAAAAGTAAGTAATCTCCTCATGCCTGTTATTATCTTCTGATTAACTATGCAGTGCCACCTGGTGTGCAGATGGGAAGAATATTACACATCAAGAGCTCTGTTCACACCCACCCACACAGATATAAACCTACATGGCAAAAAGTGAACAGATGTTCATTTTGCTTGTGCTATAGGAAAAAATTGTGCGTCGTACTCCTGATTCATAAACTAAATTTGGAGGACATGAAATCTGCATATGGGGCCTGTAGGCCCATGGCCAGCACAGACATTTATGGACAAAATATGTCATATTCAAAATAGTTCTCATTTCAGGTTGTGAACAGACTTTTATTTGTTTGCTTCTCTGGTTTTGCTTTACCTTGTGCTTCTGAGTTTTCTTTTTCGCTTCCCTTACTATTTCACTTATCACCTCTAAAGGGAAAAGTTTAGAGGCAGAGTAAATTGAAAACATCTTCAGAATTTCTCTGTTGGTTGGTTGTTTTTCAGAATTGTTTTCTATGTCTTAGCATTTAGGATCTTTCCTAAAATTATGTTTTTTAAGCCTTGTTGCAAAGACCTGTTTGGCTCAGCAATGATGTAGCAAGTCACGTAAAATATGATGTATCTTGGGTAAAGATGGATCTGTAGTACAAAGATTGCACAGCCTTAGGCTCTTAGGATCTTCAGCTATATTTTTTGAGGTTTTTTGGTGTTGTTTTGTAGTATTTTATAATTTCAGAAGTATTTTGACGCTTCATAGATTATATAGTTTTTGCTGCAAGGAAGCTGAAGCCTAAAGACCAGCTAAAACACAACAAGCGTGGGAGAAAAATAGTATATTGGAAAGTAGTGCAGGAAAGAATGATCTCGGAAACATGATCAGCTAGATACTCAAAATAAATGTGTGCTGCTTAGTTTCTGGGTTGGTCTTATTGATGCTTAACCTTATTGACAAGGGTTATCACTGTCTCAGGATCTTGCAAAAGATGGAGCTTTTCACCCGGGATTTTAAATGGTGACAACAGTGGCCTTTCAGGCATCAGTACGCTTATGCAGTAAATAATAATATAGGCTGCAGAGCCAGGGAAAACACTTTGAACTACATTTTACTGTGATGAAACAGAATATTCAAATCCATTTAGCTGCAAAAAGCTGTGAGACTTCAGTATTAAACATAACGAGAATGAAGTCATCAAGATGAGTCATGAAGTCAGAGAGGGTATTTTGAATAGTCTGAAGAGCAACAGTGGCAGGATTTGAAGAAAGCCAATTCAAAATATTTCACAGTTGCCTTACAGAAACCATAACAATTTTAAAATTAAATTTTTATTTTTTTAAAAATAAAGGTCCATGAGAAACCAGTGATAGATGCGTTTGCGATTTAATACAGAACGGGATCAAAACTACACATTGAGCTGCAGCCGCATGAAATTAAGTCCCAAGGGAGGTCTGCACAAGTCTGTGCAGTCAAGTATAGGACTTGTATAGCCTATACAAGGTGAGCCTTAGCTCATGGCTTACAGCTTGGAGAATGAATGCACCGTTCTAGAACACCACATTTCTTAATTTTTTCATGGGTCATGTGAAGAATATTATAAACAAATTACATCATAAATTGATCCTAATACAAAACTCGTTAGTCTTCAATATTCATGTTATTTACATATTCTGCTACTCTTTAATCTAAAAACATTTTTTTTAATTAAAAAGCAAAAGGCACATAGTTTTATTAGAAAAGGAACTCTGTGAAAGAACCTATTCTTACATGCTTTTAACAGATGTTTGAACTTGGTTTTTTTTTCCTAGTGCACCATCTCTCCTGGAGACCAGAAACGTATATACATACAAGAACTTTTATGCTTGAGGCATCTTTTTCTACTATTGGCATTTGTAGTAAGCTATTTTTCCAGTTCTGCAGATCTCACTACTGCTCTGGATATTGGTGGAACGTTCCTAATACACGTAAGAAGCAGCAAGCAGTTGAAAGCTTTTAGGGCTCAGATGCACAAACCAGCTTATTTATTATTAATAGTCTTAGGACACTTTCAAAAAATACTAATAATCTGCCCTTGGGCATCCTTAAGTTATTCACTTGCAAATTACACAGATTTTCATGCCCTTATTTACTTATCTTTCATACCAAAAAACTACTTAGCATAACAATCTCTACTGCACATGTTTTACAAAACACTCTCCTGGCTTTTTTCAAGATGCTGGATAGTTTCCCTGAAGAAATGCTCGTCTAAACATAATGACAAAATCAATTTGATTCATATTGTTTTAAGAGTAGTTAAATTTTTTAATATCTTAGTAGGTTCATTCATTAAAAAACACTATTTAGCACTTTTTGGAAGTTTATTTGAGCATTTGCTTTTATTCAAGCATTTTGATGTTTGAGAAGTATATAAGAAAATACTGAACAAAATGGTGATGTTAGATGCTGCGCCTTCATACTCTAATGTTAAACAATTCAGTGCTTTACACCTAAAGAAATGAGCTCTGCTTGCTTACCTGTTGTTTCTGAAAGTTCACCCCATGAGTCTTTTAGATGTACAAGTATCAATTATGCTGTAATCTTTTTACTTCTACATTAATATTCAGACAGAATGAACAACTGTCTAAAACACAGCTGGTAAGTTGGTGCATATCCATTTACTTTAGTTGAGCTCTTTTTTCTTGTAAGGGGAGTGTGTGTGGTCCAATAAGTATTTAATGCAATCAGGCACTTTTGAAACTTTTTTGTACATAATACTATAGGAAGGCTGGCACATACAAAATTTAAACAGTAGGTTTAGAAATTCCTTGCTTTTCTTCATCTTGCTTTCGAACGATAAAAGGCTGATTAAAAACCTAGGCTTGTTGCATTTAAGGTTTTTTTTTTTTTGTTAAAGGTTGTATACTTGTTTAGTCCTAATTATTAGTGAGAAGATGGCAAGTGCTATTTTTTTTGTTAATGAATATAGTTTTAAGCAGTTTTCTTGTACACATTTATGTTTCATAAATACGGTGTTACTGAATTCATATTCCTTTCACTGCCCACTCACCAAGGTGTGTATGTACTTGTTGAATTGACTTGACAAGTTAAGACAAAACCTGGAATTGTGCAGTAGATTTGTAGTACTTGTTGAAGGAGATTTTGAGATTAGAAAACTTTCATGCACTGTCAGTTCCCTGCTTTAGGAGAACAGTCCCTAAGAAGCTACCATTGGACATGGCCATGGCTCAAGGCTTCTGTCTGACCTGGTGGTTGTCTTGTGCTTCTCAGCCATCTGCTTCCCTTTCCGTCATTCCTTGGTAGTCAGACCATTGTTGATGTAGGAATACTTTGCTATAATGAAGGGCAGTAACCTCATTTTGGGGGAAAAGTCCTGACACGTGGTGTGCTTGAGGCCGGTTTTGGTCCTTCATATAACTTGAGGCACACTGAGTAGTGATTCCATTTGTCAGGATGGGATTCACAGTCCAAGAGCCTTCTGAGACCTGTAGCCTTCTTTGCCTGTGGTCTGTACCCAAGGGAATCCCTCGGTCCTTCCTTCAGGCTCAAAGTGTTAATTTAAAAGCTTTCCTGTTCCACTACTATTCTTGATTTTCTTATCTAATACAATGTCATTTACCATCATGTAGAGATACCTTCCAGATATTTTTAGTTTTAATGGGATGGCAGCTTTTAAAGGTAGCAAATATCTAAGAAGAAAATTTTACATGTTCACTATAGTAAGTAATCTTTAACTAAGCTATGTAAATATTTTTTCTGCTGTGTCTCAAATTTTGAGTGGATAGAGATTATCCAGGCTTTTGAAATGCTTGTGGTAGTCATGATACTTGAAAATTGTTTTTTACTATTCTAAGCTATATTTTTAGGAGATGCCAGTCATGCAGTTGCTTTTACTGTGACAGTAAAAGACACTGTGTAAATACATATATTAATGATTACTAAAACTGTGTATATAGTTAGGATAGAGCATATAAATATTATAACATGTATCACGTGGCAAGTCTTCTGAAAGAAAGATTAACAGATAAACAAATAATTTTCTGGGTTTGTGTAGCATACTAGTGTGGCCTATAGGCTAGAGATCAAGTTTGACATTCCTTGTGCCTAAAGTCACATAAATAGTCTTCTGTGCACATTTCATAGTATCAAACCATATTCAGAATTCAGCACTTTCTTGGTAATGTCACAAGGTGTGGGGTATGTATAGTAATTAAGATTCACTGTTTGTACTGTTACTGCTTTCAGTGTATTAATGCTAAATTTACTGTAAATTGCCTTTATAAAACAATGTTTACAAGATTAGAAGACAGAAATATGCATACTAAGTACTCAGAGTGTTCAGATAATCCTAATACAAATTACATGTTTATCTAACAAATGAAAATATTTTCCTAACATTGTCCTTGACAGTCTTTTCTTTTGCAGGAAATCCTTTGGCTATTGTTCATTCATTTGTGCTAGGAATGTAGTAAGCTGAACATGAACCATTAGAGAAAGTTAAAATGCATTCAACAACTAGTATGAAGATTTAACATTCTCTCTAATGATCTTTGGTGATTAGTTTCATAGGAAGAAGGAAAAGAAGAATGAGAATTTAAAGATCAACAGGTTTCAGCCAATTCATCTTTAACATAAATGCTGCAATTGTGTTGAAATTACTAGTCACCGAGTAGAAGCTTGTGATGTATTACGACATTGCTAAGATCGTCAAGGATTTGTTTGTTATTCTTTCATTGATGTGATAGAAAATGGAATAACTCGCTGCAGATTTCTTAGGATTATTTTTTTTTTAAATAATATATTGTTGGTTTGTGACTAATGGTAATAGATGGTTGTTTGAGTGTGATGTGTCTTTTTAAATAAATTCAAACAGTTTAGTAGATAGTGAAATTTCAGCACCTGGTTGTTACTTAAATTGAGATGAAATCATTAACTTATCAAAGACCCTTTCTCAATAGTACAATACGTACAGCTTTTTCTCTAATACATTGGATTATTAATATGGGGGTGGAACATACCTTCTAAAAGAAGCAGTTATTCTAATATTATAGCTGGTATATCGTCTATACAGTTCATTATTTCAATATACAGATGATTTAGACATGATTGCTTTTCTATTTGCTGGGAAATACAAGCTTGATGCTGTTGCTACGGCCCAATACAACTCTTTTGTAGATGAAAAACATCAGCTAGATTTTTATTTGGGAAAAGATTAAGTATTAGGTAAGGGTTGCTTTAAAACAAAACAAAAAAAAAAAAATGCTCCCAGGAAGATTTTACATACTTGATTGGCCAACTAGCAGCTGTTTACATTTTCATGTTGCTTGTGGCTCCTGAGTTTGATATTCTGCAACTGCATTGTAGAAGAAACACTCTTGGTGGCTAAGGAAAAAGGGAAAGTCCAAAGCGTGAAGCGTTGTGGTGCCTATTCTGAATAGATTTTAGGCAGCTCTGGGTAGGGTGGCTTGTCCCCCCGACAGTGCATGCCAAGCTCGGGAAGGTCCTGGTGGGCGAGCAGAACTCTGCTATGCAGGAGCCTGAGGCAATAGCTGAGCCCAGTTCCTGCAGTCTTCTCTGCAACTTCAGTGCAAGGAGCTTGGGGCATGGCTCACTAGGCCAGGAGTTAATGTGGTTAGCTTGAGTTCAAGACTACTGCAGATCCTGAAATTGTCCCAGATTACGCACTCCTCCAGAGCTATGATTTAATTGGCATCACTGAGACGTGGTGGGATGGCTCATGACTGGACTGTTGGCTACAGACTCTTCAGGAAGGACAGGCAGGGAGGGGGTGTTGCCCTCTTTGTCAAAGTGTGTGGAGCTCCACCTGGGAACAGAAGAAGACCTGATGGAGAGCTTATGAGTTAGGATTAAAGAGAGCATAGATGTTACAGTGGGGGGTCTGCTACAGACCACCTGATCAGACAGAAGAGGAAGATGAGAGCCTTTATAGACAGGAGCAGCATCACGCTCACACACCTTGGTCCTCATGGGGGACTTGAACCACCCTGATATCTGTTGGAAG
>VZRU01004513.1:95539-109103 GCA_013398155.1 Pedionomus torquatus | reverse complement strand
TACTTTTATAATTGCTTTAAAAAAAACTAAGAATTAAATTTTGGCAAGAAGCATCATTTTTTTTGTGTTTTCCTCAGATGTGTTATAGGGAAATGTATTTCCGCTTCAGGCCTAATCTTTTAATGACCAGTTTCAATGACCGGCTAGAAAAAAAACAACCAAGGCTTCTGTTATAAATTCATTCAAAGACATAATTACAGATAGTGATTGTGGAAAGGAGCTAAAAGGGAACTTAATTACTCTCGCCTGGCAGGGACAGAATAGCTGCAGTGATCTTGCCAAGTTTTCAGTTACCTTAGCTGAAAAGAACTATGGATTATAAAGTGTTTTCCAGAGTAGACATCTCTAGACTCCTCTAAGATTTTAATGTGGATGGTGAGTTAATAGCAAAATTATCTTTTATTTATGCTCTGTTTGCTCCGGTTCATTAGCAACTGCGTACAATATTGAAGTGCTGTGAGATGTAGAGCGTAGCGGTGTTGGCAGTGACCGAATAGGCGTTCACATAAGCCACTGCAATAATTATGGGCTCATTTATAGTTATTAATTCAAACTGTTTGTTAAAAACATGAAAGATTTTTGTGCCAGTTCTCCACTCGGGTGAGTATTGTTTTCAGTGTTGTGGGTTTTTTGTTCTAGGCTTTAGAATTCAAGATATGCAAGATGCGTCCGTCTGCGCAGTCCCTGGTATTTGGGGAGTGGTGGAGTTACAGTGCCAGCCAGAGATTTGCCTCACTGGTCAACGGCTGCACTCTTCTGGTGGAGGTGTACTCCATCGTGCGTAACGTGCTGCACGTGAATGCTTTCCAGTGCTCAAGGTGGAAGGAGGAGTTTGTGAATATTCGAGATGTGCTTGTTGAGGAGTGTTACGCTGAACTGGCAGAAGAATCGTACGAATCACAAGTACGTGTTGAGTAAGCTGCTTCTGCTTTTCTTAACTTCTTTCAGCTCAGGCTGGCTGAAGTCTGGAGAAGTTGAGCTGAAGTCTTGACCAATGCCATAGGGTTAGGCAAGACTCATATTTAAATGGGACAATATATTTTCACGTGTGTGTGTAATTCATACCCAAGGCATTGCTGCTTTGAGACGCCCTCTGAGAGAGATGTTTTCCAGGAGATAGCAGCATCTCTTGAACTGCTGCACTAGTTTTTTGAACTTGGAAAAAACATAACATTCATAGTTTCAGCTGTCTCCCATTTTTGTTTTTTATATAATCTGAAAGGGGATAAGAACATTGTGTTTTATATTTGTATGCATGTTCTTCATGTAGGACCTTATTCTGTAAAATTTTTGAAAAACATAGCTGTTTCATGGTTTTAACCCTCTTCTGGTATTTCGTAGCAAAGCCATGACTTGCTCAAAGGATTATTTCTGGATCAGGAAGAGAAAATGCCTGTATCTTCAAGAAAGGAAGAAAAGCATCTCATTGAAAGACTGTTAAACTTGTTTTCTGACAACAAATCTGGTGCGCCGACCTACAAGGTAACTTCAGCAGTGGTTTTGGTGTGTCATTACATGACCCTGCTTCTGCCATTGTTAGAATGGAGTTAAGACTGAAAGTACATTTAATAACCAAACCATACTTGTCATCTCTCATAGAATCATAGAATGGTTAGAGTTGGAAGGGACCTTAAAGATCATCAAGGTCCAACCCCCCTGCCATGGGCAGGGACACCTCCCACTAGACCAGGTTGCTCAAAGCCCCATCCAGCCTGGCCTTAAACACCTCCAGAGATGGGGCAGCCACAACTTCTCTGGACAACCTGTTCCAGTGCCTCACCACCCTCACAGGAAAGAATTTCTTCCTAATATCTAATCTAAATCTCCCCTCTTCCAGTTTAAAACCATTACCCCTTGTCCTATCACTCTACTTCCTGACAAAGAGTCCCTCTCCTGGAACTCCCTTCAGATACTGGAAGTCTGCTCTCCCTGGAGCCACCTTTTCTCCAGGCTGAACAGCCCTAGCTCTCTCAGCCTGTCCTCATAGGAGAGGTGCTCCATCCCTCTGAGCATCTTCGTGACCCTCCGCTGGACGCGTTCCAACAGTTCTATGTCCTTTCTCTGTTGAGGACTCCAGAGCTGCAATAGTGCATCCTACCTTCTGTTGGTAGGAAGCTGGAACGTGACTATGATTACAGACTGCTTTTTGCAGCTTTTAGCAAAGCTTTGAAGCATAGCTTAAGAGCTCAGTGAACTGACTCTTCCGACACATTCAAAGGCAGGAATTTGAGCCACTCAGGAATGAAGATAAAATCGAAAAACTGAACGCAGCCTCCATTATATAAGCTACAGCGAAAAGCGAGATCACAACCCTATCGGTTTTTCAGAGAAACTAAATGTGGGGTTTATTACATGCAGCATTTCATTCTTCCTCAGCTGGCAATGGGTAAGCAGCTGGGAGAGGTGACACCTCCCACTAGAGCAGGTTGCTCAAGGCCCCATCTAGCCTGGCCTTCAATAACTGATAATAATAAAATGGTGGGGGTTTCTTCCACTGTCAGTTCCAAACTCAGAATTTATTCTTACATATTTTGAGAGATCTAGTCATTTCTATGCTGCTAGATAAAATGTGAAAATGTCTGTCTTGTTGGCTTCAGGAAGACCTTCATCAGTCTTCCAGGATCTGAAGGGAGCTCCAGGAGAGCTGGAGGGATTCTTTGTCAGGAAGTGGAGTGACAGAACAAGGCGTGAATTTACAAGTGCTGTTCATCAGTTCAGTGGTGCTCAGTTAAATGCTGAAATGGGGTTTGGTTTTAATTGATAAAAGGATTTTGATTGGAAAAATCCTTTTTGAGATCCAGGTGCTGGTAAACTAATATCACTTGTTTCCCTTTTTTAAGGTAACGCTTTTGGGCCCATTCAGTCCTTATGAGGTGAAATGCTACAGTATGACTAGAGTATCCCAGTTCAGGTATGAGAACAGTTTTGCTATCAAGTACGGGCACGTTCTCAGCTGTTATTTTCAATAAATAGGCAAAACCCATCCTAGTTACTATTACAGATTTTTACAGAATTTTAATCATTGAAAAATGGAAGTAGTCAGGCCAGAATTGCATTAATATGCACGTTATTGTTACATTAAAGTTTTAAAGTTGGTTTTATTAGAAGTACTTTAACATCTTACAAAGAGATTATTTATTAACCATTGTATACACCTGGAAAAAAAGTATCCAGGTAATCTTCAGGCAGTAACTGCTCTCCATTGTGTTTTCGTTGTGAATTAAATTCTATTTTACACCTTTGTATGGGGTTTTTTGGGGTTTTTCATGTTGAAAATGTTTCTTTTCTCCCCAGAAATTATTTCATACATAAGGAAAGCATAAACTCCATTGTTGTCCATGATACTCCAGAAGATCCCTTTCAGCGCATGTTGGTTGCTGCTTCTTTAACAGCAAATGCAACTGGTAACACTTAATAACACTGTTTGGACAGATTCTCTAAAATTTTGATTTTTGTATATCACAAATTACAAAATCTTCATGGTTGGAAAGGACCTCTGAGATCACAGAGTCCAACCACACCCACACAAAACCACTACAGTCTTGGCCACTAGAGCATGCCCTGAAGTGCTGCATCTACACATTTCTTAAATACCTCCAGGGATGGTGACTCCACCATCTCCCTGGGCACCCCTCGTGCCTGACCACTCTTTCAGTAAAGTCATTCTTCCCAATATGAGGAATATTAGGAATATGCTGCAACTTCAGACCATTTCCTCTGGTCCTGTCGTTACTCGTTTGGGAGAAGATGCCAACACCCACCTCTCCACAGCCTCCCCTCAGGTAGCTGTAAAAGGGCCGTGAGGTCTCCCCTCAGCCTCCTCTTCTCCAAAGTAAAGTCCATGATTGTTCATGACTCAGTTCCCTCAGCCTCTGGTCACAGGACTTGTTCTCTAGACCCCTCACCATCTTGGTAGCTCTCCTCTGAACATGCTCCAACAGCTCAGTGTCCTTCTTGCAGTATATAAATAGTTCTGTGAGCAAATACGTCACTGTAGTTTTCTTTTACATCTTTTTGAGGTTTTGTTTTCATTAGATCCTCCTCAGATTTTTTTTTGGTTGGTTGCTTTTTAATTCTTTTTTTTTTTGGTGATAGGATCTACTGTGATTTTAGAGAAAACATCTTTGATGCCTCCTATTCGTGGCCTACTTGCACTCCTCAGTATGCTGTTTGCTCCTGCTATTGAACTCAGGTATTTGTGCGTTCTAAAGTGGTGGTATCTTGTATCTTTTATTAGTTTCAGTATATTACGTAGCAAAGAGAACTCGTTTCCTGTACTTAAGGAATTGGTGCTGCAGGCTGTACCTTCACGATAAGGTAATGCTGTTCATCACAGTTGTGCTGGAAGTCCAGGAAGATGAACTCTAGAACTGGGCAAGTTTTAAATTTGGGTGAGGAGAGGAACCTGTGTAATTTTTGTAAAAGCTGGGTTCTGGCAGTTGCATTACTGTTGTGTTCTGTTTAAGTTCACGTACCTGTAGGCTGTCATTTCATACAATCATAGAATGGTTAGGGTTGGAAGAGACCTTCAAGATCATGCAGTTCCAACCCTCCTGCCATGGGCAGGGACACCTCCCACCAGACCAGGTTGCTCAAAGCCCCATCCAGCCTGGCCATAAACACCTCCAGGGATGGGGTATCTACAACCTCTCTGGACAACCCATTTCAGTGCCTCACCACCCTCACAGGAAATAATTTCTTCCTAATACCTAATCTAAATCTCCCCTCTTCTAGTTTAAAACCATTACCCCTTGTCCTATCACTACGCTTCCTGACAAAGAGTCTTTCTCCAGCTTTCCTGTAGGCTCCCTACACTATTTCAACATAATGAAGCTAAGTTTTCTTAATTAAAGTTCCATTTTCTATACGTATGATTTCCTTTTTGAGTTTTATGAGTATCTGTTTTCATAACCAGAACTTGGGTTTCATTTCATCACCGTGTTAAAAAGGAACCGGTATGACTTTGTGCAAATGCCTCTTAATTGGTTTTGCTTCTTTAAAACACCCGTGTCACGGCTAAATTCATTTAAGTCTGTCTTCATCTGAGTTTAGTTTCTTCATCTTTAGGTGAGAGTGTTTTCTTTCTTTTTCCTATAGGGTTGATAACAGTGGAAAATATTATACTGGTGTTTTGTGTGGTTTGGGTTGGAGTCAGACTTGTGAGGCTCCTCTGCTTCCAGAAAATGACATGGAGGTGATGTTTGACGTGCATTTTGGAGTGGAAGACATAACAAAGGTAAAACATGAATAAGAATTTTCACTATAGTAGGAATTAAGTAGAAATCACTGTATCGGGGCTTGTTAATTCTCCGTTAATAAGAAAACTTATTTTAAGCTGTGGGTTTGGGGTTCTTTTTAGCATGCTACCTGTTTATAACCTTGGATTCTTACCAGAAAAAAACTAGTTACCCCTCCTTTGAATAAAATAAAGCATAATAGAACGATACATCTTACTCTTTTGAAAACAAAAGCATTGATTTTGCACTAATCAGCTGTCAGTGTGTGTTAATTATGTTCCTAGGGTTTTTGTGGGTTTTTACTGATTGGCCGAGCGTGACTGCTTTGCAATCCTCTGTTTCATCTTACCTGATAAGTCATCTGTATCGAACTGCTTCTCACAGAGCAGATCAGCCAAGCAAAAAATAAAAACCCCTATAGTCCTTATTACAGCCTTTCTGCCTCTTGCAGACAGGCCTGTCAGAGGGACGTACATCCATGCGCTCCGTTACGCAGGACAGGAAGCTGTCTTTGACCTGTGTGTCAGATTTGGCACGTGTTTTAGACGGTGAAAGACCTGATGTGCCCTGATCAGTTCTATGTACGGAGCAGGGACATAAGGTGATGACCAGTTGTTTCTAGAGGCTTTTTAAGGACACAGTGGACATGCTGGTGTGCTGATCTGTGAGCTGGTGCTTTCTGAAAGCACTGCATGTGTGATGTCTGTATTCATGACACCGTAGCCAGAATGGTAACACCAAGATATTTTACATGTGAGAATTAACACTGGAACAGGTTGCCCAGGAAGTGGTTGAGGCCCCTTCCCTGGAGATATTCAAGGTGAGGCTCGATGAGGCCCTGGGCAACCTGGTCTAGTTGGGGTTGTCCCTGCGACTGCGGGAAGGTCAGACTTTTGAAGGTCCTTTGAAGGACCTTTTGAAGGTCCTTTCCGGCCTGGATGATTCTATGATTATGGACAGACAGAGAAGATCCTTAAAACTTTTACAGAAGGAATGCTGTGTTTGGAAAAAAAAAAATAAACAGCAAGTGGTAGCCTGTATGTTTTATGGCAAATCTGAGTAACCTTGAAGACTTGAAGTGGCTGAACGTTGAAGTCTTTGACCAGCAGAGATGGATCTGGAGGAAGAAGTTTTTCTAAAGCTTCAGATTTTTTTACATATGTTAATAATATTCCAGTTGAAGTTCTGATATGAAGGGTTCCACCTTCATATCAGAATAATGTCATAGATAATTAGAATCATAGAATTGGCTAGATTGGAAGGGACCTTTAAGATCACCTAGACCAACTATCAACCTAACCCCGATAAAAACCATCAATAAACCATGTCACTAAGCACTGTGTCAACCCATCTTTTAAATACCTCCAGGGATGGTGCCTCAACCACTTCCTCTGGGCAGCCCATTCCAACACCTAAAAACCCTTTCAGTATAAAATTTTTCCTGATACCTAGTCTGAACCTCCCCTTGCACAACTTGAGGCTGTTTCCTCTTGTCCTATCACTTGTTGCTTGGGAGAAGAGACCCATCCCTACCTCTCTGCACCCTCCTTTTAGGTAGCTGTAGAGATTGAGAAGGTCTCCCCTCAGCCTCTTTTTTTCCAGGCTGAACTAGCACTGGTTTAGAGCGCTTTATGTTGTATCACTGGTATTTTTACAGATCAACGTCATAAGGACAGCCATTAATGAGCTGCTTTGTGAGTGTGCGGAGTCTTCTGGCCAAGAGAGAATGACTCAGCTGCAGCAAAACATTCGTCAGAAACTTCTACGGTAATAATCCTGTAGAAATAAGATGATCTGTTTGGCAGTCTCAGCAAAAATAAATGATTGCTTGAAGCGCTGCTCAGATTAGGCTTTGGGGCAATAATATATGTTCTCGTGTAATGATGCGTTTCATATACTTTGTTTATTTATAAAGCAGTACACTCAGCTTCGGACTTCTTATGGAAGGACTGGTTCTTCAGGGGAGCCTGATCGCTTAAGAGTCATAAAACCTAGACTGTAAAACCCGTTCTACAGGATACCAGCTCTCATGTGTCTTTGCTTTGTGCACCCAGGACAAAGCTGATGAAGTCCTAAGAGCGCAGGAGGATTTACAGTTCTTTCTTCCTCTGCCTTAAGTTTGACTTGTTCGTGTTGCCTTTCCTCCCTCAACAGCCCCGTGGAGGGAAGGCGCTGCTTTTTTTTTCCAGGAGCCCCCCCTACTTCTTGTGACTGAAACAGCAGTTCTGAAAAGGCTAGCGTGAGTCAGTGCAGCCAGTCTTGGGAACGTGTTCAGCTTGCAGCGTGTGGGAAGTGTTCAGGGGGGAGACAGTTGAATGAAGCATCTCTGTGACAGCTCCTTCTAATGGTTGTCACCGCTGAGCTTGCTGTGGAAAATCTTCCCTTGTTTGTGAACGTAGCGTGTGTTTTAGCGTTGGTTGTATCATCCCTGGACTGTCTCCTCTTTCCCTGGCTCCCGTACTGAACAGATTGCAAAAAGAGCTCTGGCTCAGCGGTGAGTTAAGAGTTAGGTGGTGCTCTCTGCTGTTTGACCTGGTCTCTAGGAAATGTGACCTTTCGTGAACAGGGTTCTTTTACAGCCACTCTGTGCTGAAGTGAGGCATTTCCTCCTGCTGATAAAGATCAGAAGCTTTTTGGCTTTGCTGCCCTTACCCTCCGTTATCAAAGTGATTATCAGAGCAGCTGTTTATGCTGAGCTTTCAGGTGTTTCTTGTTTTTAACTGTACCTGCTCAGCTGATTTTATTTTTTTTTTTTTTCTTCCCAGTTGTGGAAAAAAACTATTACATTGCCTTTAGTTGAAAGCCACACTTCTGATTTTTTCAAAACTTGAAAGAAAATTCAGCATGGTGTATTCTATAATAAATTAAAAAGTGGGGGTGGGGGTGGGGTGGTGGTCAACCTTACATTTTGAAGCACTGGGAAAAGAAGTTAAACGAGCAGAAACGATTGTCAGATGATTGCGTGCACATCCAGAAAGCAGTGACAGCGGCTTTGGAGAGGTGTTACCTCGGAGATGGACGCTGCTCGGGCTTCTGACTTCAGGAGCACCAGGGAAAGATGACGGCAAACTTCACATTTCACAGCTGCAAAACTCTCAGTAAAATGCCAGGTGTTGAGTGTACTGTGGAGGCAGGATTGAATGTCCTCTTTGTGTCCAAGTACCTTAGGCCAGCCGCTGTCTGCGTTGCCTTTGGACGCTGCCAGGTGGTAGCACCCATGGTGTTCGCTGGATGGAGACAGTTTCTTTGATTCCCGTGGTAATTAGCGTGGGGAGAAACCCAGGAAAGCAGATAAGCAGAAAGAAGCAAAACCCCAAAGCCTCTCTGGAGGTGACTGACCAGAACAGAGCTCGTTACATGGATGTCAGTGCTTGAATGCAAAGTGCAAGGTGCATCTTTAGACGTCTAAATACTCGCAACTGTTTTGGTACCTTTTTTTGGGTTGGTTGTTCAGAGATTGAACCTAATCATAGAATTGTCTAGTTTGGAAGAGACCTTTAAAATCATCTAAGATCATCCAGTCCAACCATCAACCTAACTGATAAAAACCATCACTAAACCATGTTTCTAAGCAGTGTGTCTACCCATCTTTTAAATGCCTCCAGGGATGGTACCTCAACCACTTCCCTGGGCAGCCCATTCCAATACTCAATGACTCTTGCAATGGAAAAATTGTTCCTCATATCCAAGCTAAACCCTCCCTTGGAGGTCATTTTGTGGTTATTTTCTCTTGTCCCATCACCTGTGTCTTGGGAAAAGAGACCAGCCCCTCCCTGGCTACACCCTCCTTTCAGGTAGTTGTAGAGAGCAAGAAGGTCTCGCCTCAGCCTCCTTTTCTCCAGACCAAACACCCCCAGCTCCCTCAGCCTCTTCTTACAAGGCTTGTTCTCCAGACCCCTCACCAGTTTCATTGCCCTTCTCTGGACCTGCTCCAGCCCCTCAATGTCTTTTTTGTGATGAGGGGCCCAAAACTGGCCCCAGCACTGGAGGTGGGGCCTCACCAGTGCCCAGTACAGGGGGACAATCACCTCCCAGGTCCTGCTCACCACACTGATAGAGGCCAGGGTGCTGATGTGTCTTACGAGGTACAAAAATGACAAGTTTAGAATGGGAGGGGAAGGGGCATCCTGCGCAGTGTCGACATCTTCATGGGCTCCGTCACCTCTGGCTGCCTGACTCGGTCATTCCCATCAGCCTGCCAGGCTTTTTTTCCCTAAGGATTTTATACCTTTCTGCGGTAGCATTTTTTTCCTCTCAACATCTTCGTGATTTTGCTGATTCTGTTCCAACAATCCTCCAGCTAATTTTCCTAATTTCGGTCGGTTTTTTAAGTTTATTTACCTTTTTGAGGAAGAAACACTCTGGTTATTGCCATGATGTTTTTCCCTTTGTATAAAATCTTCAGTGGTTTTGAATATTTTCTTTTTTTTTTCTGATTATACTTTGGTTTATGTCTCAGTTTAAAAAAAACACTAAATTTTTATTCGTAAGAGTAAATATGTAAAATAATTTAGCCTGAACGGTCTTTCATAATTTTTTTTCTATTTTTTGAAAGCTAATTGTATTTACAATGTGTCACCACTACTTAAGCCTAAAATGAGTGTTTGAAAAACACATCTAGACAGAATTAATTAAAGTCTACTACTGTTGTAGTTTGCACAGCTTGAGGAAATAACTGGAGCAGACAGACAATCTATAGTAATTGAGTTGTCATGCAAAACAAAATACCCTAAAAATAGCTATATTATACATTCTAGTGAATAAGCGCGCATAAAACCTGGGGAATAAAGGACAGTTGCAAATTTGAGTACTTTGTGTATCAGAATGCACTTTCTTTCAAAGAAAATAATGCTTTCTTTTTTAAAAAATTAAAATTCCCTGTGAAAATTTGGATTTGGACTTCTTATACTAGAGGGGCAAAGTACAGAGACGTGAATAAATCAGACTAGATTAGCAAGTACATTTAAGACTCCCTTCGTCCCAGCCACCTTGTAAATGCCCAACTGTATTCAATAGAGAAACCCCTTTCTAGTTATAATTAACCCAGTACAAGCGTATCTATTAAGGCTACTTTTATATCATTTCAGTTTAATCTGCAGACCAAAACCTCGAGATATAGTTGTTCCTACGTGGTATAAGAAGCCATATGCCTGGAATCAGGTAAGGGCACAATCGTTATAATCTTTTATTTTTCCCAGAGTATTCAAGTACGGTTACCTATGAGTGGTCAAAGGCAGAATTTCCTTTTTGGTTTCCTTGTGAAGGAAATTTTTGGAGCCTGGGAGGAGAATAAAAAAAAAAATAAATTACTGATTTTTAAATATACTGAAAACACCAACGAGTTGAATTTAAGGCACAAGAACTACTGTGCATAAATCAGCCGCTACTGATATCCTGGTTTTGTAGAGTCTGTTTAGTTTGGGTGTTTTGCTTTGTTTTTTTAACTTTGTATACACAAATATTCAACCTTTTCAAATAGCACACTTCCTGATTTTTATGTTGAGAGAGGTTGTAAAGGCAACTTTCCATTTGTTTGAAGTTAAAATTTTATATTCTTCTTTGTATGAAGTGGCTGTGCCCTAAAAGAAAAATACTGATATGTTCATCTTGTTTGGGCTTTACCTGAATGCTGTGCATTTTAGTTCTGGTTTGGGTTCCTGTGCTTTCAGCTGGCTTTTCCCTTTTATACAGAGAGAAATGGGGCTTGCTTTAGAATGAATGTGCTGGGATCAGATAAAGGGTAGTTTTCTTGAAATCTGGGAGGGTTTCAGAAAGCTTGAAGGGTCTGCTTTTCTATGCTGTTAGAAATCTTATATTTTCTGTAACAGCCTCTGCTGGCAAAAAGATTTCCTGATGAACAAGCGTATTTTCTTAATTAAAAGGGAGCAAGGAATTAGTGAGTGCTGCCATGAGATTTCTACACATGCCCCCTCTGTGCATCTCTTGCCCCCGGGGCAGATAAACGGGGGTTTAGGTTCTCTTTCTCCTTGCAAAGATTGACGACAGTGAGAGAGCATGGAGGGCACGGCACGTGTTTCTAGTGGGCATTCACGGAGGGGTCAGAGCGTGTCTTGATGTCTTGCCTTAAGCCAGAGTGTTTCTATTTTCATATTTCAAATCCAGTAACCCTTGGTGGTGTTGGTGTTTAGCTTTTTCTAACCAGTTACCGTGTAGGCCTCGCATCAGGATTTTTTTTTCTACTGTGGCTGAAGAATCTTAGGACCTCTTTTTTACACAGAGTCATGGAATGGTTAGAGTTGGAAGGAGCCTTAAAGATCACCCAGTTCCAACCCCCCTGCCATGGGCAGGGACACCTCCCACCACACCAGGTTGCTCCAAGCCCCATCCAGCCTGGCCATAAACACCTCCAGGGATGGGGCAGCCACAGCTTCTCTGGGCAACCTGTTCCAGTGCCTCACCACCCTCACAGGAAAGAGTTTCTTCCTAATATCCAATCTAAATCTCCTCCCTTCCAATTTAAAACTGTTACCTCTTGCCCTATCTCTCCGCTCCCTGACAAAGAATCCCTCTCCAGCTCTCCTGGAGCTCCCTTCAATACTGGAAGGCTGCTGGAAGGTCTTCCTGGAGCCTTTTATTCTCCAGGCTGAACAGCCCCAGCTCTCTCAGCCTGTCTCCGTAGGAGGAGCTCCAGCCCTCTGAACATCTTCATGGCCCTCTGCTGGACCTGTTCCAACAGGTCCATGTCCTAATCAGTGTGTAAAATACCACCTGTAATGCTTTGGAAGTGATTGCTGAATATTTTTGTGAGTCAGGCAAAGCGTGTGATACAGCATTCTATCAGTGCTGTGGTAGAGTACAGTCAGGCTGTGACGCTGAAAGGTGTGGCGTGGGATTGAAATGCCTGTATGATGGGAAACTGTCCAAACTCTTCCTTAGCAGTGTTACACCAGGAAACAGGATTAAGATTGCGTTCTGACTTTCATCGTGCTTCTTTCGATTAGGTGGATTCCCAGTGTATCGGTCAGCAGTCGGAAGAGCAGCACGAAGGAGGAAATTACCTTTATCAGCTACATAAGCCTGTTTTCTTGAATGTTTAAGTATTTCTAGAAGTTTTTCAGAGGCAGAGGCATTACAACTAGTTTTACCTTTGCCTTCTGTGTAACGCTTGGGTGTTTGTTTTGCAAGACTGTTCTGTAAGATTAGCCTTAAGTGTACTAAAACACAGTTTGGAATATGTTAATGCTTTTTTTTAAAGAAAGCTACAGTTTGCTGACCTAGAGCATATGACTTCATTCATAAAACAAACTGACTTAAAGCAGGATGCAATTTCATTTTCATAACGCTTCTGAGAAGCTTTATCAGAAGTTACCTGAAAGACAAAGCAGATCTAGGGTTAGTTGTTCATTTTCTGTCTAAAAGCTCATAAGCCCTGGGGCATGATTTTTTGTCTTTAACTGCAAGTTGCCTTTTCCTGTTCTCTTTGTTATTAGTTTTTTCAAAAAAAACCCAACCACATACAACAAAGGTGTTTGGGCTTTTTCTTAACCAAAAGCTAGAGGTTGAAGGAAACTGATCTAGATTATGTTCTGATCTAAAATGTAACTTTAGGTACTGGATACAATTCTTTCATTAAAGCACAATAATATAATCCATGATTTCTTTTCCTGGATGGCAGAAGAAAGCTTTTGAAATTACTGATTTACAGCACCTTTGCCCCTTCCCCGAGATCTCTAGTCCTAAAAATGAGGTCAGTGCTTTCAGAATAAAATGCAGAAGTGAAATAAATTGTATTTGTCTCTTCTGTTGTGCGGTCATGCTTCATAAAAGCTAATTTTAGTTATTAATGGTAAGTGATTACGTTCATGAAATACATGAATACAAAACCAAGATATGAAAAAGAATCAATCTTCTGATCATTCACTCAGGGATTTGAAGATGATGTAACAACCATCCTCTGAAGAACAGACAGAATCACTAGTAACCATGAAGAAGTCACAGATTTGGGGAAAATAACGAGATGCTGAAACTAAGAAATTAATTCAAGTTGTATTTAAACAGAGGGGCAACTGTAGAACAGGCAGTTTCAGTGGCTTATAAGCAACACTTCCTTAGACCCATTTCATTAATCCTTGTGAGTTATAAAATACCACACTTTATACAGTGAGACAGGTGTAATAGAAAAATTGCACCTCAAGTGGCTTAGACAACGGTGTTTTTCACATGAGGGTTGTCTGCAAATCAAGTGCTGCAGTTTTGGGGGGAAATAAAATGGGCAGGATGTCCAGCCTTTGCTTTGAAGGTTAACGATGGGAAAAGCAGAAAGAGGTAAGTGGGTAATACCACGAGGCATGATAGAAGTAATGTAA